>JAKWJA010002497.1:19779645-20379645 GCA_027704765.1 Solanum habrochaites
AGTAACACGTCTCTGTTGATAAGCTCGTCATGGAGGCAACAATATCTAATAACTCAAATTTTGATTTTGTATCAGTGTTGAGGTTAAGTAAGGTTCTTCAAGCTTTCTTTTTAATCTTTTTTAGTCATAACCCTTTTGAGGTGATGAACATGTACTTAACTTATCATCGCAGACAGCTGGCGCTTATCCTTTGATCTTAATGATTTTGCTTAAATATTTGATCCTCTAAAATTCATGAATATCGAAGGACCAACTAATAATATAAGAGATCTTTTTGGTGATAAAGAATTGCATAATGTAATAATTTTTGATAAGGTAAATATATTTCTCTATACTTGAAACATCTCAAACTGTATTTGATGTTGAGTTGATAATACCTATTTATTTCCTCTGAACTGACTCCACCATTTCTAAAATCATCGGGGAGTTATTGTGTTTTTCATGTTTTCGGGATATTTGATAAACAAGGTGTGGGTGTTTAGTCTAACAAAAATAAAGTTATGTTAGGCTACTTTATAATTATACCAGTTATATGTGTGGGGTTGATGATCTTTTGATAAGTGAATAGGGTTATGCAGATGATCTTCAACCATTCGAATGGACTCAAGATTCTTTTGGTAGAGAATTTGGAATATTGTTTACTATCTGAATTATTTTCGTCAAATACATGCTCAATTTTTACAAAATCGGTATCGGTTAAAATAAATTAATAATACCTTCGGGTCTTGAGGGGATCTTCCATCTCCATATAATTTTTGATGGTGTATCTCTGCAATTTCCATCTTGTAACTATCCTTGATTTATACAAAAATATTTTTATTGATCGAGGAGGATGAATCCTCTCGAAAAACTGAATGAAGTGGTTCTAGATTCGGTGAGCTAGTTATGGCTCCTTTTAATTGTGAGGGTATAGTATATTTTGGTAGGAGGGGAATACATGTATATATCTTCTTATTTTGTTTGATCTTCGTCATAAAATGGTCGTTTTTTATTTTTTCTTTGGGTTGGTACGTAAGGAAAAGTCTTATTCCTGACCTGATTTTTTCCCTGAAAAACTCTTTGATTAAAATTTTATAGAGATTTTTTTCCTTTAGCTGAAAAAAAAAAGTTGCATAATAATTTTTTCCAACTAAAAATGTATAGTTTTTATGGAAAATATATTGAGTTGTGTTTAAACTATTTAGAAGTTGAGTAACTCCTACATCTACAACGAAGGTTAAGTAAAACCTAGGAGGAGAAGAAGGTTTAGTAAGTTTTATTGTATAATTTTCTTGATGTGAAAATATATTTATTTAAATATTTATTTAAAAGTATATTTTTTCTTTTAGGAAAATATTCTCTTCTTTTGATGTATAATTTATGTAGGGGAATATAAGATTTTTACCTAGCGTCCTGCTACGGATGTCTTGCTAATGATCGTAATGGTACTAATTCTTAATTAATATTGAGATTCAATGAGAAACACTGCCTTTTGTGATGTTTCCTTAGGCTCGGATTTATAATTTTCCAGTTTCTAATTAGGTGGTGATTTTTTAGTAATTGTGTCAGTTTGTTTATCAAGACTAAATTTATTAATATACATAAGTAACTAAAATCAATATTTTTCATTTGATTTATCATATCAAAGAATTTTTCCTTATTACTACTAGTAATAACATTTATGGAATAATTTTGGTTTTTGCATTTGCAACTTGCATTACCACATTCGCAAGTATCGGATGACTTACCCTTTTAAGAACTATAGGTCATCACTACCTGATTGTCGTTGCTATAATATTTATCAAAGGAGGAATTATTTTCTTATAAAATAGAATATAATTTATCCTTAATTTCTTCTTCCAAAATTAACATGAGATTTTTGCTCTTATTTCTATTAGTGGTGGGCAGGCGTCTTTGCGCTCGACTGTCTAGTTTCCCAGCCCAAACCACTCTCAATGTTGTGGTTTATTAAATCTTAGTTTACTAGGATCATGGTAAGAGGGATTTTTTTGAATCTTCTTTGTAAATACGGGTTTCCTTTTTTTGTCCTTTTTTTTAAAAAAAAATTTTTTTGTTTACTTTTATTGTTCCCTTTTTCAAGAGAGTCTTTTGATAGGGCTAATAGTTTATTATAACCAAAGTCCTGACAAAAAGTTTCCTAGTTCCTTTTGAGATATTTTACTATCTCTTTTAAGTTGATTCTTAACTTTTGTATTTGTACATAATTCTATTCCATTAATATATATAAAACTTATGAGGTCACCATAGGTTAATTTATTGTAAGAAATTTTTTCTTCAAATCAATATTTTAAATTTATTCTATCCTTTTCAGCAAATAACTTGGGTAGACGAGTAATAAATTTATCTTTCCAATAATTTTGATTACAGTCTTTTCTAATCATAACATTGTTGAGAAAAATATCTTTATACCATCTAAAATCCTCCAACATTGGGCAAGATAGATTAGATAACATTTCTAGACTTTTATCTTTAAAAAGATGAGGTTCCCCAATAAAATGTTTAGCTATGTTATAAAGTAAGGTGGTAGTGACATCTTCTAGGACTATATTCTCTACAGTTTATCCTGAAGATTCATCTTTATTAATTGGGTTAATAGTTGTATTATTTAATATAGTTTTCCAATTATCTTTTGTGAGATAATTATCCGACCAATTTTTTAATGTGCCGGTAAATCCAACTATAATTGAAGTAGCAGATTGTTTATCTGATAAATTTTTCATTTTATAATCTGTAATGGCCATTCCAATTTCATGTAACTTATCATAAATTTGATGTTCCCCTAGTCCATAAATATTCCATTTATCTATTTCTCTTCCCGAATGCGAAGTATGAGATAGAAACTCATTTTCCTCGTATTGGATATCCGAAAAAGAAGGTTTCTAATAACTATTCTTTTTAGTAGAATAATTAGAACTTAATTTATTCATATTTTATCATTTTCGTACAAGGTATTAATATTTATTGTTTTTTGTTTTTTATTTATTATTTGTATAAGATCATTAGTGATTTCAAACTTTTCTTTAAATCCAAGGAATATCTCGTTAGAAAATTCTAGTAGTTTAAATATTGGATGAGTTTGTAGTTTTCAATTTTTATTATTGTAGGAAGGATTTGGTTTATCCTTATAAACTGATTTAGAATCGGCTTCTAGAATTTATTTAGCGGCTACATAAAGTAGTTTATTTGTCTAATTATTTTTTTTGCATAATTCTATTTATATCTTTATTTTTAGGATCTCCTTTAGTATTGACTATATCCATTTTAAAAGGTAGGGAAGTAATAAATCTACCATCAACGGGTAGACTAATTTCTTCTAAAGGAGGAATTTTAGATTCAACTACCTTGTTATTAGTAGTATACCATTTATCAAGCAATATATTTAACGACTCTTTTTGCGCATCTAATTTTTCGGTATCTTCAAACCACATAAAAACTTTACGTTATATTTTAATCTTTTCATATCACTAAATCATTTATTTCTAATGGTTAATCTATCTGATAAATAATATCTTTGTATATATCATTATTTTTTCATAGAATTCTCTAGACTAGTCTAAAGCTTAATTAAATAATTAAAGTCTGGTTCAAAACGTTTGTCTAATGAATCATGCCAATATATTTTTTTATTTCGTGAATTTCAATAGTGGGACTTGGAGATTTTATGGGCTTAGAATTCTTAATTGTGGGAATAGTTTTTAAGAAATCAACCCCTTTTTATTTTTTATTTATTTCTTTTTCTTGAGGTTGACTTACTATGGAGTCAAAATGCCAAATTATGTTTTATTAATAAGTCATCCCATTTAATTATTCTTGGGATAAAGGTGTTATAATATGCTTCCATGAGTATAGTAATTCCTTTAGGGGCTAAGGTAGTATTTATTAATTTATAATACATTCTATATATTATGGCTACTTTCCCAGTAGTATCCTTACTATTCATATACTACTTTCCCAGTAGTATCCTTACTAATCATATATTAGTTTTAACTTTTAATGTTAATGTATCAATTATGTTTGGATCCTTAATATTTATTTAATAATTAGGATAACAATTAAATAATAATTTGTCATTGACAAGTTACTTTCTATTACTGCTAATAAAGAATCATAAAAATTTAATAACCTATTGTCTCTTATCAAAAGACGTATGGGCATATCTGAATTCAATCTATATAATGGGTTTACCATTACTTGGACAAGTCCAATATGATGTAATTTATATTTTTTTCTTATAAATATTGAGTTTGTTAAGTGCTAGCAATTTAATATTGTCAATATTTTTATTAATAGTAATAGTAGACTCAAAAGTTTTAATATCATAATTATTAATAAAATTACGATATCTAGTAGGCGGTCTCACTTTAAGTTGATGGAGAATCTAGCGGGAGAAGAACACTATTCGTGGGCTTAAATGTCTAGTTTAAAGATTAATACTGGAATTATAAATTCTTTGTGTATTAATTGTTGTTACCTTTTTCAATAATTTTCTTTGATCCTATTAATCTAGTCTTGGCGACGGGAACACACTCCAGGTTTGGCTCTATGACACACACAATATAAGCTAATCCAACGAAAGGTACGGACTTGCAAAGGTCTAAACAGGGAATTATCCGGCTACCCCACTTCAAGGAATAAAACTAAGAACATAAATGAAAAAAGAACAACAACTACAAAACTCCAAACTTACCACTGCGACCGCAACCTAAGTTTTGATATCGTCCGCCCAAGGACAGTGTAGGGACTAAGCCGCTCCTACTCATACCGTTCTCGACCAAATTGTCTCTGGTACCAATGGAGAGGATGGGCCATGTTATGAAACAGAATCATAAGAATAATCGGACATATTAACGGAAGGGAGCAAGAACAAGAAAAGCTAAAAACAAAACATTAAGAAAACTTATAAAGAAAGAGAAGAACCAAAAACTATTGTAAAACTTTAAAACATGAATAATAAATAATCAAAATAGTAGAGAAAGAATATTTACAAAATAACTTTTATTGATTAAGGTAAAGACAGAACAAGGATGGAAAAGGAAATTATAAATGTAGGAGAATGTAGAGAGGATTTCAAAGATAATAATATTTTGAATGTCTCCTACTGATACAAGTTTAAAGCCTTATATAGGCCTCAAAAGTTCTTATTAATCTAACTTATTATGATAACTACTTTACATGTTTGCATAGACTAATACACATTATTAATCTTACATGTAACTACTACCTATTAAAAATAAATAACAATAATTATACGGTGGCTTGGGATAGATGTCACGTAGCTGGAACTACTTACATAGCCTTCTTCATGTATATCTTCTTTTGCTGAAATTTAATCTTCAAAGCATATCTTTGTTATTTTGTCCTTTTGTTACTTAGTGGCTTTTTTCCTACGGGATCCACATGTTGGTGGAATTGTTGACATAGTGAATAATTTTGCGATGTCCAATGCTGAATTTTTCATAATTGTCTTGAAACTTGTATAACATATTTTTGCATATAGGATCCACTCTTGAGTATTTCTTTTCTTGATATTTTTCTTGTTTATCATCAAACTGATAACAAAGTGTGCTGGTACTTTATTAATACAAAGTGTGCTTGTACTTTCTTTTTATTAAGAAAGTAATTTTAATTTATTCCTTGTAGCAGCAATATCTGATAATTCGTATTTTTATTCTGTATCATTGTTAAGATTTAAATAAGGTTTCCTTGAACCTTCTTTTTAATCTTTCTTTGAATTTAATAATTACTTTCCCCATTCACGACCTGTTTAGTCGTTTGAGCAGCAGATTTTATTTCTGGAAAATTGGCTGATGAGTCGACGGACCCACGACGGACCGCACATGGGCACGCGGAACGTCGAGGGGGGTCCGTTCCAAAATTACTTAGAATAATTCTGAAAAATTTGTACTGAATCGACTATCTGAACGTCACGAACGAAAATGACAGGACGGACCGTCACAGGCGTGACGGACCGTCACAGAATCTTTGGTGGGAATTGGAGTCTCTAACGGTCTGCAGAAACGACCTGCAGACGGACCGTAGCAGGCACGACGGGCCGCACAGTTGCGTAATCCTGTCTTGGGTCGGATTTCTTTAACGTGTTAAGGTACGTTTTGGACTATTCCTATTTAATTATAAAAGTTTAGCGGGTTAAGGTAATAAGTCTAATACTTGGGGGTTAAAAAGAGGTAAAATTAAGTTATTAGTGGGTTTTATTATTGGCCATCTTTCTCTAATAGATACTAATTAGGGTAAAATAAAGAGGGTTGAATAAGGAAAAAGAAAAATAATAGAAGAGAGGGAGAACGAGCAGTAGTAGAGAGAGAGAGAAACGAAGAGGATAGCAAGGATTTTGAGAAGATAGCTTGTTGGATCGCAATTATTCGGTGGAGTAGGTTATGGTTGTATGCTACAGTTAGTAAATCTTAATAGCGAATGATATGTGTTGGGTAGTTAGTATTATAAGTCTTCTAAGCTTTAAAGTGTCGTGTGGTGTATGCATGATGTGATTTTAATATATATGTTGTGAATGCAACAAGCATGATGAAGCGATTGAACCCCAAATTTGATAAAAAACCTAAATCTCTGTTTAACTGATGATCGCCTTGGTATAAAAGAAGTTGATGAGCAATAAAGAATGAAGATGAGATGCCTTAATTTATTAAAAGAAGGCTTGATTTACTAATAGAAAGAGATTAGTGAGGGCGGTTCACGAAACCCGAACGTAGAATTAGTGGGACGGTGCACGAACCGACAGTAGATTTAGGGGATCAGGGGTCCGAAGCCGACCGTAGATTTAGGGGATAGGGTGTTCACGAACCGACAAGTGATTTAGGGGATCGGGTGTCACAAAACGAACACGTAGATTAGGGGATCGGAGAGAGTGTCATTTTCGACACAAGAGTAGTAGGGGATCGGAGTGTCACGTGACCGACACAAGAGGAATAAAGGACTACGAGGGATCGGAGAGTGCACGTACCGACACAAGAGAAATATAGATAAGAATCTTGAAAGATCTTGCTAATTACTTCAATCTAAGAACATGTTTCCCCAAATAGTATGGTGTGGAGGCGTGAGTCCTCATAGATATGACCGGTGGGTGATATTATTATGATATTTATAACTTGGTGCTATCACCTATAAGAATATTAGTTGTTTATGATGTTTATCTGAGATATATTTGCTTTCATTTTGAGTTGGCCGGAATGATAACCTACTCAGTATTGTTTGTACTGACCCCCTACTTTTATGGTTCTTCTCTGTCTAGTGTGGAGTGCAGCAAACGTGCCGTCATTTCATCTTCGGACTCAACAGTAACTCTAGCCAGTCTTCATGACTCCGGATATCAGGTGAGCTGTGAGCTAATGCTTTAGCTTGGAGGACTTCTTCCTCATTGTCTTGATGCTTGAAGTTCCGGCATGGACTAGCTTTTGTATTTTACTTTTTTAGCAATACTTTAGTTTAGTATTGGATCATAGATGTTCTTGTGGTGATGACTTCCAGATTTTGGGGATCATAATAGATGTTGAATTTTAGAGGTTATTAAATTGGTTTTATTAATGAGTTGAAGTCTTCCGATTCTTCTGTTGATATTACATGAATGTTAAGGTTTAGGATTGGTTGGTTCGCTCAACATAGAAGGATAAGTGTGGTGCCGAGTCGCGATTCCTATTTGGGAATGACAAACTGGTATCAGAGCACATGAGGGTTTTGTTGGTCTATCACACAAGAACAGGTCTTGTAGAGTTAAGGAACGGTAGTGGGAACGCCTTTACTTTTTCTTGAGAGGCTATAAGGACTTTAGGAAAACTTTCATTCTTTCTTTCTTCTGTTGTGGTATAGTTGGATCCAATGGTCTAGGAGATACCAAATTGGTATCGACCATCCTCATTCTGTTTCGCAGATGGTTAGAACTAGAGCAACAACGGGACTACGCCAAACACCAATACGGCAAGACAGAAGAGTGGAGCCAGCCACTGGGGCTGTAGTCAGAGAGACAGAGTGACAAAGAGGCCGTGGAAGAGGCCGTGGAGGACATCCTCTAGGGAGGAAGAGTACGAGCACCTAGCCCATCGGGTAATAGGGCTGGTGACTCCTCCACCGACTGAGGAAGTGGGTTTTTTTTTTAAGAGAAGGGGAGGAATGGGGAGAGAGAATGAAAACAGGCAGAATGAGGAATTGCCACCCCAACCTACCCCAGCGATGATCAATCAAGTTCGCTTATCTTAGTGGGTGTTGATCAGGGTAAGGACCATCCAAGTTTTCTTACACCAACACTCCGGTTCAGAGGTACAACATTGCAGCCACTATGGCTCCTCGTAGGGTTTGCCTCATTGGACATGGCACGTTTCCACGCGCGGATACTAGGCCTATAATGACAAATGATCAGCATGAACTTTCAGTAAGTTCTTGAAATTGAAACCTTTTTTCCAGTCTATTCAAGGGTTGCAGCATCTGAGGATGCTTACAATTTCGGTGAATGTCATGACAGCTACTTACACGAGATGGTATAGTAGAACGGTTTGGTGTTGAGACTGTTGAGTTCGTGAGTTACTATTTCAAGGGAAACGCCCAAAATGTGGTGGTGGGTTCACATGGTGAGTGTCACCAACAAGAGGCACCACCCATACTTGGGCCTCTTCTCTAGCTGTTTATGAGGAAGTAATCCCCCGGACTTGGAGGGATAGGAAGGATGAGGTCTTAAGCTAGAGCAAGGTAGGATGTCGGTAAATGATATGAGGCTAAGTTCGTGACCAGATCCAGATATGCCACCCAACTGTGTTTCCGTCCACAAGAGCGGATTTGCCGTTTTGTGAAGGGGTTGAGAGATCAGAGTTGCGAATTTAGCTTACAGTAGCGGCCACAGCGAAATCTTTCCAGGAATAGAGGACTTCAGTAGTAGAGGTGGAAGAGTGGAAGCCCCGATGATCACCATGGAATCGACATCAAAAGAGGTTGGAAAGGGAGGTGAGTTAGTTTAAGGTTCTTACTCTAGAGGAACAGGGTTCCGGAGGTTACTCAGTTCGACCCATTCAGTCTTCATACAGACTGTAGTTGGCGGGTCCAACTCAGACCGGGTCAACACTTCTCTGAGAGACCTTATGCCCGACTCCAGAGAGTGTATGGATGTGGGGATAATGGGACCATATAGAAGGAATTGCCAAAACAGAGTTATAGACCCCCAAATAGCTAGAGGCAAAGGTGATGGTCCATGGTAGAGGGGGGGGGGGGGGGGGGATGGGGGGGGACCGTTATCTGGGAGGGCGTGTGGCCGACGGGGTAATGGGGTCACCAAAACGGGCCGGGGGGGTGATGGGCAACTGGAGCCACTACAACACAAACATGGTAGGGGCAAAGGACAGCAGACAAGGAATGGGGCCATTGTTACGCTTTCCCTGGGCGATTGAGGCGGGGAGACATCTGATGTTTTCATCAAGGTACTTTCTGGTTTTTTTATGCACCATGGCTTTGTATGGTTTGATCCTGGATCCACAGTTCTTAGTATCTCTCAGTGCTAATGTCTAAATTTACATTGTGAATTACTATATTGCATATTCGTGTTTTCTACTCCGGGGGTGCGTCTGTGTAGTTGAAAAGGTATTAGTCTTGTTGGTGAACTTTGTGGGAAGCAACACTATGTAGATTTGGGTTATCTTGAAATGGTTGATTTTGGTAATTCTGGGTATGACTTGGGCTTTCTCCGCAATTGTGATCTGGATTGTAATGCTAAAACGGTGACGTTAGGTGCCAAGAATGGGACATCCCGTTTAGTGTGGGAGGATGACTTACACTTCAATCCGGTGCGTATAATTCTCCTTTCTTCGTTGCTTAAGAAAATGGTTGAAAGGGTGTTTAGCTTTCTCGGCACATCTCAAGGAGACGACTACCCAAGTACCTTCGATTGAGTCGGTTGGTTTTTTCGTGGTCCGATGAGTAGTAACTTGATGTGTCCACCCCATGCAGATCTTCCTGATGCCAACCAGATAGGGATATTGACTTCTGTATTGATCTTGAACCGGGGTACTCGCCCATTTCTTACCCCATTATAGAATGCTCCTGCGGAGTTTAAGAGAGTAAACAAAAGCTCAATTCAAGATTTGTTGCGCAAAGGGCTTCATTAGACCACGTGCATCTCCTTGGGGGGCTACGGTTTGTTTTGAAGAAAAAGGATGGAGTTCGATGTGCAATAGACTACCCCGGTAGTGAACAAGGTAACCATAAAGAACAAGTATCCTCTTACTCGCATTGTATGACTGTTCGATCAGTTACAAGGTGCTATTGTGTCTTCTCTAAGATTGACTTGAGTCCGGTTATCATCAATTGAAAATACGTGGCAACGGATGTGCCAAAGGACTGCTTTTAGAACCTGGTAGGGCATTACGAATTTGTAGTGGATTGTCTTTTGGTCTACGAATGCCCCTGCTGCGGTTCATGCGTTTGATTGATGAGGATTTTTAATCCCTATTGGATCTCTTTGTGATCGTATTATTGAGAATACTGCTATACTTAAAAGTACGAGTGGAACATGAGGAGCATTGAGAATGTATTGGAAATGTTGAGGGAGAAAAAAAGCTTTATCCAAATTCTCCAAAGTGTGAGGTTTGGCTAGATTCAGTGTCCTTCTGGGGCATGTTTCCAAGGATGGAGTGATGGTGGATCCTTATTAAGATTCGACGAGTCGTGAAGATTGGGTTAAGACTACTTAATGTGTCAGAAATAAGAAGCTTTGTTGGTTAAGCAGTATACACCGTCGATTTGTCAAGGGATTCTGTATATTGCTCCCAACTGACGAACTGACTAAGAGAATGTTACCATTGTCATGGTAGGATGAGTCGTGAGGGAAGCATGCTAGGATTCAAGACTAGTTACTACTGACCACCAATTCTTCCCTTGCCAGTGGAAGGTAGAATTCATTGTCTATCACACTGCAACTCGATGCATCCTATTGGGGTTTTGGGTGCAGTGTAATGCCAGAGAAGAATGTGTTGTTAGCTTCAAGACAATTCAAAAGTGCATGACGTAACTATCAACTCAGATATGGAATTTGGCCGCGGTAGTGTTTGCATAAAGCAATGGAGACCTATTTATATGGGGTTAAGTGTGAGGTATTACGGATCACGTAGCCTACAGTTATGTCTTTATCAGAAAGAAAGATTTTATCTTGGACAGAGGAGATGGATTGGAACTACTGAAGGACTACGACATCACTATTTTGTATATCGGGGAAGGCGAATGTTGTAGCGGCTATGCTTTAAGCTAAGAAGGCGGGAAGCATGGGAAAGTATAGCTCAATTGCAAGCTCTAGACGCCCTTGGCTTAAAGAAGTTCAGATTCTGGAAAAGACCTTATAGATTAGAGTAAATGAGAGGAGGATTTTTAGCTCTTGTGTGGAGGCAAGAATCTTCCTTCCTTAACAAGATTAGGGCAACCAAGTGTAATGATGAAAAGTGATCCGGATCCGAGATGAGGATTTAAAGTGTTGCAAGGAGAGGCTAAGAAGCGACAATCGAGCGGAAGGTGTTTGCGGATTAAGGGAAGGGTATGTGTACCCGCGTCGATGATTTGAAAACCTATTCTTGTTTAGAGGCTCAAGTTCCGGTTATTAGATATCATCGGCGTGAACAAGATGTACCGGACCTAAGCAAAAACGACTTTTTGTGGAGTAGAAGGGGAAAGTGATATTGTGGATTTTATTGCCAAAGTCCAAACGTGTCAACAAGTAAAGATGAATACCCAAAGGCCCGGCGGAACACTTCAGAGAATTCCCATTTCCGGAATGGAAATGGGAGAGAATCGCAATGGACTTCGTGTTGGTCTTCCAAAGACGATGTAAGTACGGACTCTTTTGGCAAGTGATTGTTGATAGTTAAACTAAGTCTGCTTCATTTATTACCGGTTAAGGGAACTTACCAATGCCGAGAAGTTAGCCAAGATCGATAGTCTAAGAAATCTTTCGATTGCATGGGGTTCCACTATAAATCATATCAGATAGAGGTAAGCAGTTTACTTATAAGTTTGGAAAACATTGCATGCGGAATTGCCGGTACTAGGTTTGACATTAGTACCGCGTTCATCCTCAGACGATGGTCAGTCTGACGCGACCGATTTCAAGTGTTGGAGGATAGGCTTCGTAGTGTGTGATAGAATTGGTGGCAATTGGGATAGCTTCTTACCCTGTAGGGAGTTTCATACAATAATAGCGATCACTCAAGCATTGATAGGCTCTATTTTGTGAAAGCATTGTATGGTTAGGAGATGTAGGTCCCCCATGGTTTGTTTGAGCCATTCGAGGTTAGCTTGGGGTAATGATATTTGAGGGATTCATAGAGAAAGTGAAATCTATTCAAGAGAAGCTTCTGCGGCGCAAAGTAGGAAAAAGAAATGCCAGATCGAAAGGTTAGAGACGTAGAGTTCATGGAGGGTGAAAAAGTCTTGTTGAATGTTTCGCAATGAAAGGGGTGATGCAGGGTTTGGTAAAAGAGGAAAGATAAGATGAGGGGACATTGGTCCCTTTGAAGTACTTAAGCGGAGTAGTAGGGAGAGGTGGCTTTGGAGTTAGCCTTGCCTCCAGGCTGTTCGGAGTACATCCGGTATTGCATGTGTCGATGTTGAAAAGATAAAGATACCATGGGGATGGAAACTAATATTCGTTGGGATTTAGTTCTGCTTTGATGAGAACTGTCTTATGAGGAGGGAGCTGTTGCCCATTTTAGATAGAGGAAATTCGAAGTTGAGGTCAAGGGAGAGATTGCACATCACGGTGCAATGGAAGAATCGACCGGTTTTGAAGAAGCCACTTGGGGAGAAGGAGCAGATATGCAAGAAAGAGATACCCACATATGGTTAAGATTCAAGGTAATCCTTCTCGCCCTTGTTTTCTTCTTGTGATCGTTCGAGGACGAACGAAATGGGTGAAATTGGTGACTCTTGTACGACCTGTTTAGTCGTTTTGAGCAGACAGATTTTATTTCTGGAAAATGGCTGAGTGAAGAACCCCACGACGAGACCGTCATGGACGAGGAACCGTCGAGGGGTTCAGTTTTCCAAAAACACTAGAATTCTGTGAAAATTTGGTACTGAAATCGACTCTCTGAAAGGTCACGATGAATGGCAGGAAGGACCGTCACAGGCGTGACGGGACCGTCAAAACTCTTGGTGGAAATTAGTCTCTGACGGTTGCCACGAACTGCAGGACGACGTCGCAGGCACGGAAGGGCAATCACAGGTTGCGTAATCCCATATGGTCGGATTTCTTTACACGTTTTTTTAAGGGAAGTTTGGACTATCCTACTAATTATAAGTTAGAGGTTTCAGGTTAATAAGTCTAATTACTGGGGGGTTAAAGAGGTAACCTTGAAGTTAATTAGGGGTTATTATTGCCATCTTTCATTTCTGTATTATATACTTAATTAGGGGTAAAAGAAAGAGGGTTTGAATAAGAAAAAGAAAAAGAATAGAAAGAGAGGGGAGAAACGAGTAGAGAGGAGAGAGAAACGAAGAGGATAGCCAAGGATTTTGAGAAGATAGGCTTGTGACGCAATTCTTCGGTGGTGGAGGAGGTTATGGTTTTGTATGACTAATCGTAGTAAGTAAACTCTTAATAGCGAACATGATATGTGATTGGGTAGTATTATAAAGTCGTCTATATGCTTAATTGTGTGTATGCATGATGTAATTTTTATATATGGTGTGATGAAACAAGCATGTGAAGATATGGAAAACCCAAATCTTGATAAAAAACCTAATCTCTTGTAATGATGATTGCCTTGGTATAAAGAAGGCTGATGAAACAAAGTTAGAGATGATGATGCCTGTAATATAAAAGAAGGACTTGATTTACTAAAGAAAGAGATTAGTGGGGCGGGGGTCACGAACCGGACACGTAGAATTATGGGAAGGTGTCACGAACCGACAAGTTAGATTTAGGGGTCAGGTGTCACGAACCGACACGTAGATTTAGGGGAATGGGGGTAATGAATCCGACAAGTTGAGATTAGGGATCGAGTGTCACGAACCGACACGTAGATTCTGGGATCGGAGTGTCACGTTCCGACAATAGTAGTAGGGGCTCGGGAGTGTCACGTACCGTCACAAGAGAATAAAGACTAACGAGGGATAGGAGTGTCACGTACCGGAAAATAGGAAATATAGATAATGAATCTTGCAAGATGCTAATATACCTCACTCTAAAGAACATGTTTCCCCAAAAAGAGTATGTGTGGAGCTTGAGTCCTCATAGATATGACCGGATGTATTATAACTATGTTTATACTTGTCTATCACCTGGTAAGAATATAGTTGATTTTATGATGTTACTGAGATATAGTTGCTTCTATTTGAGTTGGCCGATGTACCTACTCAGGAATTGTGTGTTGGTACTGACCCCCCCTCCTTTTAGGTTTTCTTCTTTTATTGATGGGTGCCAGAAAAAACGTGCCGTCATCTTAGACATCAACAGTAACTCTAGCCAGTCTTCATTACTCGGGATATCAGGGTGAGCTAATGCTTCTAGCTTGGACGGATTTCCTCATGTCTTGATGCCTGGAAGTTCCGGCATGGACTTAGCTTTTGTTATTTTAGCTTTTGAGATACTCTTAGTTTAGTAATTTGATCAGAGATGTGTCTTGTGGTGATGACTTCCAGATTTTGGGGATTATAATAGATGTTGAATTTTAGAGGTTATTAACCGGGTTTATTA
This sequence comes from Solanum habrochaites, assembly GCA_027704765.1. Taxonomy (NCBI): domain Eukaryota; kingdom Viridiplantae; phylum Streptophyta; class Magnoliopsida; order Solanales; family Solanaceae; genus Solanum; species Solanum habrochaites. Next base: position 19,794,341 of record JAKWJA010002497.1, read on the forward strand.
ATGAGTTTAAGTCTTAGCATTACTTTCGTTGATATTACATTTAAATGTTAAGGTTTAGATTGGTTGGTTCGCTCACATAGAAGGATAAGTGTGGGTGCCAGTCGCGATCCGATTTTGGTCGTGACACCAAATCACTTTATCATCACGGACAAATGAATTTCAATTGTCTTGATTAAATATGTGATTTTGCAGAAAAACTTTTGTAAACGACCTTTGTGTTGAGTTGATAACATCTTTTGATTTTCTCAAATATTGCTCAATGTATCTGTTAAGAGAAACTTATAACACCTCAAGGTCTTGAGGGAATTTGTTGTCTCCTCATAATTTTTGTTGGTGTAGCAGGACTTCCATAATATGTAATATTTGATAGTATTTGTAACACGTGTTGACCTGTAACCTATAACACTGTTGATCTCCATTGCTTCCCATTCGGAGCAATCTTTGATTTGCTTCTATAATTTTAGAAATCTTCATCTTGTCACTAGCCGAAGAGGTATAAAAATGATTTTTCATTTTTTGTTATTCTTGGTCTAATTAATTCCCTTTATTTCTAAATTGATGATAAAATATATAATTTTTATGGAAAATGTATGAGTGTGTTGTAGTCAATATCTTTCTTTTTTGTTTAAAAGAAGGTAACTCCTTAGTTTACCAAAAAAAATTTTTAGGAGGAACAGAAGTTTTAATAACCTTTATTGTAAAATTTTCTTGATGTAAAAGTATTTGAAATATATTTTTATCCTTTATGAAATAACTTTCATCTTTTACTATAGTATTTACATAGGGGAAGATGAGATCTTTTCCGAATACGGATGTCATCTAATTGGGAGTTATAAGGCTTTAATTGGGTGATGAATGAAATACCCAATAAATTTCCTTCATTATGTCTTTGGTTATCATGAAATCATTTAGTAAACAAATTTCATTATTGCATATATAAGCATTCCCGAGTTTATAATTTATTTTATGTTTTTCCCTAGTTTCGGAGAATAATCTAGTAGTGCCTTTATCTAGACATTTATGTGGAATTAATCGTTCAATAATGCAGTTTTGATCTACACCTGTATAAAATAATGCAATTTTATGAATTATATAGTTTTTATCTATGATTAATGTGATGGTATATGGTAGTTTTTTGGTCAAATGACCATAATTATATTAATTTATAACTTTGATAGAGGTTCTACGCGATACTCTAGTACATTTGATGTTTCTCTTGGTTCGGATTTATATTCTTCCAGTTCTGTCTTAGGTGGCGGATTATTTAATATTTTATGAGTAATTGAATCAACTTCTAGAGTGTTGAGTCTCTGCTTAATTTCATTTATTTAATATTTTATTTGTAATTATTCGATTTGAATACTTTATAGAGTAATTTCAGGTTTAATTGGTTATTTAAACGTATTTAAAACATTTGTCATATCAAAAGGCTTAATATTCTTGTTATAATATTGTTTATCAAGAACTAAATCTCTTAAGGTGATTAAGTACTTTTTCTTGAAATAAGGATCCTCAATATGATCTTTCATATCAAAGAATGTTTCTTTATTACTTCTAGTGGTTAAATTTATAGAATGATTTTTGCATGTGCCAATTGCACTGCCGCTTTCACAAGGTTTTGATGACTTACTATCATCAGAATCATAGTCTATATATAGTTGATCTTCATTGCTAAGATTTTTATTGGAGGAGTTATTTTCATTTTCTTATAGAATAGAATACAACTTGTCTTTCACTTCTTCTTATAATTCTAAAATATTATTTTTTTCTTTAATTTTATTAGTGGATGGACAGTCTTTGGCCCGATGTCCCATTTTCCACATCAGCAACACCTTTCGATGTTGTTTGGTTTAAATCTATTTTTACTAGGGTCATGATTGAACCTATTTTTGTAATGAATGGGTTTTGCTGATTTATGATCATTCATATGGCTTCTTTTGATTCTTTTAAAAGCCTCTTTTTATGGGGCAGAAAGTTTAATATAACCAAAGTGTTCACAAAAATTTCATAGTTCCTTTTGGCATATTTTACTATCATTTTTTTGTTGATTTTTAAGTTTCATATCTCTACATAATTCTAATCCAATAATATTTATAAAAATTATGAGGTCACCATATGTTAATTGATTATGAGGAATTTTTCCGTCAAACCTATCTTTTAATTTTATTCTAACATTTTCAGCAAATATTGTTAGTAACCAACTAATAAATTTATCTTTCCATAAGTCATGATTTCAGTGTTTGCGAATCATAATTTCATTTATGAAGTCATCTTTATACCACCTGAAATAATCTAAATTTAGACAAGGTTGATTAGATAATATTTCTAAACTTCTATCTTGAAAGAATTTAGGTTCACCTATAAAGTGTTTAGCTATACTATAAATTAAGTAAGCTGTAGAATCTTTTAGATCAATCCATAGTAAACTGAACCAACACAATAGTCAAAGGCCCTTACCAATGGACATGATCATCAATTCAATTCAAGAAAAACAATATACAATGAATCAAAGATATTGCAACATGAATTAATGTAATTATGGAAGCCAACTAAACTTCTAGCATGATTTATCATAATTCAATAGCCCTAATCAAAATACATAATAATTCAATAGCATTAAGACATAATCAATGATCACACACAAACTAGTCAAATCTAGGGTTACATGAATTACATGGGTACATAGATTTTTTAGGTTAAAATCATGTAATTAAATAAATACTATCAATATACAATGATTCAAAATATTTAATGCAATAAAACATGGATAGATCACAGTATTGGACAAGTTCGTCTATGAATGACTTTAGAAATCACTTTGAAGATGTATCCTGAAGAAAGAGATCAAGGATGCCGGTTCACCCAATGCTGGGAGGGAATAAAAGGTTGTTTTTAGTGCATTAGCCACCTTAACCTTTTGGATTTTGGCAACAAGATGAGGTGAACATTTCGAGGACGGGACCAGGGCCAACACATTATTCCAAGAAAACATCAGTTAGGGTGAAAGAAAGGTCTAGTTTAAGCTCAAACATTGGATTCAAAAACGATTAATTTTTTTTTATGTAGTCTAAAAATTGGCTAGATGAAAAAGACCTATGATCCTTCCTTAATGTGTATTACAACACTTTTAGCCAGGAAACTAGGCAAGTTCAAGCTCAGTAAAAAAAAGGGGACTATGCAAATCTTCCTCAACTAACTTGACATTCATTAATCTACGATTATCAGGACACCTAGTTCGAATTTAGATTAGGGTCAGTCAGTGGTGTATCTCTATCATCCTAGAGTCCAAAGATTATCAATTATTCTTCCTAGTCATGCATCATTTTCATTTCAGCAGGATGTCATTTTAGCCATTCATTCTTCAGAGGTTAAACTATTGTGAAACCAGATATAGACATGCCGGTTCCACAGTTAAACATTCAGTCTCTTGGGGAAAAAGAACAAAGGCGAGAAAACCAAAAAAGAGGATAGTGAATTAAGGCACCAGACTTCATCATAGAACCAATTTATTTACCCACACCCACCAAAAAAAAGAATGAAATTGTCCCAATGCATAAAAAAGAATTGACTACGAGGTGGTAGGTCAAGCGAAACAAGGGGGGCACAAAGCGCCGAGGATCAGCAAGATACCTTTGTAATTTGGACACCCATTAGGTCCCTCACAACAAAAACACTATCGCTGCCTCTCTAACAGCGCTCCTTCTTCCGTGCTCTAGGACCACCTCCCCTCGACCCCTACGGCCTTTTGCATTCCCTTGAGGGGTAGGTGGCAGAATCTCAGAAGTGGATAATAAGGCCGCCATCACTGTGTCCTCAGTTGGCGCTGCAGAAGGGGCCTCATACTCAGGCACCCTAGCCTCTATGATCATATCAATGTCTGCGCGAAGTCTCTCGACCGCAGCTCGAAGGGTCGACACATCCACCTGAGGGGTCGGCCGAGCTAACACTTGCAACTCAAAAGCGTCCAAGCGCTGATGAACCTCAACGATTTGCCGCTTTGTGTGCTGGACCATTCTCCGCTCCAAGCGCTCTTCTGCCTTAGCAATAGACCTCTGCATCAAAGGCTGGATGTGATGCAGAAGTGTAGCCATCTGTGCCTCTAGTTTTTGGACCCTAGCAAGCGGGACCAGAGCGGGGAAAGGGCCTGAGCAAGAGGAGCTCGGGGAAGTGCTACTACCCGGAATAGACTAGACCGGGGTAGTGTCAGTTGAAGCAACCTGCGTAGCCGTGTGAGCATGTGTTAGTGTATCAGCCAGATTGTCACCAAATGGAGTCAACTCTGGAAGGAACCTTCTGCGTGGAGCCATCTCATTGGCCTCATCCCTAATGATACTGATATCAACAGTGCCCAGCGGGGTCTTGAGCTGATCAATATGCCAGATGGGTACCCCTGCGGACCTGCATAAAGAAAATATCAGGCACGGGAAAGGGTAAGTAGTTGTGACCTTAAAATCCCTCTTGTGCATGACCACCTGTAGAAGCCTGGCAAACTCCACCTCAAACCCGGATATCATCGCCGCCATCAGTACTGCAAGATCCAATGTGACTATATTATCAGCGGCTGTGGGGGAAAGTCATTGGTGGATAATCAAACTTAAGAACTTCGCTGTGAAGGTCACGTTAGCCTTCTTGATTGCTCCTTACGGATCAGTTAACCAGTCAGCGCCCTCTCCATCAACAGACAAGTTCATGGCCAACCACCTCTTGGTGGTCTCTCTCAGCGATGGCTCACGCAAGAATTGGTCATCTTTGACAATTTGTGACCGGTAGTCAAACTCGGTGGTGAGAGGGGTCTAGTTGGCATCAATATCCTCGCTGTATAGATATCAACGGATGGCAAGCAGGGAGATATCAACCTTAATGACACATACTCGGACATGCTCCAGTGGGTCCTATTTGGCGTGGGCAGCCCACCTATCAATCTATGATCTGAGAGTAGTCACGTAGGAGGCGTAGAACTCTCTGACCAACTCTTCACTATAACGGCTTAATGAACGCGCTGTCAACTCCAGTCGATGTCTGGTGAAGAGATTGTGGATCTCTAGCATATTAAAAGTACTTCGTGTAACGACCCGTCTCTCCAATGTAAGGGCCCGTGTCATGACTCGTTTGGCATTCAAAAACATTGCATCTGAATAAACTTGATACTGTCCGTCGACACTCCACCGGTTAGGCTTGTCGGCAACTTGGTGAGATCACGAGTCGGTGAGCCAGGTGTGGATTCAGAACTTGCAGCCTCATAATATGAGGCAGACTATGCAGCTGTGGCGAGTGAAGGGACCTCAACAGATTCGGAGGCTTCCTCCGACCACAAAACTCCTAATGATCCAGACGCTCCTTCTTCATGAGTAGTTTACCATAGGGTGTGTCGGTCAGTGTGCGTTCCTCATCATACTGAAGGAAGTGACTACGCTGGACGCCACCTTTTTGGGTGTGGCTCTGGAAGCACGTGCAGCTCGGGATGGGGTGGAAGTCCCTGGGGGCATGTACTCAAGGTCGCGCTCATTATTAGAGACAATGACCAGGCGGGCAGACGGGGCGACAGACTTCCATCACCCACGTGCGTAGAATCGATCTTGTTTTGGTGCCATAATAGATAGTACCTAGAAAGAATCAATATTAGTATGAGAAAGAGCAAAAAAGACAAGCAAAACGAGATAAAATAAATAAAAGAGTGAATATGTAATGACATTTCTATAGTAACAGTGAAACATGACGGACCAGGTAACGACTCGTTAGTACGACGGACCGTCATGAGGTCCGTTATGTATTACATAAACTATTTTTATGTGGAGACCCCTGAAGGAAAGTCTCTGACAAGTATGAAGGATAAGTAGGATGGACCGTTGTGATGATGACGGTTCGTCGTCGATGTCCGTCGTGGGACACATAGAAAAATGTATGGAGACCCTTAGGAGAAGGGTCTCTGACCGTGATGACGGTTATGCAGGACGGACCGTCGTGGGAATGACGGTCCGTCGTAGATGTACGTAAGAGGACACTTGGAAAAAGTTGGAGACCCTTAGGAATAGGGTCTCTGACAATCAGAACGGTTTTGCAGGACGGACCGTCATGGGAACGATGCTCCATCGCATGAGTCCGTTGGTGGAAACTAGGAGAAAATTGGATAGTGGGGTGTTAGTGTCACGACCCAAATTTGCAGGTCGTTATGGCACCTATGTTCCCAACCAATAGGTAAGCCAACCCAACAAATTAACCTAACTAAACCAACAAATGAGTAAAAAAAAAAGATAACACTTAGCAAAGGATTATCCACATTGAGTTCCATATAAGTACGAATGTGGAACCTAAAACATATCACCCCAAAAATTGGTGTCTTAAGTACAGAGGCTTATAGAATACGATGCAGTTGAAACTAAAATGACAAATCCTAACTTAAGGGATATACTGTATGAATAATGAATAACAAGAATACGTAAAGATTGCAGACGGTGTGGCACGGAACAGCCAAGCCAGTCACCACAACTCCAAACTTCAAGCCGGACTCAATTGCTCACGAGATGTGATCATACTCGGAAATCGAATCCTACCACCTTCAAAGCGTGCAAACAAGCGTATATAGTATGAGTACGAAACCACGTGTACCCAGTATGTCTCATGGACCGACAACGAAGAAGAAGTAGTGACGAGAGTTTTAAAAAAAAATCGGTAAATTATATACAAGTAAATAATATAATATATATTATATATATATATTTAATATAATATATATATATATATTACACCACTATTTAGGTTTCATAATAAAATGTTATCAAACATCAAGTATTTTCAAACACAACAAAACACATAATCATCAAAATAAAGAGTGATGAAATGCAATGCATATAACACCATATATATGAATTTGTCTCAGAATAACCCAGTACACACTCACGTATATACTGAAATCCTCGGAAAACATAGAGAGTCATGACCCATGGGGGACCTCACGAGGTCCATATACCGAACCACGGACGATTCTCCACGTGTCTGTGCGGACGATCTCACGCACGTATCATAATATCAAGTAATTTTCGCACGGATGGTCTCCACGTGCCAACTAAACAATGTGAACTTCTCACCATTGCCCGCACGGCCGATATCCACGGCCCAACTTATACTAATCTCAGTCTACGCAATGTGCACATATTATTTCAATAGAGGGGATGATGATGCAATCTAATCAATCAATATGAATATAATAATACCACCTCAATTTCAAAACATACGGGTGAAATAAATAAAACACAATCAACAGGATCAAGACACTAATATATCAGTTAATGCCATATGCTTTGGCATTCTAATTTCAATTCCACATTCTATAATAGTAATTTTCCTTTTTATAACACCCGGTAATCGCTACCAATGCCAGTCACACCATTGAATACGAACCACATCTTTCCCCTTACCCTTTGTCTATTTTCATTTTTTATTTTAATTAGGAAACGTCCTTCAACAGTTCTAAAAAGTCTTAACTAACCTAGATGCCGAATTGTGCCACGAGCTTTTAAGATTTTCCTTATTCCTTTTTGCAGGTTTCGGACGTTCCCAATATTACCCCATTATGCAAATTCGTAAGTAGCTAAGCCAATTTTGTGTAGCGTTAAATTATTTAGGTTTATCATAGGACACTAAAAACTCACTCATATTTTCAACAAACTGCAAACTTGATACATATTGTATGCCAAATTTTCAACTTGCTAAATTCAAGCCAGAACTAAAACTCTAACCTCTTCAAATGGGCTAAAATTCAATGTGAGATCATATGAAAAACACCTAATAATTTAATTACCAATCTCAAGATATTAAGTTTAATCTAAAATTGATAATTAGCTAAGCAGGTCAATGTTAATATGTACACTACGGACCGGCAGAATGCACTGGTAACGTGACTATCTGAAGAAAAATTTTGCCAAATCCCCCAAAATTCATAACAATGCAAATCATGCAGCCTTGCCAAATGATTGGCTTATGACTTGTTGCAATGATTGTTCTCATTATTTTCTTATGATTCCCCACCACGTGTTTCTTATATTAAATAACCTAAGTCACCAATTTGGTTTTAAAACCTTTCTGATATAATTGACTAACCCCAAAATATTTTTCCAAAAATTTATTAAAATAACAAACTACAACATCTAATGATCATAATATAACAGAACAACATACTCCAACTGGCAATAACGAGGGACGGAAACTATATATATCGTTCCCTGCAAACTTTTCCTATCAAAGCCCTATTATAATAATAAATAGATGAATAACGGATAAAATTTCTTTCTACCTATATTCACTATGATCCATATAAAATCAAGAAAATCTCCAAATTTGCTCTTACCTGAAGATTTCGCTGGTTCCTCACGTTCTGTCTTAACACTGTCAAGGTAAGTTTCTAACCCTTTTAAGGTTTCCTTTCTAAAGTTAATTAAGTAAATAAATAAACTAATCCCACTAACTAATCAATTAGTGGGTCACGTTAAAAAGGATATTAAATGAATTCTGGATAGACCAACTAACTATTAATATATTAATTCATTCCAACTAAATTTTTTATCAAGAAAATATTCTAGTTACGAATAGTTTAAAAAATACCCCTTTAAATTTTCAAAAGGATTCAAACTAGTCCTAGTTCGCAACGACTAGAGGTCGTTAAATCACCTACACTAACAAACGTTCTCCTCGAACGGGCAAAAAAGAGAGCTAACCTGACACGCTAAAAAAAATGAGGGGGTTTGGGGTGGATATTTACTCCTCATGTATGAACTCTGTCTCCCATTAGCCTCCTCCACTGGACGATGCTTCACAAAAGTGCACCTTTACTGAAGCAATCTCCTGACCTGAGCTTACGAATTTGCCATCCAAAAGGTGAACGACTCTTCCTCAAAAGTCAAATTTGATCAAGTAACACTGCAATCCCAATTAATCCGGATCTCATCCTTGGTTAATTCTTTAAGCATTGAATATGAAATACAGGAGGGGCACCTGACAAACCCAGGTGGCAAAGCCAACTGATAGCCAACTCCCAATACGCTCAAATCTCGGAAAGGAACAATTTACCTTGGCTCAACCTGCCCTTCTTTCCAAACCTCACACACCCTTTCATGGGTGAACCTCAATAAACCCTTTCCAACAAAACTCTAAATCCGAACCTTCCTATCTGCGTAACTCTTTGCCTGCTCTGAGCCATGAGAAGTCTGATCTTGGATCAACTTGGCCTTGTCCAAGGACTCCCTAACAAATCTGTACCCGGGTCTACCTCAAATACGTCAAACCAACCAATGGAAGATCGGACATTCTCCTACCATACACAAGCCTCAAATGGTGCCATTCAAGCTCGAAATGATAACTATATTGTAAGGCAAACTCCCAGCTAATGGCAAGAACTAGATCCCATGACACCAAGTCATCAAACACGGCCGACAACATGGCTCAAGAACCTGAATAGTCCTCTCGACTGACCATCAGTATTGAGGGTGAAGGTGGTACTAGATCCACCGAGTCCCAAATATTTCTGCAATATAGACCGCCCAGAAATGAGATGTAAAATTGAGTGCAACGATCTGAAATGATAAGAAATAGGAACCCAATGCAAACGAACTATCTCTCGATATAGATTGTGGCTAGCTTCTCTGAATGATAGGTCGTCTGACCTGGTACCAAATTGTGCAGACTTAGCAGTCGATCCACAATGTACCCATATACATCAACTTACCCAAAGTACATGGAAATGCTACACAAAAGTCCATAGCAATACGCTCCAATTCCACGCAGTTATAGGCATCCTCTGTGGTCACACCTCAGGCTTTTGGTGTTCTACTTAATGGCGGACAATAAAACATCGAGATACAGATCTGCCTATGTCCCTCTTTCATACGACACCCCAATAGTTTGCTTCAAGTCACGTACATTCTTAGTAAGCCCCCGGATGAATAGAGTACCTAAACTATGAGCCTCCTCTGATGATCAATCTAGTCCAAACACCTTACGAGGAACACATATGCGACCCTTAATCCTCAAAAAAACTCCCTCACTCTCAAGAATTGCAGGCCTTGGATTCTCTTTTAAACCTGTCCCTAATCTTCATAAATCACCATAATCGAAACTGTTGAGCACGAATCTGCCTCCAACAAGGAAGACCTAGCCTCAATAGCCAAACCTTACCAGATTCTGAAATATCAAGTTACAAAGCTATTGCCAGGGATTCGAATCCATAGCTAAGGCGCGCCGCAAACTGTAACATGGCCTAGGCTACCCATACTGACGCCTTCCGACTCAAGGACTACTAAATATTGCTTTGCCTGGGTGAATAAAGAATAGTCATATCTAGTCTTTGAGCAACTCAACCATCTCCTCGCCTCAAATTTAGATCCCTCTGATGAATATAACTGGAGACTACGATGATCCGTTGAACACATCACAATGCACACCATACCGATAATGCCTCAAAATCTTTAAATGCAAACACCAACAGCCGCCAACTCTAAATCATGAATAGGTAGTTCTTCTCGTGAACCTTTAACTGCCTGAAGCCATTAAGTTATCAACCTCCCCTTCTCATCAAACACACAACCAAGAACAATAGAGACGATCACAATCTACGAAAAACCCTCTCCCTAAACGGGTGGGTAGGGTCACTGTCAAAATGGAGAAGTAGGCAGTAGTCAATAAAGGCTTGAGCTTTTGGAACTAACCTTCACTTTCGTCAGACCACTGAAAAGTACACCTCCTCTGTGTCAATTATAAGGAGATGCAATTGGATGAGAAAACCCTCAAAAACCGTCGTAATAACCTGCAGTCCAAAAGAAACTCTGAATCTCATAACTGTGAAGCAGGTTGACCCCAATCTTAAACGCCTCATCTTTTTAGGATCACCAGATACCTACTTGGACCTACTGTCCCAAGAAATGCTACCGAACCTAAGCCCAAAACTCACACTTTGAAAACCTTTGCATTATAAAGCTTCTTCTGCTTTAGAATCCCCAAGAAAACAATCATCAAAATGATGCTCATGTTCCTCCTTAGTTGTGAGTATATCAATATATCATCCTATGAAGACATAACAAAGGAAGTCTAAATATGGTATGAACACTCCATTCATCAAGTCCATAAAAGAGCTGGGGCATTAGTCCAATACGGAAAGACATCCCAAAAAAAAATCGTATGACCATAAAGTGTGCGAAAAGTCCGTCTTAGGGATATCCTACCCCTAACCTAAGTTGAAGATAGCCAGATTAAAGTCAATTTGGAGAAAAAACTGAAGTACCTGAGAACTGATCAAATAAATCCAATACGAGGTATCAGATACTTATTTCTGATGTACATTGTTCAATGTCGATAGTCAATACCCAACGCATAGATCCATCTGTTTTCTTCACAAATAACACTGGAGCACGCCAGGAGATACACTTGTGGTCTAATAAAAAACTTTGCTCAACAAATCCTGTTGTAATTGCTCCTTCAACTCTTTCAATTCGCCGGGCCATACGATAAGAGGAATAGAAAGGTGTGTGCGAGTGTCTGGCTCCACATAATACAAAAATCAAGATCACGATCTGGTGGAAGACCTGGCAATCGGTCGGGAATACCTCTGAAAATCACTCACCACTGGAATGGACTCAAGCATAGGAGTTCATCACTAGATCCGAATATGGGCCAAGTAAGACAAAAATCCTCTCTGTACCAACTGACGAGCCTTTAAGAATGAGATAACAACCCTTAGAAGGATGGACTAAGGTACCCTCTCAATTCTACTAAGGCAGTCCAGGCATTAGCTAAGGTGATGGTCTGGCATGACCAATTTAAAATGCGTAGTAAGAAGATAACAAATCCATACAAAGAATCACATGTAAATATATCATATCTAAGACCTTTAAACATGAAGAGTGTCACACCCCCCATCAAAGAAACAGTACATAAAGATTACACCCGATCTACAACTACAGAATCCCCGAAAGGAGTAGAAACACTTATTGGCAAATCAAGAGCACTCACACATATATCCAAACTAGGAGCAAAATATAGTGGACACATAAGAATAAGTAGATCCTGGATCAAAATAATTACAGTAGCTGGAATCGATACAAACCGGAATAAAATACTGTGATAAACAAACATCGAAGCCTCAGCCTCTAGACCTACCTGAAAGCAGAACAGTGACGAGACGACCTCCATAGATGTGAACTCCACGACCACACCTCGACCAGAAGGGAGAACCACTCTACCTGAATGAGAAACCACTTCTACCATTCTGTTGCACCCCCCCTATGGTGGTTGTGCATCCCTGGGTTCGAAGCCTGAGAAACCCTGATTGAAGCCACCACATCTGGTCCTAGTTTTTTTTTTTTTCTTTTCTTCTTTTTTTTTTTTTTTTTTTTTTCGGCAGTCTCTACAAGGTGTCCCATATCGCCACACTCAAAAAGCCCCTACGAGATGCAGGCTGGATGAGAGGAACCTGAATGACCAGAATGCAATCCACGAATACAACGGTCTAGAAGAATGAACCTTCGAAGTATGTACCGAGATCGAAGAGTTATACCCCGCATAACCAGCCTCAGCCGTTGGTATAGCAGGCATGAATGGGGTCTGCAGTACTGAGGGTGAGAACCTCTGCCCAAAGTAACCCCGGACTCCTAGGCGGAGGAACCATAATCACCTGAATAACGAGTCCTCTTCCCTCTCGCTACTCCAAACCCTCACGCGAATTCATCTCCAACCCTTAGCAGCATCTACCACTTTCTGGAATGGAACACCAGAAGCAGAAACCGTGAGAAACTAATAGACGAAGGAATAAACAATAACCTTAAACAAACTACTCACTCTCTCAGCATATGTGGAAGTATCATCGAAGCATGCATACCAAGCATGAAAATCACCATAATACTCGAACTGACATACCATTTTGCTGCAAACCCTCATACTCGGCCCTCTTGCGCTCCTCTCACTGATGAACAAATTTGGATAGAAATACCTGAGTAATCAGTCCAGGATAGGATGAGATCAAGCTGGCTACTACTTAATATAATCCATCCACCAGCTTAGCAGAGACCGTCATCTGAAAACTCTGTGTAGTCAAAACATCCATGAGACTCCACTAATCCAATATTATGCAACTCTCATGACAACTAAACATGAATTCATAGCATCTCAGCTAAGCACCATTTATAAGTAGGAGGATTCATTAGTATGAACCTTCAAACATCGTTTGTCTATCAATAGAATTGAAGGCCTGTTCACCAAATGTGATGTATATCTGGAAAACTCCATACTATTCCAAACGAGAGCTACAGCGGCAGCTGGCTGAGTCCGAGATTCTGAGAATATGGAGCACTATGGAATCTAGAGTTGACCTCCAACACGGGTCTGGAGCAATCAGAAGTGACAGGCAAGCTCATTGCTTGGCCATCCCTACTAGGATTCCTAAATCGATCAAGGGATCTTGAAGCACTGGGGGACAATAGACTGGTTGTTGAGGCTTGAGCTGGCCATCCCCTTCGGGACACGATCTTGCACATCCCCATGGATAACCTCTGCATCCGGGAGGTACGGGTCCTATCAAGACCCTGAGTAGTACTGGTACTTGAACAACACAGTGCTTGCCAACACGGACCCCTACCCCGACCTCGAAGCTCGTCTCCTACCTTCTACCTCGACAGTGTTCCCAGAAAACAGGCGCAGGCAGGTAGGACCTGCCCCACTTGGCCGATGTAGACGATTCCTGCCATCTGATAGAAGAATGAGATATCAGATTAGATTTCTACAAGGTAAGGGTGCACGATATGAAAAAAGAACAGAATATTCCTAAATGTCCTATAGCCTTCTCGAAGATAGGTATGGAAGTCTTCATACCGATCCGCAGACTCATTTTTTATTTTTACTAGACATGGCTCTTGCACTTTGAGAACGATGAACTAGCGCTCTGATACAAAATTATCACGACCCAAATTTACAGGTCGTGATGGCACCTATGTTCCAACCAATAGGTAAAGGCCAACCCAAACATATTAACCTAACTAAACAACAATGAGAAAAAGACTAACACTTAGCAAGAATATCAAACATTGAGTTCCTATAAGTACAAAATGTGAACTAAAAAAATCCCCCAAGAATTGGTGTCTGAAGGACAGAGCTGCTAGAATACGGATGCCAACTCTGAAACTAAAATGACCAAATCTAACTGAAGAGATACCTGTCTGAATACGATAATAGAATAAGTAAAGATAGAGAGAGGTGTGGGCACGAGAAACAGCCAAGCAGCTCCCACAACTCCAAGAACTTCAAAAGCCGGACTCAATTTCTCCACGAGATGGGCTCCTATGGAATTGAATTGCACCACAAAAGAGTGCAACAAGCGTAGTATGAGTACGAAACCCGTGGCCCCCCAGTAGTCTCATTGAGACAATGAAGAAGTAGTGACGGGGAGTTTATACAAAAAAAATAAAATTGTAAAATATATATGTATATATATATATAATATTACACTCACTATTTAGGTGTCATCAATAAAGGTAATCAAACATCAAGTATTTCCAAACACCAAACAAAACACAGAATCATCAAAATAAATGATGTCTGATGGAAATTGCAATTGCCAATTCTAACACCATATAAGAATTGTCTAGAATACCCAGTACACACTCAAAAACGTATTATACATGATATCCTCGGAAATTACATCGAGAGTTCAGGACCCATGGGGGACTCGCGAACGGGGTCCATATACCGACACAGGACGATCTCCACCGTGCTGTGCAGGACGATCTCACGCACATCATAATATCAAACAATTTTCGCACGGACGGGTCTCCGCGTGCCCAAATAAAATGGTTAACATCTCACCATCCCCAGCACGACGATCTCCACGTGCCCAACTTATACTCAGTCTCATGTCTACGCATGGCACAATATTATTGAATAGAGGGGATATGATGAATCTCACAATCAATCATATGCAAATAAGAAATAACCACCTCAATATCCACAAAACTTAAGGGTGAAATAAATAAACACAAATCACACAAGGAATTAAGACAAAATAATCAGATAATGCCCATATGCTTTGGCATTCTCAATTTTCAATTCAACATTCTATAATATAACTTCCTTTTATTAAACACGGTACTCGTACCCAATGGCCCGTCAACACCATTGATACGGAGACCACCATCTTTCCCCCCTTCCCCTTTGCCTATTTTCAATTTTTTTTGATTTTAATTAGGAAAACGTCTCAACAAGTATAAAAAAGTTGAACATACCTTAGATGCGAACTTGTGCCACGAACTTTTTAGATTTTTCCTTTCCTTCTCGCAAGGTTTCGGATGTTCAAATCACCAATGCAATATGCGTAAGTAAGCAATTTTTGTGTAGACGTTCAAAGTTATTATATGTCTATCATAGACACTAAACTCACACATATTTTAACCAAACCCAAATCTTCATACATATGGTATGCCAAATTTTTCCTACTTTGCCTAATTCAAGCAAAGAACTTAACTCTAACCTCTTCAAATGGACTAAAAATTCAATGTTAGATCATTATAAACTAACACCTAATAAAATTACCAATCTCAATATATAAATTTTAAATTTAAAACTTGATAAATTAGCTTAGCGGGCAATGTAATCATCTACACTCGGACAGGAGAATGCATGTAACGTGACTATCTGAAGAAAAATTTGGCCAAATCCCCAAAAATTCATAACAATGCAAATCATTGGCCGCTGCCAAAGGTTGGCTTATGACTTTGATTGCCCAATGATGCCTCATGAATTTCTTATGGATACTCCACCACTATGTTTTCTTTATATACATAAACCTAAAGTTCACCAATTTGGTTTTAAAACCTTTCCGATAAAATTGACTAACCCCAATATTTTTTCCCCAAACTTCATTAAAATATAACAACTAACACATCTAATGATAATAATCGTAAACGCAACAACATAATCCAACTGGAAAGAACGAAGGAACTATAATTATCGTTCCCTGCCAATTTTCCTTTATCAAGCCCTTATTATAATAATACAAGACGAATAAAGGATCAACTTGTTTATACCTTACATTCACTTATGATCCCAGATTAAAAATCACAAAAATGTTCCACAAATTGCTTCTACCTGACGATTTCGCTGGTTTCCCTCACTTCTGTCTCACACTGTCAGGTAGTTTCTAACCCTTTTAATTTCTGCCTTTCAAAAGTTAATTAAGTAAAATTAAATAAACTAACCACTTAACATAAATGATTGTGGAGTCAAGTAAAAATGTATTATTAATGATTATGGATATGACCCACTAAATATATTAACGATATAATACTTCACTAAAAACTTTTTATGAACTAAAGTTCTTAGTCGAATAGTTTAAAAATACCACTTTAATTGTCAAAGGAAGTTAAAAACTATCCTATTCTCAACACCTAGCAGGTCATTAAGTAGGGATTTGGGACGGACCCTTTATGACGGTCCGTTGTTGGTACGACGGTCCATCATCGGGGTCACATTTTGTCATTAAATGATAGAACTGGGGATGCCACATTCATCCCCTATGACCCAAATGGAATTTTTAGTGTTTTAACCTATATGTGTCTAACCCAAATACCTCGTAAACTAGCAATACTAAAGCACCTATTTCTAGAGTTTTAACAAGGCCATTTTGAGGATTCTCAACCTAGGTCAGACAAAATATGTATTAAAGAATGAATCCATCAATAAGATATAGGCTAATACTAAATGATAAACAAAAAATGCAATGTAAATGTGTAGAAATAAGAGACACATACCTGAGAATTTTAGAAAAAAAGCGAGGAAGGTACTTAGTGATGAAGAAGAGAACCATAACAACAGACTCTGACTAGTAGAGAGTGGATTTTAGGAATTTGGGAATTTGGGAAAATGATTAGTTGAAAGAGAGGTAGGAAATTGGAAGTTGAAAAGGGAGGGAAATGGGAGGGAGAGGGAAGGAAATGGGTGGAATGAAGGGGTCAGTTTTTAAATGTTAAGAATTTTTTAAAAAAATCGGCCGGATCAGGTCGGGTACGCTTCATTAATAACGTGAAAAATCCCCGATGATGGTCTGTCGCAGTTGTGATGGTTCCTCATTGGTTCCATCGTGTGTGCCCTAGTTTTGAAAATAAACTGAAAGACGTACAGGCACAAAGCATTCATTGCAACGGTCCGCGCATTGCTGACGTGCCATTGATATGTCCGTCAATGACGGGGGGGGTGGGAGGGGGGGGGGGGGGTTGGGTGGGGGAGTGGGGGGGGGGGGGGGGGCTGATTGCCTGGTGATTTTCTCGAATTTCCTGGTTGATGTGCCTGCAAATTAAAACCAATTGTAGGAAAATGCTTACCATTACTAAAAAGGAAACATTAAGTATTGTTTTGCCTCCCAACAGCGCCTAATTTAAACGTCATGGCACGACTGTGGGCGGTTGATTATCCAACCTTCCTCAAGAGGTATGCCTCGACACTCATGTGTCGATTCAGTATGCCCAAAAAATAAGGGTTTATTCGTCTCCATCACCTTAAACCGCACTCCCTACTCTGGTTTCTTGTATAAACTCAATGCTCCATGTGGTGGGATCGTCGGGGGAAATTTATTATAATATAATTGGGTAAATCAAGTTAAGGGCCATGTCCATTGGACCTTGAGCTTGCCCAAAAACAAACGACCTATAACTTTCTAAAAGCACCAAATCCCCAACCATAAACTCTCGTTTTTCACTTTTTAGGTCATAATCCTTCTTCATCTTTGTAGGATATAGCAGATACCTATTGGAGCTTACCACTCTACCTAATAGTGCTACAAATATTGAAGGTCGCTTCTTCATTTTTCAACCGAAATTTCATCTTCCCCTTTTCTGTATCAACTAAGGCTCTACCCGTAGCAAGGAATTGACTCCCAAGAATAATAGACAATTTAAAATCTACTTCAAAATCAAGGATAACAAAATCTGCTGGAAATATGAACGACTCCACCGTAACAATGCTTCATTCTATCATCATCTTCGAAAGTAACTGATCTTTTCTTTGTACCCAGATCTTTCATAAACTTGGCATAACCGGGTATTTGTTCTAGGGTTTCTACGAAAGGATACTTATAAAAAGATGCTTCAACATTGTTATAAAACGCCGATATTTACCATCCTCAGTCTTTTTCACTCATCTGTGAGAACAGGGAGGTGGTGGTATAGATCGGAATACCTTTATAGGCGCTTTCACATCTTTTTGTGTGCTATTCTTCTGCTTTTCAACACTACCCTCTCCAACACTCCAAATCCTTTATCCTTTTCTCAGATTTTCCTCATTAGGACATCATAAGGTCGGTAAATGGTTTGCCTTTACCCCCCGAGTAGTAGTCGTCCATTTACATCCGTGTGCATCAATGTTTGGATTTCTGGACGTGTGCTAGGCAGAGTGTTCCGGTTGTCGTTTGTGTTCACATTTGTAGATAATTGGGCCATTTGCAAAACTCGACTACTAATCGATATTGCATGTGTATAGGACTTTTTGCCCACTACCGCTATAAATCACTCCTTAACCTATAATGTGAATCATCAATTGCATCGAACCTCTCATCATTTTGTGCAAACATATCCTCAACTCGACGCATTCTATCTCCAACATCACTAGGAGTAACTTCCCGATTTTGAGGGGGAATAGGTGCCCATTTCTATTTCACTGTTACCATAGTTATCCCTGTTGAAGGTTGTGTCGCGGGTGATGCGTTCATCTCGGACATAATGACCCTCACGGTTACAAGTTACCATAGAATCCGACCTTGGTCCTTTTACCTAGCGCGAATTCTCTGATTTGGCCTTGGGCATAGGTTTGGAAACCCCTCTTTCCCCCCCCCCCCCGTCTGCTTATTTATTGCATAGAATCTCCGCATAATAGCCATTCATCATGCGGTGGTGGGGGTTTAGACAAGTATAAACAACATTAATCTTTTCCTCCACCGCGTGGGAGTGATATGTTGTAATATAACCCAAGCTCAGTTCTCATTTGAGGACATCTCTTACGAAATCCATATGTGGCTGGGTTGTGAGTGGATTGCACTGCGAGGTTTATTTTTCCCAGTATCCGAGTCCTAGTCCCAAAGCTTTATTGTTCCGGGAGATTTTCTCTAAACTTTTCCAGCAATGTCAGAATTAGGACCACTCCCCATAATAACCTCTATAGCTCCAACACGATTCATGATTATCATCCTTTGTCCCCGATATAGAAGGTTATTCCTGCAGTGGACTCATCGTTACACGGTGATTAGGGGACACTTCTCCAAAAGCGGGGAATATATCCTAAGCACTACTAAACATACTCTCATTTGGGAGTGCCCAAAAAGTTGTTTCACTATGTCTTTGTGGTTAATTTCTTGCAGACCGGGTAATAGTGTTTATGAAAACGTCCCTTAGTGGTTCCAAGTGATAATTGAGTTATAAGGGAGGCTCAGTGTGAACCATGTAGAAGTCTACCCGTCAGTGGAGCGAGGAAACACTATTAGCCCTATTTACATCCAAGCTCCACACTAACTTTCACACGTGTCCTTACCTTAGTGTATGGGCATGTGGATCCTAGAAGGTAGCACTGTAAACAAACCTCTGGAAGTGAGCATTTGCATCAGGCTACTAGTTACACAAGGTCTGGCCGAATGGTGGTTAGGTGGGGAGGGGAAACACAAGTGGCCCATCAGAGTTCTCTATATTTCATAGCCTCTGTATATTTATTGTGGCCGTGGATCGGGATTTTTTGTCCCCTATTTTGGTTTTCACCAGGAGCATAGGGTAAACAAACTGACCATGAACATTAAATCGGAGATGGAATGTTCTTTTGGATATCATCATTAATACCGACAGTTTCGATCATGTTGTGTAGTGTACGCTCTAATTCGTGATCGTAGGGAAACACGGGTTCTCTTCCTCTCCGTGTATTTGTCATAAAAGGAAGATAGTTCTGCAAGAATCAAAAACAATAAACAAAGTAAAATTAAAAAAATATTGACTAAATTTTAGTAATAAGTTTAAGTTAATATAAAAGATACTTTCACCGGCAGCGGCACCAAAATTCGATACACTCAAACTCACTTCTCAAATAAGAAGTAAACCGGTTGTATCAAGTGAAGAATCCGACTAATGAGGTTAGGATCATTCCAACAAGGAAAATAGTTCTGACTTAACTTAAATTTATTATTACTACTATTTAGTCAATCATTTCCTTCGAAAACAAAGACAATAAAAGAATTTTTTCTTAGTTCTAAATGAATGAAAATAACTAGCTAAATTATAGGAGACAACTAACAGCTCAATGTGGGAGTTTAATCAATTAATAAAAGTAAAAGAGGTTTGGTTTCCCACAAGTTTCTAACTGATAATTCTACTATAACCAATGATTTTTCCTAGTATCTTGCATGCAAAGTGAAGTATAATTTCTAAATCATGGTGTTGCATACAAAATTTTACTCAGCACCTGGGCCAGCTAGGGGGTTGCTATACTAACCCTTACCTTACCTCATCTTAAGCAATTGTATTTCGATAATTGACTATGTTATACCTCGTACCAATCAAGACTAGCCATTATATAGTATACACAAATCTATGTTGATAATTCTTTTCCTATTTCTACTTCCGTGTTCCGGAAAGTAACATGAAGGTCGAGTTCTAACGTTGCCAGCCTTAAAAAGACTTCTAAGGCAAAAGAAATTATCAATACATGCAAGAACACTCTAGAATGTTATTTTAGTTAGGTTTTTTTACCTTATATTCATCCATATGGTTCCCACAATTGTATTTATGGAGTTTTAGTACCCATAGTCATAATCACAATATTCGAATATTAATATAAGAATTCATGCAATTACTTCGATGAGAAAGAATAACGATCCATATATTCACTTGATTGAATCAACAAATCCCACAATCCAATTACCGAAATAATAGAGACTAAAGATTCTCCAAAAAAGTGTAATAATAATCACAAAGTCTAATCCACAAAAGAAGCTAAAATAACCAAGAGTCTAACCCCAAAAACTAGGTTTTTTGAACTATTTATAAAAAATAAAAACCTAATCAAAGAAGGCCTCTATTTGCTAGAAATTTGTCAAAACGCGGCTGGGTCGACGGACCTCGGGATGGGCCATCGTGGTTATGATGGGCCGTCATGGACTCCGTCATCCCATACTTTGCAAATACTTATGCTTCTCTCTTCATTACCCTCGAAAGGAGGTATGACGGATCGTCACACGCACAATGGTTTGTCGAGGGTCTCCGTTCCATAACATTTGAACTCTTAGAATTCAGGTACTGGGACTACTTCTCTGATCTTCATGAAGAACCAGCAGGACGGACCGTCATGGCTACGAAGGTCTGTCACGCACTCCGTAAATCCACCCTTGGTCAGACTTCCCCATCTTCCTGCAGCAGCTTCACTACGATGCCACCTACGGACTATCACAGGCACGACGGACCATCACAAGCTTCGTACGTGGTACTTTTCTGCATTTATTGCTCAAAAACCTCCGCGTTCAACTTTTAGACAGATTTCCTACAAATAAAGAGAAACTTACATAAATATTAATACAAAAAGGTTTTTGGACACACACTAAAGTTAAGAAAAAAGCATTAAAAATATCGTAAAACCACGGTATATCAGTTACAAAGTTGCCACAAAATCCCAAAATATTTCCACCAAAGGTTATGAGTGATTTTGAGTGACGACGAAGGCTCCAGAATTCTATTCCCCATTAAATATAATAGTTAATTTTCTATTGCAACCTAATTTTTAAAAATAAACAACTTGCAAAATCAATATTAGTAACACCCAATATTATTACGAAAGATCATGAAAATTACTTTTCGATTCACATGTCTTACTACATAATGTATCATTGTACATTTTATACATATACATATAACATAAAAATAAAACATACAACGTCTTCAAACTACTACTTAATCGATATCATTTTTGTTTATTTTTAAAACAACGAAGAAAAAATATTAAATTAGAATTTAATACTAAAAACTTTTAGTGATGTCTATTGTCGCCACTAAAGGTCTAGGTCTTTTGTAGTGAATCCTAGTTGGGAATGTTTAGGTGGAAGGATTAGTCCCACGTGGTTTGCCAAGTCAATAAAATATGGGGTGTTAAATATTTAGGATATATGTGGTATCATTGGATTATATCAGGGGTATTTTTTTATCTCAAAATATAACGAAGGGTATAAGTGGTCTATTTCACATAGTTCAGGAGAAATTTTGACCCCTTTTCTTTCTTTTAACTAACGAGGTGATTTTGTTTAATTCCTTGTTGATCTAATTATATCGTCATTTCTAAGCAGCAATATCTAATAATAAATATTTTAATTTTGTATCTGTGTTTGAGGTTTAACTAAGTTTTCCTTTAACCTTCTTTTTAATCATTGTTTGGATTTGTCATAATTCCTACGGGTGATGAACTTGAAATTATTTTATCAAAGCTGATGCACGAATTTCAACTTTCTGGATTAAATGTGTGATCCTTTGAATATATTTGTAAACAACCTTTGATGTTGAGTTGATAATCTCTGTTGATTTTCTCAAATACTGCTCAATTTGAATGTATCTGTTAAGATAAACCTATAATACCTCATCGGGTATGTTTTGTCTCCTCTTAATTATTTTTTGTGTAGCAAGGCTTTCCATAGTTGTCATATTAGTAGTATTTTATATTACCTGTAACACTTGTTGAAGTGTAACTTGTTGAAATGTAACCGACAACACTGTTGACCTCTATTGTTCTTTATTCGGAGCAATCTCTTACTTATTTGTATGGTTTAAGAATCTTCATCTCGTGACTAGACGAAGAAGTATAAACATATATTTTTTTTGATTTTAGGTTATTCCTGGTCTCAGTAATTCCCTGAAAATTTATTAATAAAATTTGGGGAGATTTTTAGCGTTTATTTAAAATTGAGAATAAAATAAAATTTTTTATGGAAAATGTATGATTGTGTTGCAGTCATTGTTTAAATTATTTATTTATTGAAAGAGGATAACTCCTAGTGCTAAAAATTTCTAAGAGCGGGAGAAGGTTTAATAACCTTTGTTGTAAAATTTTGTTGAAGAGAAAGGAATTTATTTGAAAGATATTTTTATCCTTTATGAAATTACTTTTATCTTTTAGCATAATATTTATGTAGGGAAGATATAGTCTTACTAGCACTCGGGTATGGCTTGCCCATCTATGTAGGAGGTCTAATTGGATTTATTGAGTATGAAATGAATACCTTAAGTATAATTTGTTATTTCATTTGTCTTGGTTATAATGAAATCACGTATGTGAAAACAATTTCATATTGACTATGTAAATAAAAAATACTTCCTAGTTCTTTTTGTGATATTTTACTATTCTTTTTTAGTTGATTTTT
Organism: Solanum habrochaites; assembly: GCA_027704765.1. Classification (NCBI taxonomy): domain Eukaryota; kingdom Viridiplantae; phylum Streptophyta; class Magnoliopsida; order Solanales; family Solanaceae; genus Solanum; species Solanum habrochaites. The sequence continues at coordinate 19,817,742 of JAKWJA010002497.1, forward strand.
ATGTTTCATATCTGTACATAATTCTAATCTAGTAATATTTATAATGCTTATTAGGCCACATAGGTTAATTTATTATAAGGAATTTTTCCTTCAAACCTATCTTTTAGTTTTATTCTATCCTTTGAGCAAATAGTGTTGGTAAATCATTAGTAAATTTTTCTTTCAAATAGTGATGATTGCAGTGTTTGTTAATCATAACTTTGTTTATGAAGACATCTTTAGAGCACCTAAATCATCTAACTTTGGACAAGATCGATTAGATAATATTTCTAAACTTCTATCTTAAAAGAATTGAGGTTCACGTACAAAGTGTTAAGCTATTCTATAAATTAAGCAAGCATTAGCATCTTCTAGAATTTGATTTTCTATAGTTTGTCCCCAGGTTCAATTTTAATTATATGGATAATAGTAGTTCCATTTACTACCTTTTCCCTATTGTCTTCGGAGACGTAGTTGTTCCACCAATTTTTTAATGTGCTAGTAAATTCGATGTTAATTAAAGTAGCAGCATGTTTAGCTGCTAAATGTTTTATTTTATATGCCATAATGATCATAATCATTTTATGTAATTTATTATATTTTTGATGCTTTGCGAGTCCATTAATATTCCATTCCGCAATCTTCACTTCAAGAGTGTGAAGTATGCGATAAATTTTTTTTTTCTTCATACATATTTGAAAAGGAAGACCTATTGTAATATTCTTTTTATGGAATAATTAAAACCTAATTTATTATAATTATTTTTGATAAGGTATTTATGGCCTTGGATTTTAGGTTTTCATTGATTATTCCTATAAGTTCATCAGTAATTTCAAGTTTCTCTTTAAAGTTAGAAAATTAATTTTTGGGCAGCTCAGGTAATTTAAATATTCGGTGAATTTCTAAATCTTTAGTTCTACACGAAGAGATTGGTTTATCCTTTATATTAGATTTATTATTAGCTTTTAAGATTTGATTAGATACTATGTAAAGTACTTAATTTGTATAATTGTTTTGTTGTAGTATTTTATCTATAATCTTGTTTGTAGGATAACCTTTTGTGTTTATTATGTCCATTTTAATGGGTGAGGCAATAATTATTTTATTCTCTACTGCTAAAGTAATTTCTTCTAATGCGAGAATCGTAGACTCACCTATTTTATTACTTTTAGTAGTATACCATTTATTAACAAGCACGTTTAATTACTCTTTTTGGTCGTCTAATTTTCCGTTGTATTCAAACTAATTAAAAATTTCTACGTAATATTTTAATCTTTTCATATCACTGAACCATTTATTTCTAAAGGCTATTCTTTTTGATAAAGTATATTTTTGTATATACCATTGTTTTTTAATGGAACTTTCTTGACTAGTCTAAAGTATATCTAAATATTTAATATTTGGTTCAAAAGGATTATCTAATTTAATCATGCATAAAACATCCTTTACTTCTTTAATTTTATTAGTTGTGGGGATTGATATATTTTATGGGTTTAGAAATTTTAATTTTATATTCTGCTTTGGGAATAGTTTCTTTGAAGTCTACCCCTTAAATTTTTTATCTATCTCCTCTAAGGATATTTCATCTTCCTCCTTTCTTATGGAGAAATAAGGTCTACAAAATGACATTCTTTTACTTGAAGAGATTTGATCATAAGATTGGGATCTTACAAATTTGAAATTCATGGATCCATCTGTAATTGAATTGCTTGGTGAATATGTAGATTCTTTCTTTAATTTATGGCTCAGTTATTAATTCAAAATGCTAATCATCTTTTGTTAATACGTCATCCCATTTTATATTTCGACAAAGTTGTTAATTGGTTTATATTTGCTTTACATGAGCATGGTAACTCTTATTACATACTATTTTATCACAGGGATAGGTAGTTTTCAGTAATCTATAATACCCACTAATATTATGACTATTTCTTGTATTATTTTTTTCCTATATTCATTTTTTAGTTTTAACATCATAATTAAATGTATCAATTATGTTTCAATATTTAATATATGTTTAATAAGTAGGAGTAACAATTAAAGAATATTTATCATTGGCAAGGTTACTCTGTAGTACGCTAATAATAATCATCAAAATTTAATAATTTATTTTCATTAAAAAGAAGACATAGGGTCATCTAAACCCAATCTATGAAGGTTTTTTTGACTGCTACCTGGACAAGTACTATGTGAAGAAATTTATAATTCCTCTTATATCTATTAATATCATTGGTTGGTAATAAATAGTCTAATAGTCTAAATATTTTTATTAATAGCAATGGTCGACTAAGAAGTTTTAATATTAAAATTTCTAATAGAATAAGAGTATCCTTTTTTATAAATTCTTTTAAAGTGTTTTTTTGGAATACTCCAATTTCGTAGATCATTTTAGAATTTTGAAATTTTATTAGAGGTGAAAGAGATGTTAATACTATTTAAAATATTTTGATATGTAGGTGAATTCATTTTAATTTAAGTGTGAATCTAGTGGGGAGAAGAACACTATCCTTGATCATAAATGTCTACTTAAAAGATTACTATCCGAATAATAATTTGTTTGTTTAGTAATTGTTGTTAATTTTTTCACTAACCTTATCTAATTTTATTCCACTACGCTTGGTGAGGGAAAAACCCTCTTGGTCTTTCTCTATGACATACACAGTCTAAGCCAATCCAACGAAAAAAAGGGGCTTGCCAACATCTATATCGGAAATTATTCGGCTACCCCACTTCAACTAATAAAACTAAGAACCTAAGTGGAATAAGAACAAAAACTACCAAACTCCGAACTTATAACACCAACCGAAACCTAAGTTTCGACGTAGTCTTCACAAGGTCAGCACAGGGACTTAGCCTCTGCTACCCTTACCCTTCCTGGCATACTTGACTCTAATTCCAATGGAGGATCGAAAAAAGGGAGTCGAGCGCGAATCCTAGTTATTAGGTAGAGTATGTAAGGGAGCAAACCGGCAAAAAACTCAACCAACAAAAACTCAAAGAAAAACTAAAACCAAAACAAAAAAAAAAAGGGGGGAAAAAAGGGTGAAAGAACAAAAAGCAGTAAACAAACTTAAATTTAAAATTAAAGCGTAAACTTAATAATTAAAATTAATTAGAGTAAGTACTTACAAAATACTTTTATTGATTAATGAAAGAGAGAGAAAAAATAAAAGGAATATGGAAATGAAAAAGTAGGAAAAATGGGAGCAAAGTGTACAGTGGTTTTCAAAGTTGATAAATATCTCAAAAAAAGTACTACTAGATTATTATCCGCAACAAGAGAAAGACTTAAAATAAATTATTATCTCTACAAGGGACATATATGTAATAATGTAATTTGTTTCATAAATTATTTTGTAATAACTAAAGAAATAAATGACGAAATAATTTTAGGCACTCCGTTTATAACACAACGAAAACCATACGGCTACCCTAAATGGAATTCACACCACTATCTTGAGAAAAAAGATTATTATCCCATATTTAAATAGTATATCAAAGAGAAAACTAACCATATAAAAAATAAAGTTATATTTGGAAGAAATCTACTCTCACAACAAATTAATTAATTAAGAGAAGATATCAAGATAATAAAAATTCAATCCTCTATAAAAATACCAGAAGCAGAAGCTAAAATTAAAAGCTTACAAGATAATATAGAACGAGAAGTTTGTTCTTATTTATGGATTTTGGGAAAGGAAAAACATGTTATCGAATTACCTTATATTGAGTGATTAGATGAAAATATGATCCCCACTAAGGCAAGACCCATTAAAATGAATGCTAAATTAATGGAATATTGTCAACGAAAATTAATGAATTGTTTGATAAATATATTATTAGACCATCCAAGTCACCTTGGAGTTGTTATATGCTCAAATTACACCTCCCTAAAGAAGTATAAGCGATCCTGATCAAGAAGAGAACCCAAGTAGCAAGATAGGGTCGATCGCACGAGGAAAATTGTTTAGACTTAACTTCAATTCACGATTACATCTATTTAGCCCAGGTCTTTCCGAAAGCAAGTAATTAAATGTGTGTGTGTAGGGGGGGGGGGGGGGTTATGAGGCAAGTTCTTTAAACAATCTCAGTTATAAACTAAGCAAAAGTAAATATTGAGTTTTTATCAAATTTGACACTAACTAGGGTATAGGGCCTCATATCGGTCGGTTCGGTTCGGTTTGAACATTATCGGTTCGCGTATCAATTATAGGTTTGTAGACTTGCTAAAATATTAAAGAACCATTAAGTTATCAGTTTATCGATTAATCGGTTATTTACTCTTATCGATTCGATTATCGGGTTAACCGTTAACATATCATATAATTTTTTAAAATAAAAATCACATGAAAATTTGATGATAATGTAATTAAACTAATTACGTCTACAGAATTGCAAATTGCAATTTGCACTTTGCACTTTGCAGGAAGAAAGTGAAAACCCATTTAACAAATCATCAATGTTTGAAGATGCAGGAAAAAAAGATCTCGTGCAGTTTTTCAATTGATTATCAAACTATTGTATCTCATAATCTTGCTCCTCTCTTTCCCTTTAGTGCTTGGATGCACACAAATCTCCTTGCACCTGATTTGTCTATCAATTTAAAAGCAAGTAAAGACCCTTACCAGTTACCACGTACTAAGAAGTAACCAAGAAGAAGAAGAAGAAGATGCAACCATATTTGGAAAGGATTTTGTCTCAACGGCTGCCATGGTCCTTAGGGTCTGGGGACTGAAATCTGTCAAAAGGAAAAGCTATGTATAAGCAACACCAACAACAGAAAGGAAATGCAAAATTGCAAATTGTATTTCATATTACTAATACAACAAATACCTTTCAAATTTCACCTTTGTCTTTCTCCTGCAGTCCTGCTCCTCCTTGTTCAACACAACATCAACTCATCAAGGATCAAGCCATCAATACTTGATACTTGCAAGCCAACAACTCATACAAGTACACAATATGTCACAATGATAATAGGCTTATTGGTTACTACCAACAGCCACACAATACGTTAACTGTAACATTCAACACTTTACAATTAACTTGTTGTCAAGTCGTCAACATTCATTTCTTAACAGTAACACTACAACAACTGTACAATGCATGCATAAAATTTTTAACACAAATATGAAATCTCATAATAAAATAACATAATAAAGCAGCAACAAACTGTAACATAATAATAGCCAATAGTACAAGCTACAAGCATGCAAGTTGCAACATTGCAGAATTAAAAAATTCAACAGAATTCCAGTCTGCCACAACCCACACAGACACACAAATTCAAAATAGTAGAAAACAGTTACAGAACCTTAAAATTGAGTCTAAACACAGTTCTAATAGTTCATGTTCAAGTAAACAACATATTAAATAGTCATCAACCCTCTAGAGTTGACGATTCTTGTTCCTTTTTTCCAAACAACCCTTAACATGCCTTCTTAAGGAGGAAGTCCCAGTATTGCATGAATGGTGATAAGAACAACCACAATAAATACATTTTACTGTCCACGATCCATCTTCATTCTCTTCAATTTTTTCATAGTGATTCCAAAGAAGTGATGGAGCATTAGAACCATGAAGTCGAGGCATGATGGAATTTGATTAATTAAGAATTAGAGAAAGTATTAGATCAATCATAAATCAGACACAAAGACAAGATAACACATGTAATTACCTTCCTTCCTCAAATTTTACGTGTCATCAATGCAAAGTTTTTTTCTAAGTTTAGCAAAATCTAAAGAGAAATACAATAACAAGTCAAGGCTCAAGACTTAAACAACAAATGTTTTAAATAAACATATTGACAATTTGACGTCAATGAGATTGATTTCTTACCTTCGTCAAGTTGCTCAAGAAAATCTAAATCTTCCTCAATAATTATGGGTTGTGGCTAACTCCGAAGCCAATCTTGAAGGCACGGTAGAGCTTGTACCGATCTAGGAGTTAATGAACTCCTAAATGAATCAAGTATGCGCCCTCCAGTACTAAAATCATATTCAGACGTTACACTTGAAACAGGAATAGCCAACACATCTCGAGCCATCTCAGAAAGAAATTGAAATCTAGGTTAGTTAACTTTCCACCAAAGCAATACATAAAAATCTGATTTTTCAGTTTCTTCATCAAGATAGTTAGCTAATTATTAATTGAACTTGCACCTCCCTTTTCAGATTTATGTTTATGTAATTCCTGAAAATAATTCCAAATTCTCCAACAAAGCTTGAAGTAGAAGTATCCACCCTGGTTGTAGAAAATGTGTGACTTGTATCATTTGAAATGGGGTTCGTATACTCATTAAGCAAAGCGTTCATGTATGTTCGCACACCATTTTCTATGGAAGCCCCTTTTTGTCCAAACATTTTCTTAAGTGCAAAGCCAAGAGTGCTAAATCAGTGACGAGGGTCGAAAACACGTATGGAAACCATCTTATTCATTTTTTCAGCATCACACCAATATTTGTCAAATTTCTCTTTCATATTTTCTTCCATTTTAGACAAAACATAATCATCATTTGATATCAATTGATTCAAGTAAACGCTAACTTGAAAAATATCAAGAAAATGAAGATTTGATGTAACATATCGTGAACCAGATTCTTCCTAGTAATATTAAAAAACATTTCAAGAAATTTTTTTTATTCTCTTTACGCCCTCCTAGTCACTACTTAAAAGTGTACCTGTAGAATTTTATCCACAAACTTAAGATACAGTGCCAAGCGAATATCACGATCGGCGTACTCTACAATTGCCCCTTCATCCTCCATAACCCTGCTCAACATCATGCAGGTGGAATTCCACCTTGTAAGAACATCCAAGCATAAAGACTTTTTAGCAAGATTTTTATCTTCACAATATTCTCGAAACTTTTTCCATCTACCAGGAGATCACCTGATGTATCTCATTGCTTGCTTCACTCGTTCAATAGATACATTTGCTTCTTTTGTACCATTTTGAACAATAAGATTTACAATATGAGCCATACACCTAATATGAAGGTGACTACCACCCATTAAGTTGGTTGCCCATATAGTTAATTGCTTAGACAACTCAGTTATTGCCACACTATTTAAACCAGCATTATCAACTGTTACAATAAAAATTTGATGCAATACCCACTCATGTAAGCATTTAATAATAGACTTTCCAAGATCTTCACCGCTATGACTAGTGATTGGACAAAAGTTGATAATTATTTTATGCAAAGTCCAATTTTTATCAATCCAATGAGCAGTAATCACCATATAATTCATTCTTTGTATGGAAGTCCAAGTATTAGTGTTTAAAGACACCCTTTGTTGTGTTTCTTTAAAAACAGCCATCAACTTACGTTTTTCTTCATAAAAAAGATCAAAACAGTCACGAGTTAAAGTGGTACGGGAAGGAATGTGGAAACAAGCTTGTGCTACTTTCATAAATTGTTTAAAACCTTCTTTTCCAATAAATCTAAAAGGAAGCTCATCAATGATTACCATATGACACAATGCCTTTCTACACTCTTCTTGATCAAATTTCCATGAAACAACAACTACATTGCCATTGTTACTTCCTATCATTGGTTGAAATCTAATCTTTATTGCTTAATATTAATATTATAAGGCATCTTTGTGCATTTGTTTATATGAGTAAGCATTGACACTGTACCATGTTCATTTGTGTCAGCAAAATACTCTTTCTTACAATAGTTACAAACATCCTTTTCAGTTCAATGAGAATTAGTTTTATGAGTAAAATGATCCTACGCACGTGATCTTTTTTCCTTCCTTTCCTTACTTTAGACTCAATAGTTTTACTTTGATCTATTGCATATGAATTAGAAGCCCCACTTTCACCGATAAACTTATCAATTATGATATTTTTATCCATGGTACATTCACCAAAAACTACGAAAAGTTATAAACACTAAGTAGTTTTATTAAAGAAAGAACTACAAAGTACAAACAATATGCTAAGTAGTATCATATTTTTACACAATTGATAATAGACTATTAGACAAATCACAGTAAACATTTCACACAAAGAAGAAAATTTAAATTTTGGAATTGAAGCTTATTACAACTTACAACCAACAAATGAACAAATCACATTTAAAGAAGGAAATTTTACAACTAAATGAAAATTACAGAATTACAATTGTAACATTCCTTATGGAATTACTTTTCAGGTATGTCTGAGTCTTAACGAGTACTAATATAGCTTAAAAAGTTACAAGTTTGCACGTTTCGATAATCTACGATTATGAATATGATGCAGGTTAAAGAAAACTAACATTATAGCTACAAGTGGAAGAGAAAAAGTTATTAGTGCATTAATATGCCTTGGAGGTGCCTTTTTACTGACTTTTTACAAAGGAAAACTTTTAATCAATTTTTCACACTTAAAAGATTTATCTCAAACTTTGGAGGAACCTATCAGTTCTCTAAAATAAATGTAAAATGGATCTTCGGAATGATGATATTATTAGATGGAACTATTATTGTACAATGAATAAGTAGAATAACTAAAAATTGTAATTAGTTACCTATTGTCTGACGCCTGCGGCCTAATTGACTTACTGGAGTAGTGGAGGTGGAGTAGTCCTCGCCTGAGGTGGAGTACTCGTCGCCTGAGGTGGAGGTAAGAGGAGAGTGACCGGAGGTTGTAAAACTATTGAACCCTAAATCGTGAGAAGTGAGGAATCTGGAATGGACTATAAATTAGATATTTAGGAATAAAAAATAATTATAATATAATAACGGGTCTTATCGGGGTATCGAGTAGCTCAAAATTTTTGCTTCCTAACCCGACCCCAGAACCGATTACCCAATAAAGTAATTTCCTAAACCGAGCCCTGAACAGTTAGCCTATTAACCCGAACGTATTATACCTACCAATCACTATTTTTTCCTTGTGTTTTGCATGTAATGTGGTAAGTTATGTATCTCTAAATACTTGGTTCAACATCTAGAGAATTTCACCCTGTACCTTGGTCTGGATACTTGTGTATTTGCTACTAGCCCTTAACTTTACCTCATATTAGACATAATAATTGATGTATGACTTAGTTATTACTTCACATCAATTGACGCTAGCCTTTTAGATAGTATCACACTAATTTTATGTTCATAAATCTTTTTTATGAACTATCTCCTTTGTCTAGCAAGTAGCAACAAGGCAAGTTCTAACACATGCACTCATTAAAAAGACTTCTAACCTATTTGAGAATTGCTTATTTGCTAGGTTTACTTTGTTAATTATCCATGGTTACCACAACCCTAGTTGTGGATTTAGTTACCCATGCAAGAAAGATCACAATTCATAGTTTGTAATGATGAAATCATGAACTTACTTAACAACAAGAAGAAACCCAGAAATTCAACTTGAAAATGCAAGAAAATCCTTCAACACGAATTCATAATTTGATTAATTGATAAAAATTTGCAACTATCAATCTCCAACACAAAATAGAACAATACTAAGAATATCTAACCCAAAAACGAGGTTTTAATCTCCTATATATAGAAAACACAGTCCTAAAGAAAAAGAAATCAAAATAACATAAGTTTTGTCCAGAAATGCGGCTTAAATCGACAACCTCACTAACAGACCGTCGATGGAACGACGGTCCATTGACTGCCTCTGCCAATTCATACTTGGAATCATTTTTCTTCACCAGATAAAACCTTCTATGAATAAAATAATGGACCTATAGTACGGTCCATTGACTCACCTACGGTCTCTCGATGCTCTTCCATCATTCCACACTTAGAATCTTGAAAAGTCACGTAGTGAAACCTTCTCTAGACCAATACACAGTTCTCCAATATGGTCCATCGGTCGTTTACTCTCATGGTTTCACACTTTGTCAGTTTCATCTAATCTTCTCTCTTAGCCTTAACTGTATATCGAGGGTCATGACTTACGAACCATCGGTTGAATGACGGGACATCGATGGCCTTCGTAGATCATCTTCTAATATTTTTTGTAAATGCCTTTAGTCGGATGCATTGAAAGCACCGTGAAACCAAGGTCCATCAACACCCTCAATTTAAATTTGTTGTTTGTCTACAAGCGACACCTTATGATTAGAACAACATTTGTACAATAGTATACTCTTTTAAGCTTTTGCAATCACATGGCTATCAATCCCGACTCTTTTTTTATTTAATGCAGGCTTACGCTCTCAGGTTTGACAAGCTAACTCATGTGTAAATATGATGACAAAAACTCACTATGCACACACACCTCTATTGTTTTTCCTCTCACGAATGTACAAACTTTCCGATACTGCAACTAGTTCCCATAGTTCAAATGAAATCCTCATTTTTCACACACTGACTATAAGTTTGGGAACAATGATATTTTTTCATCACTCATGCTCAAGAACAAGTTCAAATATAGTTAGTACTCGTCGCCATAGGCTTGCCCTTATTTTCAATACATAGGTTCACCATACTAGACTCAATGATCATGGTAAAACTTTCTTGGCTTGTAATGTTGGCTAAGGGTCAGGTATAATACATTTGGGTATTTTTAGTGAATTTTTTCTCCTTGACATTACCTCTTCGATTTATACCTCATTTGAATGCCTTTGATACCCAATTTTTCTTATCTTTTCGTCTTTATTTTGCACCCTTTTTTTTGTTGTGACTCTCACTTCTTTTGCATATTTTTCTCTTAAAAATCTTTTCTTTCTTTTCCGTTTCAATCAATTAGTAATTACACCCAGTCACATCTTTCTTGACTTTCTCTTTTCTTTTCAACATCCAATTGTTTTCATACCCATATTTGGGTCCTCACTAATAATAGCCATCCTCAACTCATGTCTTTTCCATGTTGAGGGGCACAATTCCCAATGTTGGGTCAGGTCCAAGACAAGTTTATTTTACCACATTAGACACCCTCAACTTAGTTTTTTGGCCTAAGTCGAGGTGCACATGGCAAAGGAGGGAATGGGGCCAAAATATTATACTTTGGGAAGGTGAGTTGGTGATCACAACAAATTTTTCTATTACACGCTCAACATATTTATATCAAAAGGGTCCATTCTTTCATTTGGTTAAATTCTTTTAGGTTAGATGTTGTCTAATTGGGACAAGGGCATATAATCCTAGCCTAGCTTTAAACACAGATTCCCTTCGTAGGACTAACCGGACAAGTTCTAGCTACGTACCAACTGTCGAACACTCAAATATCCTCACACTCTATTTGCACCTCATTACACTATCACATTATCATCTTTCCTAATTTAGGTTTTAGTTGAAGCTCATGCATTGGGTGCCTTTATATTTTATGCTTCGAGCCAACACATTAAAATTATTTTCACCTATATATGCAAAACTATGTAGTAAAGGTATCATTTTGTCAGCAATCATGCTTCATTTTTCATGCTTTTCTACTTTGTACAAATTATGACACGCCGGTTCAATAGAAAATTAATTAGTATCTTGGGAAAAAATCACTAGCAAGTAAGCCCCAAGAAAGGATTATGGGTTGGGATACACATAATTTATTCTAAGACTTACTTCCTAGTTAGGCTACTCAGACTTCACCCTATGACTCACTTATGATTTACCCACCCTCAACAAAAAGAACATGAAATTTTCCCCAATTCATAAGAAATAATAATTACAAGGTGTTAGGTGAAGCAAAACTATGGCGCATAGCGCCGATGAACTATGAACAAGTTGGTGGGTCCGGTTTCCTGATACCCACAAGATCATCACTTGGGTCACCCTCAGTTGTGCCTACATCAATCTCCACATAATCAGAGGTTCTCTTCTACCCTTCACTGGTACAGAACTAGATGCCCCAAATGCCATCTCTCGTGCCCTTATTTGGCGGCACTCCTCATCTAGCAAGGATGGCCTCCTATCAAACTCTAAAGCTCTCTTTTTTTTGCAAGGGAACCATCACCGGTCTCAGTAGTTCGGCTTGAGCGGAGCCTCTTGGAACAATCGCATATCCTATATGGTGGGTCAACAGAGGTCTTGAACAACACATTGATAATTGTGTCCTATACTAGCTCGATAACCGTTCTCTATGGCTCAGTCCCCCTCATCTCGAAGATGGAATCACTATCAACTCGCAAACTACAAACCGCAATCTAAAGAGAAGTGAGATACCCTCTTCTCTATTTGGTCCTCAACCTCAGCAATGTATTTCTGCATCCATGGCTTCATGTAGTCGTGCAGGGTGGCCATCCGGGCCTCTAACTTCTAGACCCATGCTAGAGGGACCTGTGTTGAAGATAGGGAAATAGATGTGGATGAGTTGGGGTCCCGACTGGTGAAATAAGTGGAATCAGCCGGGGTGGTGGTAGAAGGTTCTGAAGTAGCAGGGCCAACCCCTTATCCTAACTCTACAGTGTCCGCCATGTTCTCTCCCAATAAAAGAATCTCAATTATGGGCCCTTTCTGTGGTATCTCTACATTGGCCTCATCCTTGATGAGGCCTATATAAACTCTCCCTGTCGGGCTACAAAGTGTGTCACAGTGTCAAATTGTCACTCGGCTTTCCTGAACAGCTGGAAGATAATACAAGCAAAGGGGTAAGTGGTAGAGGTCTTAATCTCCTTCTGATGCATCACTGTTATTAGTACTTGAGAGAAGACTATCGCCAACCTCTCCACATAGTTACATCATATTCAAAGCTCAGAGTAAAGAACAACCTTCTATCATAAAGAATAAATTCGAAACAGTAGATGAATATATCATAATTAAGTTTGCCAATCACGACCTTAGTACAAAGCTTCGAAGTGGAAGTATGAAAGAAACGCTAGGGACAACATGTACTAGCGATGTCTACTACTAGGGTAGACTAAAACTGTAGCATCCTCGAAATCAAGAGGACCTACAAAATGGTCTGGAGAACACTGATGTCAAAACCACTACAATGAATATTCAATTTTCTCTATGACCTACACCTATAAAAATAGTTAATTGTATAGGGTTAGTATACACTTGTAATAAGTATAGGTCCATGCATACACACATATGGACTATGCATGATTAAGGAAAGTTGTTCCTATAAAAACATGCCAATTTGGGAAAGTGACATAACTAGAATTTCCTAATTTGTTATTTGTGAATTGAGATATGAATATGATGTATTTTAATTCATTTAAAGAACACAACTCATTTTCTATGATGACAAGACATAAGAATCACCAACATAATTTAAGAACCACTCGGGCGAAAATTTGAAAATTAGCTATTGTTCAACCCGAGAGCCTTTTCTTTGGGACTTAGGTTTTTTTTCCACTATTTTTCTTCTTCTAATCGTGTAGTTCAATAATTCTTTTGGCCCTATATTGTACTTACAAGTGCAATAATTCGTTGTAATCCCATACCTACAATGAATCAAGTAAGCCATCCAATGACTAAGGAATGATTTCACTATCCTTATAATGAGTCATTCATTACATTATATATCCATTAAAACTTCATAAGCCAATCACTATTGGATATGCCACTTAATTCATCATTTTCATGTTAGGGAAGTTATGAAGCTTTGATTGGCTATTATGTTTTTACTGTTCTTTATTGGCATCATATAAGAAGTCATTATAAGCCAATATTATTTGGCTTTGCCCATTATTTGTTGAAACTTCATTGATATTGATATTGGCAATTGAGATTTTTAAGCTCTTACTTTCATAGCTCAGTTTGAACATACGTTCCATCATATTTCTTACTTGCTTTCTTAGAGACATGGTAGAAGTAAGATCATGCGAGCTAACATGAAATCCAGTTTTTCCCCACACCGAAAAGAGGTGATTCACCGGTTAAAATAAATCTATATCATGTGAGCTATTAATGAAATCATGTGTCTGCCCCACACAAAAAGGAGGTGATTCTCGATTAAGGAGAATACGTGTCAAGTGTATACTCCATGAAATACGGTGTCGTCTCCACACTGAAAAGAGGTGATCTCACTGGCCAATGTGAGATCGAAACATATCTAGATCTCTTAGGTGAAAACCACAGGCTAGTTCCTATGTTGTGTAGACATATTTCAAAGATGAGGGACTTAAGGAGACTACTTATCCACCTCGGCGTTAGCCTCATCTCATGACACTTACACGTGAAAGCACATGCTCACAACTAGTCTATCGGTGTTTTACTCACTTTCATTATCTGCTTATCTTTTAGACTTGACTCAAACATTATGGAAGCTGGCTTCTAGATGTGACATTTACTTACAATATTGATGAATTGTCATCCTTTTCTTTACATTGATGAAATCTGAATTTTCCTTATGTAACATCTTTGGTGTTAATGAGACTTCTCTCACACGTTCTAACATCTTCATTCGTGAGTATTTTTAACATAGTAGCTTACTTATAAGTGAGGCTTATCTAACTTAATTTAAAACCTCATTCTGTTCACTTTCGTAACTTAGACATCTTTAGTTATGCTATTACTCACGTTACATGCCCACTTTCATAAAGTCTATTCATATCATCATTTACGGACGATGAACACTTCATTCTGTGAGTTCCATATGTTGATACTTCAATATTTTAGAGTGTGTCGGGAGTTGTCCCAATGAATGGCACACCCTTGGATAAGGGTTCATTGAATTTGTTTACAAGTGCTTGAGTTGTCATTTCATTATTTGGCTACACAAGATTGTGTAACGACCTGTTTAGTCGTTTTGAGCAGTAGATTTTATTTCTGGAAAAACTGGCTGAGTCGATGGATCCCACGAAGAACCGTCATGGGCATGACGAACCGTCGTGGGGGTCTCGTTCCAAAACACTTAGAATTTAGAAATTTTGGTACTGAGATCGACTCTCTAAACGTCACGACCGAAGGGTCTGAGAAAACCGGTGACAGGCGAATACGGACAACGTTCAGGGCGCAATTGGCGCCGGGCTGTCAACGTACCAGCTTGAAAGGGGGAGGAGGAAAAGATAAGCGTGCACGTGTAGTAACGATATCTGCAAGAAACTAATGAAGATGGAGGGCAGGACGCACCCGCGTAGATCGCCGACAGGCAGACACCGAGCGAGGAGACAGGATCAGGAGAGACAAGAAGGAAAGGACAACAAAGAAGATTAGAAGACGAACAGTGTCAGGAAGTCAAAGAGCGATGGGACAACGAAAGAGACATAGCGGCAAGACGAAGAGGGCTGAGAAACACAAGAAAGGAAGAGAAACTCCAAGAGCGAAAGGGAAGCCAACTGAAGAAAGAAAAGCAGTGAAATGAACAGCAGAAAACGGGGGAAACAGATGTACAAGCACCAGAAAGCACGAACCGGGCCCGTCACAGGAGCAAGGAAGGAATGGAATAAGGAATAGCGAAGACGGAATACAACTCAAAACGGAGGCAGAGATGGGAAGAAAGTCGTGGGTCGGATTTCTGTTCTACATTATTTTAAGGGCGTTTCGGACCGGTGGAGTCGCGGGAGATGGGGCTATAAATTCTAAAGATTAGGATTAAATTAAAATTCAATTACTTGGGGGTTAAAGGAGACAACCTTGGAATAAAATAGTGGGTATTTTACCATCTTTTATAATATAATATATGATTATTGGGGTAAATAAAAGGGTTTTGAGATAGTAAGAAATAGAAAGACAGAGAGATAAGGGAGAAACGAACGAGGAGAGAAGAGAAGAACGAAGAGGAAAGCAAAGAGTTTGAAAGCTTAGCTTGCTTGATCACGAAATTCTTAGGTGGCGGTAGGTTAGGTTTATGCTTTCGTAGTAAACTCTTAATAAGCGGAATGTAGGTATTGGGTAGTATTGTAAACCTTCTATATTCTTAATTGTATGTACTTATGAATGTGATTATATTATGTGATAAAATAAGCATGATGAAGCTATATTGAATCCTAATATTGAAAAACCCTTAATTACTTGTCATGAGATTGATTGATTGAATTGGTATCACAGAAGGCTTGATGAATAAAGTGAGGAGAGTAGGGGAACGGGTGTCATGAACCGGACACGTAGCATTATTGGGCTCGGGTGTCACGAACCGACACGTAGAATTAGGGGATGGGTTGTCCAAAACGGAATGTAGTTATTAGGGGATCGGGCGTTTCACGGAAGCGACACATGAATTAGGGGATAGGGTGTCACGAAACCGGCCACGTAGAGATTAGTTGCGTGATTCGGGTGGTCACGAACCGGACTGTAGTAATTGGAGCGGAGTATCACGTTCAGACACTAGCGATAGGATGATGAGGATCGGAGTGTCAACGTTCCGACACAGGATAGTATGATGAGGATCGGCGTGTTCACGTTCCGACACAGGTAGGAAAGAGAAATGACTTTGAATATGTTAACATACTCAAATTAATAAAAAATTTCCAAAAGGGCAGTATGGATGAGGCTTGGTCCTCCTCCCTATGGGGTGTACTTGGCGTATTTATTAATGATTACGTACTGTGTGTGTTGTACCATGTTGAGGGTTGTAGTTGATTTTATGATAGTTAGACTGGATATATACTGTTTCTATTTCGAGGTTGGCCGATGATACATACTCACGTACTCCGTGGTTTTGTAATGACCTCCTAATTGTCATTGTTTTCTTTGTTATTTGTAGAGTGCACAGCAGAGTACACATCATCTTTCAATCAACCGCAACTCTAGCAAGTCTCATCACGTCGGAGCTGCAGGGTGTGAGCTAATGCTTATAGCTCTAACTGGATCATCTTCTTCATGTCTTGATGCCTTGATGTTCTGCATGAGACAGCTTTTTACTTATTTTAGGCTTCTTAGATATTCTTCGATTTAGATTTTAAGGATAGATGTTCTTGTGGTGATGGAATGCCCAGATTTTTTTGGGATGATACGTATTAAATTTTAGAAGTTATTTAATTGATTCGTCAATGAGTTTAAAGGTACTGCCCTAGATTATGATTATTTATGGTTGAAATCCATTGGGATATTTCACTGGGTTTTTGGTTCGCTCACATACGGAGAGTTTAAAATGTGGGCGGCTGCACTCGCGATCATTTTGGGTCGTGGGACAAAACTTCGTATCAAGCATTAGGTGCGAAATGAAGTAAAGTCTCATCACACCAGAACAGTCTCGTAGAGTATTAAGGAACGGTAGGGGGACGCCTTTACTTTTCTTTGAGAGGCCTATAAGCTTTAGGAAAATTTATCCTTCTTCTTTCGTGCTATTACTTGGAGCAGTTGGTATCTAGGTGATACAAATTGGTATAATGCCCGTCTCAATATCCATTTCGAGATGGTTTAGAACTAGAGCAACGACTAACGGCGAAGACACCCGCCCGGCGAGACAGGGTTGCGTCTGAGCCAAGAAAATGGGGCTGTGCTAAGGAGGAGCGGCGACAAGAGGCCCGTGGTAGTAGAGGTGTGGGAGGGAGTCCTTAGAGGAAGAGGAAAAAGAACATGCCCAACGTTGGTACTAAGGAGGGGACTCCTCCACGACTGAGGAAAAGTGTAGTAAGAGAGGGTGCGGAAGGGGAAACTGAGCAAGTGCAGGAAGGAGAGGAAAACAAACCCAACGTCACGACCCCCAAATAAAGGGACGCGACTGGCACCACATTACCCTCCTAGTGAGCGAACCAACCATCTAACAGTAACATATCAAGAGAGTATCACAGAAAAATAATGCGGAGCAAGAAAGTTCCACTCCATTAATAAAAACAATTAATAATATTATTTTTATCCCCAAAACTGGAAGTTCATCATCACAAAGAACATCTATCTCAAATTACTAAAAAAACTAGGAGCTATTCTAACAGACAAAAATAACTAAAAAAGCTAGTCCATTGCGGAAGTTTCAAGGTCATCAAGACATTGAAGAAGAAGACCCAGTCCAAAGTAGACGCATAGCCCACCGAATTTCGATGAAGTGAAGAGGCTGATTGTTGTGAGTTGAAGTTGACAGAAGTTTGCTGCATTTAACAATAACAAGAGGAAAACATGAAATAGGGGGTCAGTACAACACACGATGCGTAGATATACGGCAACTAAAATATAGGGAACAGTAATATATGCACTAATAATGTAAATCAATACAATCACTCAACAACATGGTCGCAATAACAACATGAATTCATCAATAAATACAACCGAGTTTCACCACAGAGGCTCACAGCCTCATGCCATTACTTAGTTATATTGGGGAATTAAGTTCCATTAGATTGAGTATATTCATTTCTTCTTTCAAGATTTCATTATCTTGTGGACTGCAGATATCGTCGTAATAAATGTGGTACGGTACGTGACACTCAACGATACTCTATTTGTCTAATCATGGAGTGCCGAAAAGGGGCAACTCGAATCCTCATATTCCTATACTAGTTAGACCGAAAAGTGGCACACGATCCATATACATCCTGGTGCGGAAACGTGGACACTCCGATCCTAATTCTATCCTAAACGGGATACCAGAACGTGGCAAACGAACCATCTACTATCATGGGTCGGAACGTGACACTCACCAGAGAGCCTCATATCTATCCTGTGTACCGGAAACGTGGCACGATCCTCATTTATCTCGGTACCGGAACGTGGAACTCCGATCCCCTAATTCATCAAGCCTTCTTTTACAATAGGCATCATTATTCTCATTATATAATTTATCAAGCCTTTTCCTTTCCATACTAAAGGCATCATGTCTTCTCATATATAATATATCAAGTGAATTAGGGTTCTTTCAAGCTTTGGGATTCAATAGCTTCAATGAAATCGAAGCTATGATGGTATTCATCACAATTTTATAATTCAGAATCATGCAAGCATACAACTTAAGCAACATAGCAGGTTTACAATACTATCAAACACATACTATTTCACACTTATTTAAGAGTTTACTACGAATATGTAACAATAACATAACTCCCTCCACCGAAGAATTGAAATAATCAATCACAAGCATCTCTCAAAATCACCTTGCTCTCCTCTTAGTCTCTCTCTCTTGACGATTCTCCCTCCTCTTTCTGTTCTTTTCTATTTTCTTTATTCAAACCCTCTTATTTTCCCGACGAGTTAGAACTATATAATTAAGAATAAAAGATGGAATAATGAACCACAATTAACTTAAGGTTACCTCTTTTAACCCAAAGAATTCGACTTATTAACATTAACCCTCTGACTTATAGGGTAAATCCCCAGGTGAAGAGAACAGCGAAAGAGAAGGGAATAGTCAAAAAACGTCCCTAAAACGTGTAAAGAAATCCGACCCGAATGGGATTGCAGGATCCCGTGACGGGCAGTCGAGCCTGCGACGGTCTGTCACGACACTCCGTCCACGACGTCAGAGCAGTGATTTCAGACCAATTCCAGATTTTCTAAGTGTTTGAAAAGACACATCCACGGACGGTTCCGTGCGTGCCCGTGACGGTCCGTCGAGTCGTGGCCTCCTTAACTCGGCCAGTTTTTCCAGAATGACAAATATGTGCTCAAGAACGACCTAGACAGGTCGTTACAATAGGACTACCAATTAACCATCGTTCGTCCCCGAACGATCACAAAGAGGGAAAAATGGCGAAAAGGAGTACCTGAATCTGGTAACAGTGTGGGGTATTTTTCTTGCACTATCCGCCTCCTTCTCACAAGTAGCTTCGTCAAACGGTGCGATTCTGTTCCATGAACTTGTGATGGATGCACTCATCTCTCGATATCAAACTTGCGAACTTCTCTATTAATATAGCAACTGAGTTCCTCTTCATAAAGTAATCAAGTTCTCATCCAACAACACTGAGTCCAAGGATAATGATAGTGTTCCATCTCCATGGTATCTTTTCAACACCATGGACACCTGAAAATACCGGATGCACTCCGGACAGCCATGGGGGCAAGGCTAATCATACGCCACCTCCTATTCGCACTTGTAGTCCTCAAATGGTCCAAAATATACCTTGGACTTAGATTACTCTTTTGCCAAACCGCATCACCCCTTTCATGGTGAAACCTTCAACAAGACTTGTTCACCTTCCATTGAATCAAGTCTCTAACCTTCCGGTCTGACTCCTCCTTTTGTTACTTTGCGCCACTAGAGCTTAATCTGAATGGCCATTCACCTTTTCTAACGAAGCCTCAAAGAGATCGGGTACCCCAAGGTCAACCTCGCGGCATCAAACAAACCAATGGGAGACTTATCAAACCGCCTTACTATACCAAGGCGTGGAGTATTATTTATGACACGCCCCCAGATCAATATGGAGTGAGCTATTATGGTACGAAAACTCGCCAAAGGTTAGAAGTATCCAATGCCAACCAAACACATCAACGCATGCGCGAAGCAGGTCCTCCAAAACTTGAATCGTAATTCGCTCAGAATGGACCATCGGTCTGAGGATGGAACGCTAGCGGGTACTAAGGTCCACCTAGACCAATCTGCCATGCAATGGTGTCCAAAACTTAGAAAGTAAATGCGTACCTCTATCTGATATAATGGATAGTGGAACCCCTGCAATCGAAAGATTTCTGAGATTAGCTTTGGGCTAATTTCGGCATGGTAAGTCACTTACCGGGAATGAAATGAGCAGACTTTAGTTAATCTGTCCACAATCACCCAAAGGAGTTCGAAACTTGCCAATGTCTTTGAAGGACCAACCACAAGAGTCCATGGCAAATTCTCTCCCACTTCCACTCACGACTGGGCCATCTTTGAAGTGTTTTCATCCGGGCCTTCCCCCTTTGGTGTTCATATTGCAATTGTTGACAGTTGGACACTTGGCACTAAAGTAACAATATTGCCCTGCTTCATTCTACTACCAAAGTGTTTTTAGGTCGCGAGACATCTTGGTTGCACGCCGAGATGTATAGAATACCTTGAACTATGAGCTTCTGCCAGAATAGTGTTGATCAAATCAGCAAGAGGGGTACACATCCCTTCCCTTATCATCAACACACCTTCCTCGTCGATGTTGCTTCTTTAGCCTCTCCTCGCAACACTTTATCTCGGGATTCGCCTTAGTTTCTAATCATTCAAACGTTGTACCTTAATCTGTTCAAGAAAAGAAGATCTTGCACTCCACATAGAAACAATCCTCCCTCTCTCCATTTATTTCCAACACTATCAAGTTGTTAGCCAGAGTCTGAACCTCTATAGCCAATAGGCGTCTAGAGGCTTGCAAATGAGCTAGACTCCCTGCTTCCGCCCTTTCACTCAAGGCATCTGCCACACATTCGAGCCGTCCTAGCGGTGATTACAAAATAGTGATGTCGGTCCTTCAGTTTAGTCCATCCATTCCTCTGTCTCAGAGTCAAATCTTCTGAGTGAAGACATTACTGTAGACTACGATGAATCCGTATCGCCTCACACTTAACCCATCTAAATAGTAATGTCTCCCATTGCTCACTGCAAACACGACCGCGGCGAATTCCAGTCATGGGTTGGATAGTTACGGTCATGCACTTTAATTGTCTTGAGGCATAAGCAATTCACGTCTTCTCTTGCATTAGAACATGCACACAAACCCGTAAGAGGATGCACACATAAACAATGAAGTTCTGTACCCTCTCCGGGCAAGGGAGGATAGGGCGGTAGAGGTCAACAAAAGTCTTTAAGCTTCTGAAAGCTTTCCTCACATTCATCTGACCATTACAAATGGAACATTGCTGATAGTCAAGTTCGTCAATTGGGAATGCAATAGAAGAGAATCATTTGGACAAACAGGCGTGTAGGGGAGGTGAGTGGGTAGGGACGAAAGGTAGTAGCTAGATAACCCAACAACTCCGTATTTGAACATATTAGAGGCTTACCCAATTCTTCCACTACTTAGATCTTAGAGGATCGACCATCATCCGTCCTTTAGAAACCACGGGACCCAAGAAGGGACACTGCCACTAGCAAAACTCACCCTTAGAGAACTTTGGAGTAACGATTTTTTCCTCAACGTTTTCCATACCGGTTCTCAAAGCTCTAATGTCCTCTTACTCTTGGGTATACCAGTATATCATCTATAAAAATACGATCACAAGAGGTCAAATACTGCTTAAATATCACGTTCATCAAGCTCATGAAAGCAAGCAGGGTGCATTCGTAAGACCAAAAGACATCACTACAAACGTAGTGCCCATACTGGTGCTAAAAGCAGTCTTTGCCATCCGGGGTGTATTTTCAATGATGATAACCGGATCTCAGTCCATCTTAGAGAGACAAAAGCACATTGTAATTGATCGAATAGTCACCAATGGAGGGAAGGAAAAGGAAGAGAGACTTGTTCTTAATTGTTTACCGGGTTAACTGTCGGTAGAATTAGTCTATGCACATCAGAAACCCTCCCATCACCTCTTCGTTACCAAACAAACCGGAGACACCAAAGGAGATGACTTGGTCTAATGAACGCACCTTGCTCAACAACTCTTGAAGTTGAGACCTTTAATCTCTTAACTCCGACGGGAGCCTATACGGGGGGTTCATAGAAAATGGGGCCCGTTTCTGTGTACCCGCGTTCTTCGAGATCAATTACAGAAGTCAAATCCCTATCTGGGGGCATACCCGGAAGATTCTGCTGGGGAAACATCGCAAAACTCGGATACCGAAAACCTTATCAATGCAGGACTATTGGGTGTTTCAATCCTTTGAGAGGGGGGCCAAGAAAGCTAAACCCACCCCTGTACTAAACCATTTTTCTTAGCACGAAGAAAGGTAGGAGAGTATACGCAACGGATTGGAAGTGTAGTCAACCCCCTCCCACAATTAACGGATTGTCCCAGCTTGGCAACGTCCCACCGTTGTAGCATTACACCATCCAGATCCGCAAATTGTGAGCAAGCCAAAGTCATACCCAGAAATTAATCAAAGTCACCATTTCTAAAATAACCACATTACAGAGTGTTGCGTCCACACAAGTTCACACACAAACCCAGACTCTATGTACCTTTTAAACTACCAACAGACTCAACCACCGCGTGGTGTAGAAACACGACATAGGCATGTCAAGTAATTCACAATGTGTAAATTGCTACCTTAGCAAAATGAGGAAGATACATAAGAAAACGTGGAAGCCAGGCAAAATAATACAGATGCCATGCAATCACACAACCAAAAAGATACCTGTGATAACAGATCAGAAGCCTCCGCCTTCAGACCTCCCAGCAGGAAAAGCGTATAAACAAGGCGCCCTACGTTTGTCTGTCATTGCCCTACCATGTTGGTAAGTAGCGGGCTCATTTTGCCCATCACCTCTGCCGTTGTGATGCCACCATACCTCGACCACCACGTCTCCAAAAAGCGGCCTCTACATGACCACCTCACCTCGTAGCTGAGTGGGGGTTTGTAATCTGGTTTTGACAGTAACTCTTGTGGTCCAAACCTTCCCCAATCATAAACACTCTCTCGGGGTCAATGCATAGGTCTCTCGGAAGTCATGTTGACCCGATTCTGAGGTGGCACCCCCATACTACAGTTGTATGTGAAGACTGAATTGGTCGACCTTGAGTAACTCCAGGAGCTCGGTCCTCCTGAGAGTGAGAACCATAAAACCGCCTCCTTCGAAACTTTTCGATGTCGATGTGTTGGTGAGTCGTCTGGCTTCACTCCTTCCACCTCTATCCAACAAAAGTTTACCAATCTGTGGAGGATGTTGCCTCTAGCCCGCTATTGTAAGGCATGAAATCCGCAACTCGACCTCACCCCTTCTTTTTTACCAAAACGGCGTAATCCGTTCTTGTGTGATGAATAACAACGTTGGGTGGTGGCATATCTGACGAAACTGTGCAGCGAAATTTAGCACCTCATAAGCGTTAACATGTCATTCTCCCTTGCTCTAGACTCAAGAACTCGCCCTTTTTATATCTCCAAAGTGCCTGGGATATACTCTCCATAAACAGAGTAGAGAACTGATCACAAGGCATTAGGTGGTTGCTCTGTTGGTTGAGACACTACAACATCGTGACGCCACCACATTGGTTTGAGCTCCTTGAAAACGATAGCTACGAAACTACAACGCCAAAACGTCTATACTAACCAATCTCTGTTAGTAGTTCATGCCAATCATCCCAGAACAATAGTTAGGAATCATTGATTCTGCGCCCCTCTTAAAGACTGGGGTCTTCAATTTCAAGAGAACTTATGAAAATCATGCGTGACATTTGTATAATCAGCCAGTACGTCTAAAGTGGAAATGTGCTCCATTCCCCAATGATGATCCATGCGTGGAGCATCGTCTTCGAGCCCATTGTCGTTACCTCTGAGAAACCGGGGGTGTTGGTGTTGTGTTGCAGAAACCACTGGAGGGTGCTGACCCTGATCGAAATAAACCCACTAAGTAAGCCAAGTACTTGGTTGATCCAGTATGGGCGGTAGGTTGGCTGGTGGCATTTCCTCATTCGGCCCGTGTCATTCTCCCCTTCCTCCACCCTCTCTATCAACCTCCCTCGGCGGGGAGGAGTCATCAGCCCTCCTAGATCAGATGGGCTAGGTGCTTGTCCTTTATTCCTCTAGAGGACGTCCTCCCACGACCTCCCACGGCCTTTGCCGTGCTCGTCCTCGAGCTACACCACAGTGGGGGTCAGTCGTTTCTGGTAGTCAAAGGTTTATTGATGCTGGTTTGCGTGTCGTTGCTTCTAGTTCTAACCCTCTGCGAAATGGAGTGAAGATGGTCAGATAACCAATTCGTATCGCCCAGATTACCAATTGGACTCAAGTAGTAGCAGAAAGAAGAATGAAAGAACGTGAAATTTTCCTAAAGTCTTATAGCCTCTCAAGGAAAAGGAAAGGCGTCCCCCACCCGTCCTTAAGACTCTACTTGACCTGTTCTTGTGATGATGAGACCCCAATGAACCTAATGCTCTGATACAGTTTGTTCACGACCAAATCAGGGACGCGACTGGCACCCACATTTACCCTCCGATGTGAGCGAACCAACCTATCCTAAACTAAAAATATCAAGATATATCAACAGAAAATAACTGCGGAAGACTTAAACTTCATATAAAAAACAATTCAATCATTATTATTATGCCCCAAAATCTGGGGAAGTCATCATAACAAGGAACATCTATCTCAAATTACTAAAAATATGAGTATTCTAAGAACAAAGATAACTAAAAAAGCTAGTCCGTGCCGGAAGGACGTTCAAGGCATAAGACTGAAGAAGAAGGGACCCCAGTCCAAGCTAGACGCATTAGCTCACCCTTGGATTTCGATGAAGTGAAGATGGCTAGATTGCTGGTGAGTTGAAGTTGACAGAACGTTTGATGGCTTACACAATAACAGAGGAAAACATGGAAAGAGGGGGGTCAGTACAACCACACGGACTGAGTAGATATCATCGGCCAACTAAAAATAGGAACAGTAATATCAATAATAAGGAAATCAACTTACAATACTAAAACAGTAGCAATAACAACATGAATTAATCAATTAACTACACACCGAGTTCACACATGAGGCTCAAGACTCAATGCCATACTTATTTGGAATTAAGTCATTAGATTGGAGTATATTCCATATCTTTCAGATTCATTATCTTTCTCCTCTTGTGTCGGTAAGGGGACACTCCGATCCTCTAGTTCTATCCTGGTGCCGGACGTGGCACTCCGTCCTCATATTTCATCCTCGGTACCGGAACGTGGCACCCGATCCATATAATATCCTAGTGTCGGAAGGACACCCGATCCATATTTCTATCCTGGTACTGGAACGTGGCACACGATCCATTATAACTCTCCTGGTGTCGGAAATGTGACACTCCGATCCTATATTCTATCATGGTACCGGAACGTGGGCACCGATCCTCATATTCTATCCTGGGGTACCGGACACGTTGGCACCACCCGATCCCCTAATTCATTCAAGCCTTTTTACACTAAGGCATCATTATTCTCATTATATAATTTAATCAAGCCTTCTTATACTAGGCATCATCATTCTCATTATATTAATATATAAAGTGAATTAGGGTTCTTTCACGTTTGGGAGTTCAATAGCTGCATATGCTTTGTTAATTCATCACAATTTATAATCATAATCATGCAAGCATACCAATGAAGCCACATAGCAGGTTTACAATACTATCAACACATAATATTCACTATTAAGAGTTACTACGAAGATCGTAACATAAACCATAACCTACGCCACAGGAAGGAATTGAATATCAAACAAGCTATCTTCTCAAAATCCTGGCTCCAATCCTCTTAGTCCTCTCTTTTTTCTTTTTCTTTTCTTTTTTTTTTTTTCTTGATCGATTCTCCCTCTCTCTTTCTTATGTCTTCTATTTTTCTTAATTCAAACCCTATTTCTTTACCCTAATTAATATATAATTAGAATAAAGAGGCCAAAATAACCCACTAAATTAAACTTAAGGTACCTCTTTTACCCCCAGTAATTAGACTAGTAACATTAACCCTCTATAACTTATTATTAAAGCAGGAATAGTCAAAAACGTCCCTTTAAAACGTGTACAAGAATTCCGACCGAAACTGGATTGCGTATCCCGTGACGGGCCGTCGCGCCGGCGGACGGTCGTCCATGCGTCCGTCGTGTCGCCACGTGACTTGTTTGAAGTGATGGCCGTGACGGGCCATCGCGGCCTGCGACGGTCCGTCTGGCAATCTGTCACGACGTTTCTGAGAGCGATTTTCAGTACCCAATTCCAGCTTTTATAAGTGTTTTAAACGACCCAACATCACGACGGCCGTCGTTGGCCGTGACGGTCGTCGGGCCTCCTTCACCCTGCCAGTTTTACAGAATAAAATCTGTTGCTCAAAACGACTAGCCAGGTCGTTACACCAACCGACCCCAGAGATGATTAAATAGGTTTGCTATCTTAAGGGGTTATTTTGATCAAGTTCAAAAACACCTCTAGTGGTTTCTTGCACCAGCACTCAGGCCGGAAGTACGACAGGGCCGCTGCGGAGGTACCCGAATGGATGACCTCATGGACATAGGCATGTTTCCCGTTGGGACTACGGGCCTATAATGACAACATGATCAGCATAAACTTTTCAGTAGTTCTTGAATTGAACCTCCAGTCTTCAAGGGTGATGAATCTGGGATGCCTATGCTGTTCTGGTGACGTCATGAAGCTACTACCAAGTTGGGGGGTCCACCTAGACGGTCAACACTCTCTGACAGAACTATGCTTGAATCCAGGGGTGTTATGGATGTGGGAGATGGACTAATAGGAGAATTGTCCAAACAGAATATAGACCCCCAAAAGCTAGCGGTAGAGGTGGTTCATGGTAGAGGCAGTGATCTGGAGGAGACGCGGGTGGACGAGTAATGGTGGTCACCAAAAAACGGGCGGGGGTAACGGGGCAAATGGAGCCACTACAGGCACAACATGGTAGGGCAACGGACAAGAAGGTGATAGGGCCCATTGTTACGCTTTCCCTGGGACGGTCAGCAAGCGGAGACATAAGATGCTGTTATCAAGGTAATCTTTTGGTTTGATTGAAGTGGTTCTGTATTATTGATCCTGGATCACATTCATATGTATCTTCCTCGTTTTTACTGGTCTTAATTTACATGTGAATTGCTTGACATGCCTATTCGTGTTTCTACTCCGGTGGGGATGGTCTTGTGATAGTGAAAAGGATATAGGTCTTGTCTGGTGACTTTTTTGGGGAGCAATACTCATTGTGAATGGTCATCTTAGAAATGTTAATTTCGATGTAATTCTGGGGTAGACCTTGGCTTTCTCCAGTTTTGCAATCTTAGATTGTAATGCTAAACTGTAACATTGGCCAAGCCTGGGACAGATCCGTTTAGTATGGGAGAAGTAACTACACTTCCACTCACAGTTCGTATCATCCTTTTCTTCGTGCTAAGAAAATGGTTAGTAAAGGGTGTTTAACGTTCTTGGCACACCTCAAGGATGTACTACCCAAGTATCTTCGATTGAGTCGGTTTCGGATTAGTCGTGAGTTTCTGGATGTGTTCCTGCAGACCTTCATGGTATTCCACCGGACAGGGATATTGACTTTTGCATTGATTTGGAGCCGGGTACTCGTCCCATTTACTTACCCCTATTAGAATGGCTCCAGCAGAGTTAAGGGAGTTAAAGCCCAACTTCAAGAATTGTTAGGGAAAGGCTTATTGACCGAGTGCATCCCCTTGGGGGGCTCCTGTTTTGTTTGTGAAGAAAACGATGGGAGTCTTCGGATATGCATAGATTACCGGCAACTACATAAAGTAACTGTTAAGAAACAGGTCCTCTTCCTCGTATTGATGATTGTTCGATCAATTACAAGGTGCTGTGTTTCTCTAAGATCGACTTGAGGTTGGTTAAATCAATGAAAAAAACGGGAAGGCAGATGTGCCAAAGACTGCCTTACGAACAAGGTATGGGATCTATGAATTCTTGGTAATGTCCTTGGACTAAGAATGCCCCTGTGCTTTCATGAGCTGATGAACGGATTTTTAAGCCAATGTGGATCTCTTTGTGATCGTATTTATTGATGATATACTGATATTACTTCCAGAGTAAGAAGGAACATGAGGAGCATTTGAGAATTGTGTTGGAAATGTTGAGGGAGAAAAAAGCTTTATGCCAAATTCTCCAAATGTGAGTTTTGGCAAGATTCAGTGTCTTCTTGGGGCACGTGGTTCTAAGGATGGGTGAATGGTGGATCCTTACTAGAGTGAAAACAGTGAGAAAAGTGGGTAAGACCTTACTAATGTGTCGGAAATAAGGAGCTTTGTTGGGTTAGCCAGCTACTACCAGATTTGCAAGGGATTCTCTTCTATCGCTTCCCAATTGACAACTGACTAAGCAGAATGTGTTCATTTGTATGTCGGATAATGTAAGGAAAGCTTTCAAAAACTCAGACCTTGCTGGACTACCGCACTATCCTTACTTGCCAGTAGAGGGTAAGAACTTTGTTGGGTATTGTGATGCATCCTATTTGGTTTGGGTGCAGTGCTAATGCAGAGAAGAACGTAATTGCTTATGCTTCGAGACATAAAGGTGCATGAACGTAATTATCCGACCCACGATTTGGATGTTGGCTGCAGTAGTGTTTGCATTAAAGCAATGAAGACACTATCTATATGGGGTTAAGTGTGAAGTCTATACGGATCATCGTTAGCCTACAGTATGTCTTTACTCAGAAAGATTTGAATTGAGACAGAAGAGATGGATGGAACTACTGAAGGACTACGCATTACCATCGTGATCACCCAGGAAAGGCTAATGTTGTGGCAGACGCCCTTAAGTAGAAAGCAGGGAGCATGGGTAGTTTAGCCCACTTACAAGGTTCTAGACGCCCATGGCTAGAGAGGTTCAGACTCTGGCTAATGACCTTAGAGGTTAGAAGTAAATGAGAGGGGAGGATGTGGCTGTAGTGTTGGAAGCGAGATCTTCTTTTCTTGACAGATCAAGGAGAAACAGTTGATGATGAAAGAAAACTAAGCGAATTCGGGTATGGTGTTGCGAGGAGAGGCTAAAGAAGCGATAATGGATGAGGAAGGTGTTTGAGAATTAGGGAAGGGTATGTGTGCCCCGTGTTGATGATTTGATCCACAACTATTCTTATGAGTCTCATAGTTTCCGGATATCTATAATCCTGGTGCAACCAAGATGTACCGTGACACTAAGCAAACACTTTTGGTGGGAGTAGAATGAAGCGCGACATTGTTGATTTATGCCAAATGTCCAAATTTTCACCCAAGTAAAGTATGAAAAACCAGAGGCCCTGAGGAAACTTCAGAGAATGCCCATTCCCGAATAAAGTGGGAGGGAATTGCAATGGACTTCGTGGTTGGTCTTCCAAAGACATTGGGAAAGTTTGTTTGATTTATTGGGTAATTGTGGGCAGATAACTAAGTCTGTCATTCATTCCGGTTTAAGTTGACGTACAATGCAGAGAAGTTAGCCAGACTCTACATCTCAGAAATTGTTTCGGTTGCAGGATTCCACTTTCCATCACAACAGATAGAGGTACAGAAGTTTACTCTATGTTTTGGAGACATTGCATGCGAGATTAGGTACTAGGTGGACCTAGTACTGCATTTCACCCTAGACCGATGGGCCGTCTGAGCGAACAATTCAGGTGTTGGAAGTATGCTTTGCATGTGTGATAGAATTCGGTGTCATTGGGAAACTTCTTACCCTTAGCAGAGTTTTCATACAAACAATAGCTATCACCAATATTGATATGGCTCCTTTCAAAGCATTGTATGGGAGGAGAGTAGGTCTCCCATTGGTTGGTTGATGCATTCGAGGTTAAACATTAGGGTACTGACCTTTGAGAGATTCATTAGAGAAGTGAAAATCTATTCAAAAAAGCTTTTAGCGGCTAAAAGTAGGCAAAAGAGGGTATGCAGGATCGAAAGGTTAGGGAACTTGGAGTTCATGGAGGGTTAGCAAGTTTGCTGAAGGTTTCACCCATAAGGGTGTGATGTGTTTGGGTAAAAGAGGTAAGCTAAGGCCGAGGTATATTGGGCCATTTGATGTACTTAAGGAGTAGGGGAGGTTGGCTTATGAATTAGCCTTGCCTCCAGGGCGGTCAGGAGGGCATCCCGGTATTTCATGTGTCTATGCTAAAAAGATATCCTGGGGATGGAAACTACATTATTGTTGGGACTGAAATACTTGATGAAAATTTGACTTATAGGAGGAAGCTGTTGCCATTTAGTAGAGAAATCCGCAAGTTGAGATCAAGGGAGATTGCATCCATCAAAGTTCAATGGAAGAACGACCAGTGAAGAGTCCCATTGGGAGAAAGGAGGCTTATATGCAAGAAAGATACCCACACTGTTTACAGATTCAGGTAAGCCTTTTGCCCTTGTTTTCTTTTATGATCGTTCGAGTGACGAACGATGGGTAAATTGGTATCTTTGTAACGACGTTTAGTCGGTTTTGAGAAGCAGATTTTATTTCTAGAAAAAAACTGGCTGAGTCGACGCCATCCCACGACGAACCGTCATGGGCACGACGGACCGTCGTGGGGGTCTCGTTCCAAAACACTTAGAATTTAGAAATTTGGGTACTGAGATCGACTCTCTGACGAAAGACGGGTCGGGGGCTCGGTGGCAGGACGGACCGTCTCAGGCATGACGGGCCGTCACCAAACCCTTGGTCAAAATCTAGTCTCTAAACTTGTGTGCGGAAGCAGCAGGACGGACCGGGCAGGCACGAGCCCGTCAAAGACTGCGAAATCCCAGGCGGGTCGGATTTCTGTGTTAAATATTTTTAAGGGGAGTTTGGATATTCCTGCTTATAATTATAAAGTAATGGATTTATAAAATTCAATCATGGGTTAAATGAGACAACCTTGGAATAAATAGGGGTACTTTTTACCATCTTTTATACTTATTTATATGATTATTAGGGTTAAGAAAGGGTTTTGAATGAAAAATAGAAAGAACAGAGAGAGAGGGAGAAACGAACGAGAAAAAGAGAAGAACGAAGAGGAAAGCAAAGACTTTGAAGATTAGCTTGCTGATCACGAATTCTTCGGTGGAGGTAGGTTATGGTTTATGCTATTCGTAGTTAAACTCTTAATAGCGAAATGATATATATGGGTAGTATTGTAAACCCTTCTAATGCTTAATTGGTATGGCTGTATGAATGTGATTATATAATTGTGATAAAAATAGCATGATGAAGCTATTGAATCCTAATCTTGAAAAACCCTAATCTACCTTGTTTATGAGATTGATGGCCTTGGGTATAAAGAAGGCTTGATGAACTAAAGTGATGAGAGTAGTGGAACGGGTGTCACGAACCGACACGTAGAATTAGGAGATCGGGTGTTACGAACCGACACGTAGAATTAGGTGATCGGGTGTCACGAACCGACACATAGAATTAGGGGATCGGGTGTCACGAACTGACACATAGAATTAGGGGATCCGGTGTCACAAATCGACACGTAGAATTAGGGGATCGGGTGTCACAAACCGACACGTAGTATATGGAGCGGAGTGTCACGTTCCGGCACAGGATAAAATATGGATCGGGTGTAACGTTCCGACACCAGGATAGTATGATGAGGATCGGAATGTCACGTTCCGACACCAGGATAGTATGATGAGGATTGGAGTGTCTCGTTCCGACACCAGGATAGAAAGAGAATGAATCTTCAAATATGTTAATATTCTCAAATTAATAAACCTATTTTGCAATCTTAGATTGTAATGCTAAAACTGTAACATTGGCCAAGCCTGGGACAGATCCGTTAGTATGGGAGAGTAACTACACTTCCACTCAAGTTCGTATCACTCTTGCTTCGTGCTAAAGAAAACTCGTAGTTAAAGGGGTTTAACGTTTGGCACACCTCAGGATGATACTACCCAAGTATCTTCGATTGATCCGGTTCGGTGGGTTAGTTCGTGAGTTTATGGATGTGTTACCCTGCGACCTTCATGGAATTCCACGGTACAGGATATTGACTTTTCATTGATTTGGAGCCGGGTTACTCGTCCCATTTACATACCCCCGTATAGAATGGGCTCCCAGCCAGAGTTAAGGAGAGTGTTAAAAAGCCAACTTCAAGAATGTAGGGAAAGGGCTTTATTGACCGAGTGCATCCCGGGGGTGCTACTGTTTTGTTGTGAAACAGAAAGAAAGATGGGAGGTCTTCGGATTGCATAGTTACCGGCAAACTAATAAGTAACGTTAGAACAGGTCTCCTCTTTCCTCGTATTGATGATTTGTTCGATCAATTACAAGGTGCTGTTTCTTCTCTAAGATCGACTTGAGGTCTGCGTTTATCATCATGGCAAAAACGGAAGCAGATTTGCAAGACTTCCTTACGAACAATGTTGGCATTTTATGAAATCTTGGTAAGTCCTTTGGGGAACACTAAGGAATGCCACGGCTCTTTCATGAGTCTTGATGAACGGGATTTTTAATGCATATGTGGGATCTCTTTGTGATCTGATTTAATGATGAATATACTGATATACTCTCACTAGTAAAGGAACATGATGCGCATTTGAGAATGTGTATTTGAAATTTTGAGGGATAAAAAGCTTGATCCAAATCTCCAATGTGAGTTTTGGCAATATCATGTTTTCTTTGGGGAACGTGGTTTCTCAGGATGGGGGTATGGGGATCCTTCAATATGAACAGTGAGAAATTTTGTTAAAACCTCCTAATTGTCGGAAATAATCGCTTTGTTGGGTTACCATCTACTAACCACGATTTGTCAATGGATTTCTCTTCTATCGCTTCCTCATTGACCAACTTGACTAAGCAGAATGTTTCGATTTGTATGGTCGAGTAAATGTACGGAAATCTTTCAAAAACTCAAGACCTTGCTGACTACCGCACCATCCTTACCCTTGCCAGTATGTGTAGACCTTTGTTGTGTATTGTCTATGCATCTATTCCTGGTTTGTGTGCTGCTATGACAAAGAGAGAAACGTACTTGCTAGCTTCTAGAACAATTACAGGTGCATTAACGTAATTACCGTACCCACTATTTGGAGTTGGCTGCAAGTATTGGTTTGCATTAAATCAATGAAACAGCTATCGATATTGGGTTAAGTGTGAAGTCTATACGGATCATCGTGTAGCCTACAGTATGTCTTTACCAGAAAGATTTGAATTTGAGACATAAGACATGGATGAACTCTGAAGAATATACACGATATTACCATCTGTATCACCCAGGAAGGCTAATGTTGGCCGACGCCTTAATAGAAACAGGGAGCCTTGGGGTAGTTTGATAGCCCACTGCAATTTCTAGACGCCCATTGGCTTAGAGAGGATCAGACTCCTGGCTAATGACCTTATGAGGTTAGAAGTAAATGAGAAGGGAGGAATTGTTGGCTAGTTGTGGATAGCGAGATCTTCTTTTCTTGACGCAGATCAAGGAGAAACGTTTGATGATGAGAAACTAAGGAAGCCGAATCTTCGGATATGGTGTTGTCGAGGAGAGGCTCAAGAGTCTATAATGGATGAGGAAGAAGTGTTTGAGAATTAGGGAAGGGTTATTTGTGCCCCGTGTTGATGATTTGATCCACACTATTCTGATATAGTCTCATAGTTCCCGGATATTCTATACAGCATCCTTGTGCAACCAAGATGTACCGTGACCTAAAGCAACCTTTTGGTGGCGTAGAATGAAGCGCGACATTGGTGATTTTTTATTGCCAAATGGTCCAAATTTTCACCAAGTAAAGTGAACAAACCCAGAGGCCTGGGAACACCCAGAGAAATGCCCATTCCTGAATTAAAAGTGGGAGGAATTGCAATGGACTTCGTGGTTGGTCTTTCAAAGACATTGGGAAAGTTTGATTCTATTTGGGTATGTTGTGGGCAGATTAACTAAGTTGCCATTCATCCTTCCGGTTAAGTTTACTTACTGCAGAGAAGTTTAGACAGACTCTACCTCTCAGAAATTTGTTTCGGGTTGCATGGCTTTCCACTTTCCATCACAACCTATAGAGGTACGCATTTTACTTCTATGTTTTGGAGAACATTGCAAAATGCTGAATTTAGGTATCGGGTTGGACCTTAGTACTGCATTTATCACCCTCGACCGATTGGCAGTCTGAGCGAACACTTCAGCGGTGTTGGGAAGTTATTCTCTTGCATGTGTGTAGAATTCGGGGCAGTGGGAAAACTTCTTACCCTTAGCAGGTTTTCCTACAACAAGCTATCACTCAAGTATTGATATGGCGTCCTTTCAAAGCATTGTATGGGGGAGATGTGGGCGCCCATTGGTTGGTTTGATATGCCCTTCGAGGTTAAACTTCGGGTACTGACCTTTGAGGATTCATTAGAGAAGGGTGAAATCCTATTCATAAAAGCTTTTATAAGCGGCTCAAATTAAGGCAAAAGGAGTAGCAGATCGAGAAGGTTATGGGACTTGGAGTTCATGAGGGTAGCCAGTTTTTTGCTGAAGGTTTCACCATGAAGGTTGAATTCTGTTTTGGTAAAGAGGGACGCTAAGGCCCAGAGGTATATTGGGCCATTTGATGTACCTTAAGCGAGTAGGGAGGTGGTTATGAATTAGCCTTGCCTCCGGGCGGCTCAGGAGTGGCATCCGGTATTTCAATGGGTCTATGCTAAAAAGATATCCTGGGGATGGAAACTACTTATTCGTTGGGACTGAATCTACTCTTGATTAAAGTGACTT
Organism: Solanum habrochaites; assembly: GCA_027704765.1. Classification (NCBI taxonomy): domain Eukaryota; kingdom Viridiplantae; phylum Streptophyta; class Magnoliopsida; order Solanales; family Solanaceae; genus Solanum; species Solanum habrochaites. The sequence goes on from JAKWJA010002497.1 coordinate 19,852,675, forward strand.
ATGAGGAGATCTGTTGCCATCTAATAGAGAAATCCGCAAGTTGAAGATCAAGGGAATTGCATCCATCAAAGTTCAATTAAGAATCGACCAGTTGAAGATCCACTTGGGAGAAGGAGGCTGATATGCAAGAAAGATACCCACATTGTTTACAATTCAGGTACTTGCTTTTGCCCTTGGTTTTTTCTCTATGATCGTCGAGACGAACGTGGGTAATTGGTATCTATTGTACGACCTGTTAGGTCGTTTTGAGACGCAAGATTTTATTTCAGAAAAACTGGCTGAGTCGACGATCCCACGACGAACCGTCATGGGCACGACGGACCGTCGTTGGGTCTCGTTCCAAAACCCTTAGAATTAGAAATTTGGTACTGAATGACTCCCTGAACTTAAACGAGGGGTTGCAGGACGGCGTCGCGTCATAGACGGGCCGGTCACAAACCCCTTGGTCAAAATCTAAGTCTCTAAACTCTGTGACGGAAGCAGCAGGAACTACCGTCGCAGTCACGACGACCCGTCAAAGACTGGCGAAATCCCAGCTGGGTCGATTTTCTGTAATATTTTTAAAGTGGCGGTTTTTGGACCTATTCCTTCTTTATAATTATAAAGTTAATCGAATTAATATTAAAATTCAATTACATGGGGGTTTAATTAGACAACCTTGGAATAATAGTGGATACTTTACCATCTATTTTAAAAAACTTATTTTATTAATTATTAGGGTTAAAGAAAAGGTTTGAATAAGAAAAAATAAAATGAACAAGAGAGACCGGGAGAAACGAACGAGAAAAAGAAATACCGAAGAGGAAAGAAAGACTTTGAATATTAGCTTGCTTGAGCCACGGAAAATTGTTTTTTCTTCGGTGAGTAGGTTATGGTTTATATGCTATCGTTAGTAAACTCTATAGCGAATTGAATATTATTGGGTATATATTGGTAAAACCCTTCTATATGCTTAATTGTATGCTTGTTTGAATGTGATTATTAATGGTGAGAAAATCAGCATGGATTACGCTGATTTGAATCCTAAATGCTTGAAAAACCCTAAATCTAAACCTTGTTTATGAGATTGATGATGCCTTGGTATAAAAGAAGGCTTGATGATAAAGTGCTGAGAGTAGTGGAACGGGGTCACGAACCGACCACGTAGAATTAGGAGATCGTGTTTTTACGAACCGACACGTAAATTAGGTGATCGGGTGTCACGAACCGACACACTATAATTAGGTGATCGTGTGTCACGAACTGACACATAGAATTAGGGATCTGTGTCACAATCGACACGTGAGAATTAGGGGATCGGGTGTCAAAAACCGACACGTAGTATTGGACGGAGTGTCACGTTCGCGGCACAGGATAAAATATGGATCGGGTGTAAACGTTCCTACACCATGATTTAGTATGATGATGACGGAATGTCCCACGTCCGACACCAGGAAATAGTATGATGAGGATTGGAGTGTCCTCGTTCCGACCAGGATAGAAATAGAATGAGTCTTCAAATATGTTAATATTCTCAATTAATAAACTTTTTCCAATGAGTAGGGTATTGAGACTGAGTCTTCATGGGTGCACTGGCGTATTTTATTAATGATTACAGTACTAGTTGTTGCTACACGTTGAGTTTGTAGTTGATTTTTAGATATAACGGGTATATACTATTTTCTATTTCGAGTTCGCCCGAATGATATCTACTCAGGTACTCGTGTGTTTGTACTGCCCCCCTTCGTGTAATTGTTTGTCTTTGTTATTTGTGACGTGGCAGCAAATGTACCATCATCTTCACTCAACCGCAACTCTAGCCAATTCCTTATCGACGTCGGATCTCAGGGTGAGCTAATCTTCAGCTTGGAGACTGTATCATCTTCTTCTGTCTGATTCCTTGATGTTCCGCATGGACTAGCTTTTACTTATTTTATCTTCTTAGATGACTCTTAGATTATATTTTGAGTATAGATGTTCTTGTGTGATGACTTCCAGATTTTGGGGATGATAAATAGTGAATTTTCGAAGTTATTTAATTGCTTTTCGTCAATTAGTTTAAGATCCTCCGCAATTATATTTGTTATTTAGGTTGAAATGTTGGGATTTATTGGTTGGTTCCGCTCACATAGGAGAGTAAAGGTGGGTGCCAACTCGCGTCCAGTTTGGGTCGTGACAGATTGGCATATGATTAGCATTGGCCTAAAAAATTTTGGAAAAGATTACATAACCATAATTGTTGGAATAAGCCAATTTCCATATTCATCGTAGTTAAGTTTTTATACATTATACTTTAGCCAATATTTTAGTTATGTCAATACAACATAATAGCCAATTCCATTCATCATTCTTAGGCAATGTATTGTTAGCCATTTTATTGTCGTAATATAGACAATTCATTCAAATGTGATTTCATGGACATCTTTAAGCCAGTCTTAGTTCACGACTTTAAACATAACGTTTTTAAGCATCTTGGACAGCATCATATTAACATTTGATGAATATAACATCTTCATAAATTCACATTAACATTAAGTATGCATCAAGACGTCACACATAAAAACTAAAACATTATTTAACATAACTTAGCAATACATAGTTCTATATATCAGGTAAGAAACCCTTAGCATCATACGAGTTCAGTTCATAGTTCATTCGACATTTAACAATCAAGAACCATGAACATTAAGATCATCCAGCATCACATACAAACAAGATGATAAATAATAATCTATACAATATATAAATCGTAACAAGGATACTAGGGAAAAAGAAAGTTTGAAAAAAGAACTCTGGGAAAACAACCCTAGTTTCGAGATCTCATGGATTACAACGACGAAAAGTACTCTTTGAGAAATAATTCTAGGATATAAATCCATACCTAATGTAGAACTTAATCTACGAATACCACCTTGAACAAAAACTTGAAGAGACATAGAAATCGCCGTAGAAGTCGATGAACTCTCAGCCTTTTTCTTTCGTTCACTTTAGCGTTCTATTCTCTAAGTGTTGATAGTAAGTTTTATGTTTAGGAACTGATCTTGACTCATTAAACTAAGGATTAATAATTTAATTAAGTAAATAAATAAATTAATTACTAAAAAATGGCCCTCAAAGATTGACTAGTACTAGGAAAACACAACACTTTAGTCAAATCTAAAATTATTCCTATGAATTTCGTTTTGACCCGTTATATTAATAAATTGATGGTTGATTTAATTTATTAAGGGACCTAGGGTAGTTATTAAAGTACCCCTAAGTCATTGAAACTATAATTAACCCTTTTAGACCATCCTAGGTTAAGTACTACGATGTTTCTTGAGTTCTAGGTTAGCATATGAATTTCGATTTTACCCCTTTAATTTAATTAATTAACTTGATAATTTAACTATTATGGTGACCTAGGGTAATTAATAAAGTACCCTCAAGTATTTAGGACCATAACTAACCCTTTCGACCATCCTAGGTTAGGTACTAGGTTGTCTTTTTCTTGTCTTAAGCGAAATCTGGAAATTTCTTTGTGATTTCAGTTTTTTCAATTAAATTTAATTAATTAATCTACTAAATTAATTAATAAAATAACCTAGGGTAATTAATAAATTATACCTAAGTTTTTTAGGAACATAACCAACCCTTTGGACAATCCTTGGTTAGGTACTAGGTAATTTTTTTCTTGCTTACCGATATCAAGAAATTGCTTTGTAATTTCGATTTTGTACATATAAATTAATTAATTAAGTTTCTAAATTAATTAATTTATTAATGTATGGTAATAACTAAAGAATCCCTAAGTTGTTAGGACCAAAACCAACCTTTTGGACCAGCCTAGGTTAGGTACTAGGTTGTCTCTTTAACTAGTTACTAGGTTAGTGTCACACGGTTAAGTCTTAGGTTGTCGGGTGCACTAATTAATTTATTTCACTTGATACTAGGTTCATTGTATATTTATGGATGTTATTATAGTGTAGAGTCTTTTGGGAAGTTAGGCCCCACATGGAGGGACCCTTGCACACGCCTGCCTCCTAACTACCCTAACAGAATTCAGTTAGGCTGGTCCCCTCCTTTGGCAGCTTCTTCACATGTATTGCACATGGGTTGCTTGTACTTTTCTAACTAACTATTATTTATGGTTCATTTTGGAATGTTTACTTATTGTCCGAAGGATCCTCACTATGTCCTGGGCACTGCTTAATCTACATGGTCATTTTAAATGGTCATGTGATATGGTACTAGGCTTGACATTTGGATGCCTTGTACCTAATGTGTAACTATTATGGAACTTGATTTTTAGCATAGGGTCGTTATTGCAGGGAAATTTCCTAAACATACTTACTAATGTTAGAAAATTAGCTAACACCCTTTTAAGCCAATATTTTCTAGTATGTCCATAATTTTGTAATATGCCCAATTTTTTCTCAATATTGGGCATTGGGATGCCTATTTACCCACAATACTTATTCTTAAAAATTAATAGGACCTTCAGTAGACGGGTATATTTTCTGGAATGTTACACTATCTCACTTTGAGCAATCCAGTCAAACTAGTGTATGTTGAACAATATTTGCACCCCAAGGACTGTGTGCAAACTACCCGTGAGGACTCGACGCTCCACTATAACTAGTCGGGTAATCACTCTCTTATCATTCTTTATTAGCATCTCAGTATACCTGGTATTGACCCTCGACGCCTCATAAATTTGGTTCATAAGAAATAGGTGCGGGGTCATCAACTTAAGGTGCGGCTGCAGACTCTGAGTTGGTAGCCTCATTAAAAGAAGCTTATTGGCCTTATACCTCTGACTTAGTGGCTACACGAGAAGTGGAACCGAAAGAAGTAGCTGCTATCGACCTAGAAGATTGGGCCGACCCTGAGGCAAATGCAAATTCGGAGCTTGATGATGAGTCCATTTAATAGTAAAAGCAGCCCAAGATGGTCAACCGATCAATGTACACTCCTCATAAGGCTCGGAGGCAGTAGTTATGAGGCGAATCACCTTCTGGTGGGTACCCCTTGTTACCCTTGCAACTGCAGTTGGGGTTGTGGCACCCGAAGCGACGTAGGTTGGGTCTTGCTCACTGTCAGACTCTTTGATCATCTTACAAGGCGGTGCAAATGACTTGGATTTGCCCCTTTTTGCGTAAACGATATCCTTCTTGGGAGCTATGGTACCTGTAGAGTAGTTGTTAGTGTCAAGTAAGCATTACTACACACTAGAAACACATAGGGCGAAGAAAAAATGATAAATAAGAAACATAATTCTATTCTGCATATTCAGATTGACAGGCACTATCGATGGTACGTCCATGAATCCATGGTAAGTTTATGATGTATGTCGTCTAACACTTAGATTTATTCAATAAAATATAGAAGGCTGACTTCTGTGATGGAAAATATAGATGTTCGGAACGTCGATGAACCGTAGTCCACTTCTGTCATCTAACACTTAGATTTATTTTACAAATTTGTCAAAATAGGTTCTCTGATGGAAATGACGGACGTGCAAAACACTTGGGCAATTTTAGGTTGATGCAGTCGACCGAACCCATCGACGGGTAAATGAGTTCTCGTATTACTGGCCTGAGAAAGTTTCTAGACCTTTGTGCAATTTCCAAATTTAAACAACGTTTTACACAATCAAGTTTTAGATATGAAATTTTGACACACTAAAGATGAGTCTGCCATTCCTAGGGTTCTGATTTCATACAACTATTATTCTAATGCATATACAATACGGAATTTTTAATCAAAATTGGTAGAAATTAGGGATACCCACATTTATCTAGACTACAAGGCTACACAACCACACCCTTAAATTTTTGGGACATAAATAGGAAATATTTATCATGCAATTTCACCTAATGAAGTCCCAAGGAGAAGACCCAAGTCTAGATTCTAAATTTCAACTATTAACGAGAATTTAAAGTTTTATGAGAAATCAAAATACACTTTTGAGCACTAGAATGATTGTGTGCACTTGTAAACTTTCATAATTAGCCTATTCGCTCGAACTCGATCACTGACTGAATAACAATGGAGAAAACAGAATTTGGGGAAGATAGTGTTTGGGAATGGAAGAGTTCTGATTTGGGAGTGAGATGGAATTTAGAGAGGTTGAGTTTTTGTATTATAGGAAGGAAATAAATGAACAAAAATGGTTATGGAAGCAAATTTTAGAATTTCAAGGAGTGCATGAATTTGAACCATTTTGTCTTTTAATATTACTTGTCGAGTCGTTGGTAATTTTTGTCGACGAAACCCTGTCGGCCGTCCATAGGTAAGTCAATTGTCCATAAATTGGACCGTCGATTACTTCTAGACTTAAATAAACAGGAAAAGTACCGGGATATATGAACACAATTGGCGGTCCATCAACGGAACGACGGACCGTCAATGGGGTCTGTAAACCTCTACACCAGCCCATTTTTTGCAAATTTTTTCTTTGGTCCCCACACATGTAACACCCATTAATTCATTATTATTTTTCTTTTCTGAACACTTTTGAGACACGGACCCTATACTAATCTCTATCCAACACTGGTATACAACAAGGAATGAAATAAGGCTAAAAACAACAAAAGCTACGACTATTTATACAATGAAATCAAAACTTATGATTGTCTAGATGATACACCTTGCGTTGCCTCATAATAAGCGCTTGATTTAACGTCGCTGCACGATGAGGACCTTTGATTACTCATGCTTGATGAAGATGATAGGCCTCAACCACTTCATGAATACCCTCCGCATGCTCTAGGTAGATCTTATCTTTTGCCCATTAAATGAGAACTTTTGCACCTTCCTTATTCTCTAACTCGACCGCTCCATGTGGAAAACACATTATATATGAGGAAGGACCTTTCCACTTGAACTTGAGTTTGCTCCGAAACAGGTGTAGCCTAGAGTTGAATGGAAGCACAAATAACCAACCGGAGATTCTCACTTTTCAATTCTTTGGTCGTGATACTTCTTTATCTTCTCTTTGTAGATGGCTGAAATTTCATAGGATCAGACCCTGAGAGGTGGCCAATAAATGTTCATATTGGAACACATCATCAATTTCCGCCTTTTCTCCTAACTCCCGCATAACTTCATCCTCCAATCTAGACAACTTGTTGACCACTTGATTCTCAGTCCCCTTTCTATCTTTCACCTCGAAATCCAACTATTGCAGCAAAAATACCCATCTAATTAACCTTGGCTTCGCATCCTTCTTTGCCATCAAGTACCTCAAAGTAGAGTGGCATGTATGCACTACAACCCTTGTGTAAAGCAAATAGGAGAAAAATATTTTGAATGCAAAAAACCCCCCAGAAAAAGTTAAGTGTGTAGTTTCTGAGCTTCATTTAGGGTCGTACTTGCATAATAAATAGGTTGAAGGATTTTATCCCTTCTTTGTTTCAATACCACAATAAGTGCACTTCCACTAGCATCATACATAACCTCAAATGGCTCACTCCAATACAGTGAAATAATAATGGGCGCACACACCAACTTCTCCTTTAACTTTACAAATGCTTTTAGACAGGATTCATCGAAATAGAACTTATTTTCCTTCTCGAGTAGTTTTCATAAAGGATTTACACTTTTTGTAAAATCCTTAATAAACCTCCGGTAAAAGCCAGTATGTCCGTGAAAACTTCTCGCACCTTTTATAGAGATGGGTAGAGAAAGCCTCTCTATCACTTACTTTTAGCTTGATAAACTCCCCCTCTCTGAGATGCAATGACCCAATACTATACCTTCTTTCACTATAAAGTGACACTTTTCCCAATTTCACTATTTTACAATCTTCACATGTTTTGAGCACCTCATCCAGATGACTCAAACACCAATCAAACGAGTCAACAACCACAGAAAAATCATCCATGAACACCTCAATAGTGTCCTATACAATATTAGAGAATATCGACATCATACATCGTTCGATTGTGGCCGGAGCATTACATAAACAAAAGGACATCCTTTTGAAGGAAAACGTCTCATAAGGTAAAGTAAAAGTGGTATTATGTTTATCCTCAGGGACAATAGAGATTTTATAGTAACCCTTATTACATCAATAAAAACAAAACCACCCTTTTTGTACGAGTCTGTCTAACATCTGATGCATGAAGGGCGTGGGGAAATGGGTTCTGTTCAATCCAAGCATTTAACTTCCGATAGTCCATGCAAACACTCCATCCGGTTACTGGCCCAATTGGAACAAGCTCGTTCCTCTCATTAGGCACCACCTTCATATTACCAATTTTAGGAATGCACTAAACAAGACGTACCCAATTAGTCTCCGCAATAGTATAGTTGACTCACGCATCCAACCATTTAATGATCTACTTTTTCACTACCTCTTGCATAGGTGGATTTATCCTTCTTTGGTTCTCAATACTTGGTTTGTGATCGGGCATGAGTTGGATTTTTTGTGAACAAATACCAAGAGAAATCCCAATAATGTTCGCAATAGTGCAACTCATGTCTCATTGGAACCTCTTCAATACCACCACTAAACACTCTACTTCTTGTACATTCAAATCCCTTCAATTATCACCATCAAAGTGTCATCTCTACCGAAGAACCCATACTTCAGATGAGGTCGTAGAGACTTAAGCTCTAATTTTGGGTCCTCCTCAATAGATGTTTTCGTGGGTGGAGACTCGCGATGCTTCAAATACTCCAATTTCTTTGCCTTTGACTTATATTTATTTCGTTCAAGTGTAGCTACAAAAAAACCATCAAAATTCATTATCACTGCCGCTAGTGCATCGACACCTAGTCTGTCTTTGATTTGCACCTCATATCTACTCGCAACCCTGTAAGTTATAGCATATATCATTTGGAGCTCACCACTCTGCTTCATGGGCCTACATATGTTGAAAGTTACTTCTTCATTATTCAACCTTAACTTAATTTACCCTTTTTCCATCTCAACTAGTTCACGCCTGGCGTAAAAATGTGACCATCGTAGAATAATGGAAACCTCAAAATCAAATTGACAGTCAAGAATAAAAAAATCGGCTGAAAATATAAATGATTCAAATTTCACAAACATATCATGGAGTATACCAATGGGCCTCTTCACAGTTTGATCGATCATCAGTAAGCTTATCGTAGTAGGCTTTGAACCACCAAGCCTAACTTCTTATAAATGGAAAGAGACATGAGATTTATGCTTCAACCAAGATCACATAGTGCTTTGAAAAAGTGTAGCAAGGAGATTGTACATGGAATGGTTAAAGTGCGAGGATCATCATTCTTCTACACAAGAGACCTTGTAGCAATAACACTAAAATGTTGCATTCTATCATAATCCTCAAAACTCACCGATATCTTCTTTGTCACCATATCATTCATAAACTTTGCATAACTGGACATTTGTTCCAACATTTCTATTAAAGGGACATTGATTGAAAGCTTTTTCAACATAGTGATAAATCGTCGGTATTTACCATATTCAATCTTCTTCACTCATCTTTGAGGGAATGGTGGTGGAGTTCTAGGAATGCGGACCACTTTCTAAGATATCTATGATTTTTTCACCATATTTTCCACGAACTCTCCTCTAGTTACTATTGTCTTTTAGTCTTTTGTAATTTAATCTTCTAGTACAAACGACATAGGTGGATCAATGGTCTTCTTACCCCTTCGAGTATTAACTGCCATGCAATTCCTATCATTATTTGAATTTTGGATAGTGTTGCTAGGAAGAGTGCCATGTTGGCATATGTTCAATGTAGTAGACAGTTGAGCCATATGTAACTCAAGGTTCTTAATCCAAAGTAGTAGACAGTTGAGCCATATGTAACTCAAGGTTCTTAATCAAAACCACATGTGCATCCACCTCTTAGGTAAGTCACCTCTTATATCCTTGACATTCTCATCACTATTATCAAAACTCCTCAACATCTGTTGTAAAAGATCCTCAACTCGCGCCATACCACCTCCACCCCCATTAGGCCAAACTTCTTGATTCTGAGGTGGAACATAGGGCCCACTCTGATCATTCTTGTTACCATGGTTACTCTAGTTGAAGTTGTTGTCGCAGTTGTAGTTCCAATATCAGACATATTAACCATTTTTGTTGTAGTTACCATAGTTCCGACCATGGTTTCCTTGTCCTACGCTCTAATTATCCTGATTGGAGCCTTGGACGTTTGGTCGGAAATTCCCCGTTTGATTATTCACTGCATAACTATCCTCTTCATAACAATACTCATCTACTAGCGTGGTGGTTTAGCCAAATAGTTCACTACATTAACCTTCTCTACACCTCCATATGTTTCAAGACCGATTCTAGCTTAGTTATCATTTATGACATGTCCTCACTTATCTCTTCTGCCGCTAGGTTTTTTCTTGCTTGCACTGCAAAGGTGTTTACCCAAGTATCCGAATTTCTAGTGCTCGAAGCCTTTCGTTGCAAAATATATTCTCAAAATTCTCTACTATCTCTGTATATTTGAACTCTCCATAGGAACCACCCACAATAGTGTCAAGCACTGCTTTATTGTTATCATCTTTACCTCTGTAGAAGTACTCTTTCAATTACTCATCATCAATGTGGTGTTTTGGGACGCCTCTCACGAATGCAGTAAATCTATCCTAAGATCTACTCATAGTCTCTCAAGGTAGCGCCACAAATTTGTTTACGTTATCCTTCTAGTTGAGCTTCTTGGACATTGGATAGTACCTTTCTAAGAACATAACTCTCAATTGATCCCAAGTATAGAAGGAGTTGTAGGATAGCTAAGTAAACCATATCGTGGCATCTCCTAAAAGTTATAAAGGAAACACTCGCAACCCAATGTCATTTATATCTAAGTCTAGCATACCTATACAACTCTTGCACATAGACCTAAGTTTAGTTATGTGAGCATATGGGTCCTTTTATGGAAGTCCTACAAACAAGACCCTTGCGGTGAGCATTTGCATCAAGCTACTCGTCACCATGAATGTGCGCCCATGGGGTAGAGGAGGTAGGACAATAGGACCATTAGAATCGATGACGTTCACATTTCCCCAATGGAAATCTTGAGGTCATGGTGTTAGAGGCTGCATCCTCCAAGCGTTATCCAATTGATTATCAATACAAATTTGGTTGTGTTCCTCAACCATTAATGGAGGTTGACGGATTGCCCCATCACCTAGATAAGCTGGGATTGTTGATTCTCCATCCTTCTCACTGTGTGTCTATACTAGAGCTAGACCCAAAAGAAACAAAAATAAAAAAAAAGTTATATTAGGAAATTGATGAATAAATTTCAATAATGTAATTAAAGTTAATCTAAAATACAGATTCCCCTGCAAGGGCATTAAAATTTTGTACCCTCAAATTACACCTCCCTAAAGAAGTAGAAGCGATCTTTATCAAGTAGAGAACCCAACTAGTAGGTTGGGGTCGATCCCACGAGGAAAATGATTTAGACTTCATTTCAACTCACATTATATCTATTTAGCCAAGATCTTTCCGTGAGCAAGTAATTAAAGTAGTGGGGGGGGGGGATTTATGAGACAAGTTCCTTAAACAATCTAAGTTAACAAGTAAGAAAAAGTAAATATTTAGTTTTTATCATGTTATGAGACTAACTAGGGTATATGTGTTCGCCACAGGTTCATAACATCGTAGTCCTAGCAATTGCAATTCTTTCGTAGTGTTTTGCATATAATGTGGTAAGTTATATATCTCTAAATCCTTAGTCTGACGTCTAGATATTTTCACCCCATACCTTGGTTTTGCTATGTGTATATATGCTACTAACCATTACCTTTACCTCATATTAGACATCATAATCGATGTATGAGTTAGTTATTACTTTTTACTAATCGACACAAGCCTATTAGATAGTATCACACTAAATCTATGTTGATAATTCTTTTTTTATTAATTACCTACTTTGTCTGGAAAATAGCAACAAGGGGAGTTCTAACGCGTGCACTCGTTAAAAAGGCTTCTATGAGAGAGAATTATTAACACATGCAAGAACCTATTTGAGAATTTCTTATTTTCTAGGTTTACTTTTTTAATTACCATTGGTTCCAACAATCCTAGTTGTGGATTTAGTTACCCATGCAAGCAAGATCACAATTCATAGTTTTTAATTAAGAAATCATGATTTACTTTCCAATAAGAAAATAACCAGAAATTCTACTTTCAATTGCAATTAAATCCTTCAATACGAATCTCGAAATTGATTAATTGCTAATAAGTTTGCAACTAACAATCTCCAAAATATATTAGAACAATACTAAGAGTAGCTAAGCCCGAAAACAAGGTTTTAATCCCCTTTTTCATAGAAAATATAGTCCTAAAGAAAAAGGAATTAAAATAAAGAATGTTTTGTCAAGAAACGTGACTTCAATCGATGACCTCACTAAACGCGGTCCATCGACTTCCTTCTTCAGTTCATTCTTGGAATTATTTTTATTCACTGAATATCACCATCTCTAAATCAAAAAATGGACTTGCAGTACGCTCCATCGACTCATCTACGGTCCATTGATGCTCCTCCATCGTTCAATACTTAGAATCTTGAAAACTAAGGTATCAAACCTTCTATGAACCAATCGACGGTTAACCAATACGATCCATCGATCAATTGACGGACATATATTTGCTCTCGTGATTCCTCACTTGGTTAGATAATCGTGGTCTTCTCCCTTAGCTATGAACTGTATATCGACGGTTGCCACTTACGGACCACAACTCATAAGTAAAATTCATTGAAAGCACTGTGAAACCATGATACATCAAGTTGCTCATCCTTTTATGTTATAATTGTGTCCAAAAGGAAATAGGTGCTCCTAGGCTATTTATCAATTATAGAACCCTTAATTAGGTGTTAAAATGGATTAAGTATCCCACACCTGACAAATATTATCTTCTTAAGAAAATATATAAAGCTAATTATTATAGTAATTTGACATGAAATATGGATTTTGGCAGATACAAATCACCGAAAAGGACAAATATAAAACAACATTCAATGTCCTTTTTGGACAATATGAATGGAATGTAATACCTTTCAACTAAAAAGTGCTCCTTCTGAATTTCAAAATATAATGAATATTATATTTAACCAGTATATTCATATTTCTATAGTCCTCATAGATTACATATTGATATATTTCGAATATATTCATCAACACTTTAATAAGTTTCACATCTTTTAAAAAGTTGTTAAGAAAAATAGTCTAGTAGTAAGTGATAAAAAAAAATTATTCCAGACTTCCATTAGATTCCTTGGTCATGATTTAAATTAAGGAATCGATAAACCCAATTCTACATCCATAGAGTACTCATCAAAATTTCTGGATGAATTAATAGATAAAACATAACTCCAAAGATTTTTAGGGAGTCTCAATTATGTTGCTGATTTTATTCCTAATGTTAAAAAGGTTTGTAATCCTCTTTATCAATGCCTTAAAGATAATCTAGAGACATGGGGATTAAAGAACCACTAGTGTAGTCCAAAAAAAAATAAACCTAATAGTCCAAAAACTCCCATGTCTAGGAATGCCACATCCGGAATCCCTTATGATAGTAGAAACAAATGCCTATTATATAGTGTATGGAGGCATGCTTAAATAGAAAAATTCCGTAGGATCCAATGAGCAATTAGTAAGATTCACTTCAGCAGTTTGGAATGATACACAAAAAATATAGTACTATTAAAAAGTAAATTTTGTCTATAGTACTATGTATTACAAAATATCAAGATGGTTTCATAAATAAAGAACTTTTATTCAGAGTCAACTGCAAAGTACCCAAAGATGTTTTGAAAAAAATGTTAAAAATCTAGTTTCTAAATAAATATTTGCCACATGGTAAACTTTATTATCTTCCTTTGATATGAAAAAAGAATTTATAAAAGGAGAAAATAATTCTCTCCCGACTTGTTGACAGGAGAATATTCACAGGGAAATAATGAGACTAGGAGTACTATAAATAAAGCCTTTGAAGATCCCGCTGCATCCCTTCAAACCATAAGATAAAATGAAAAAAACCTTCAAAGAGGGAGATAAATAATTAAAGAATCGCTACTCCGTCCTTGCGGAAATTCAAAACCTGCAAAAATCCAACTCCTCATCATCCAATAAATCCTTATCAACAACTTTATTTGTCCAAACAAAAGATTGTTATGAAATGAAACCACCAATAACATACCCACAGGCGGTATAGCCTTCCCTGATAAAAAATAAAGAAAAAGTTACTCAGTCAGATATAAAGCATTTTCCCATTACAATTTTACAGCACTGCTTATCATGGGCTTGAAAAAGAGTATGAATGCTTTGGACTACCGGACCTCCTGAAACCATGTTACACTAATTGGAATTACGTGGAAATTGAGGATCCACTAAGAACCTGAAGGTATTATGAGTTTATATTATCGGATACTAATTCGGTGAAGTTTGAGCATAAATAGCAGATAACAGTGATCCAGATAGTATTCAATTTTCAATATTTAGAATTAAAAGAATATTATTTCCTTTTGAGTATTTTTTTGCGTATCTACACACCCCTATTCCACTATTAACATCTTATCCTTCCTAGACGTTTAATTTTTATGATTACAAGCCAGCTTGGTATAATTTTATGTTCTCCCACAAAATACGCATACTTGGTTTATTACAAATTCAGAATATATAAAAAGCACAATGACCCCTCTGTGGTTTTACGAATGGTGGAGCATGTTCGGAGTAGGTATTATGAACACAATTTTTAATGAAGTTTGAGAAGTTCCAGGTAAAGCAAAATATCTTCTTTTATCCCAAAATAATATTACTGGTGCAAGTGCAAGTTCGTTATATACTCAAACAAGAGTGAAAGAGGCAGTAGAGGCAAAAGGACATGAATCCAGTAGTTGTCGGAAAGATTTGCACGAAGGAGGATTAAGGGTTCCAAGAAGGCAAAAAGAAATCTAATAGACTGACGAAGAAGAAATAGAAGAGGGGAAAATGCACGAGAGAAAAAGGGAAAGCGGGGAGGCAGAGGATGCGGGAGGCGGGAAGAAGGAAAAGAAAATAGAAGGCGGGGATGGAGTGACAATGGTAAAGAACGGAGAAACGATGAGAAAAACGTGGACGACAAAGAGGATGAAGGAGGGGGGAGAGGGAGGGCCAAGGAGCACAGTAAGAAAAGACTCGAAAGTGAGAGTGAAGGTAAGATGCAATGAACAAGACGTTTAAAGAGGATGAGAGAGCGGTGAGGTTGTTAGGAGGGAAGAACGAAAGAGGGAGAGGAAAGAACAAAAGGAATAGAAAGGTAGGTAAGGAATGATTAGACAGGAGCAAAGGGAGATAAGCACAAGTAGTATAAGGAGAAGGAGGAGGGAGAAGTGGACAGGTCAGGAAAGAGGGGAAGAAAGAGCGCAGGAGGGTAGAGACAAAGGGGGAGGTCGGGGGGAGAAGCAGGTCAAAAGAGAGAAGTTGGGGATAGGGAAAGTGCAGAAAAAAACAGAGATGTGAAGAATAGAAACGGAAACGCAAGAGCGAAAGTAATGAAGATGCCGGGAGCAGAGGGGATTGTGGAAGAGCACAAAAGAAGAAAGGCCTGTGAAAAAGGGGGTTAGAGACGGTGGAGAGAAGGGACAGAGAGTAGAAAGCCGGAGGAAAAAGAGGAATAGGAATGGAAGTGATCAAAAGAAGGCGGGGAAAGGAAAATGTGTGGGAAGGGAGAAGAAAATGGGGGGGGGAGGAAAGAAGAGCCAATCAAGGGACGGGACGGGGGGTAAGCGGGGCGGGGATGACAGGGGAAGATGGTGGAGGAAAAACAGATAAAAAGCTCCCCTAGGGGGGGGGGAGGACAAAACAAAAAGGCACCCAAAAGGATATCTCCATATTAGAATTGTGTTCCGTTAATTTTCATTAAATTGAAGAATCAAGTATTTGAGAAAGACTATTAAGATTAAACGATGGACTTCGAAAGATCACAATGACAGGTTCGTTATCGTCTCTACATCACAAAGGAAATGTGACGTTTCAAAAGAAGAACTGAAAAAAAGTCTCAAAGAATCCATATAAAATCTCATCAAAACCACCAATCATGAAAATATAATAGAATTATTAGACCCTACATTCTCACATACCAATGTAAAAAGTAATAAAGATATGTATCATCTCCAATAAAGAAAAGAAAGTGCCAAGCATATGTTAACATTAATTATGTCAGCAAATAAGAAAATGGGTTGACCCTGCAAGAATAAAGTCAAAAGGTACAAAGTGACAAAAAGACCTAACAACAAGATATATATGTTGAATATAATTTTTTAGCAATAGAAGATAAACATGCAGTGAAGGCTACGTGTTAGTAGTTCCATCTACATGGCATCTATTCTAAGTGACGTACAGTTATCATTTGTTATTTGTAATAGGTAATAGTTTAGTGTAAGATTAATAATGTGTATTCGTGTATGCACACATGTAAAATAGATAACATAATAAGTTAGATTAGTTAGCACTTTTAATACCTATTTAAGGATTTCAACTTTTATCGGTAGGAGACATTCAAAATCTTATCGACTTTCAAAACCTCTCTAAACATTGCTCCTATTCTCCCCATTTTCCATTTCCATCTTCCTTTTTCATGTTCTCTATTTCTTTCCTTAATTAATTAAAGCACTTTGTATGTTATTTCTTTACATATTTTAATTATTATGTTTAGGTCTTAAATTTTATATTTCAGTTTGTTTACTATTATTTGTTCTTCTCTTCTTTCAAGTTTTCTTTACTGTTTTTCGATGAGTTTTGCTTGTTCTTGCTCCCTCCCATTACTCTGCCCAAATTAACTTCAGATTCCGTCTCAGAACTCAGTCTGTCCCCTCCATTGAAATGTGGTAGTGCAAGTTCCGTCTACAAAAAACATTCCATAAATGTTATTACTAGTAGTGATAAGGAAAAGTTCTAACCAATAATTTTTGTAGGATCCACTGAACAATTAGTGAGATTCACTTTAGGAGTTTTGAATGATACTCAAAAAATTTATAGTACTATTAATAAGGAAATTTTGGCGATAGTACTATGCATTAACAAATTCCAAGATGATTTAATAAGTAAAGAATTTTTTTAAGAGTCGACTGCCAAACAACCAAAGATGTTTTGAAAAAAGATGTTAAAAATCTAGTTTCTAAAAACATATTTTCGAGATGGCATGCATTATTATCTAGCACTTAATACTAGACCATTTTTCTTAACGATTTTTTAAAATGTGTGGAGCTGTTTAAAGAGTTAATCAATATCATCGAAATATATCAATATGTCATCTATGTAGACTATAGAAATATTATTATATTTATTACATATATTATTCATGATATTTTGAAATTCAGACGTTAGTCCAAAAGAAATTACATTTCATTCGTATTGTCCAAAATGGACATTGAAGGTTGTTTTATATCTGTCCTTTTTGAAAATTTGTATCTGCTAAAATTCTGATTTGATGTCAAAATTGCTATATACATTAGCTTTGTAAGTTCTCTTAAGAAGATGACAATTGTTAGGTATGGGATACCTAATCCATTTTAATACCTTATTAAGGGGATTATAATTGATAACTAGCCTTGGGGCACCTCTTCCCTTTTTGGAACTACTATTAACATAAAAGGCCGAGCAACTCTAAGGTGAAACGGATGGTCTCATAATATTTCTCGCAAGCAAGTCATTAATTTCCATTTTATAATATTTTGTTAATTCAACATTCATTTGAATGGGTCTGTCCTTAGTGTGGATAATCTTTTCATCGAATTCCTCAATATAAGGTAATTCAACAACATGTTTTTTCCTTCCCAAAATGCAATAGGAAAATCAGAATAAACTTATTGTTCTATATCATCTTGTAAGATTTTAATTTTAGCTTCTACTTCCGGGTGTTAAAGTGGGTGGAATTCTTTTTATCTTGATATCTTCATTTAAAAAACAATGGTACATACAAAGATATTCTTTATCTGAAAGATTAACCATTAGAAATAAATGGCTTAGTGATATGAAAAGATTAAAATGTAACATAGAGTTTTTTAGTAGTTTTAATTAACAGGAAAATTAGACGACCAAAAAGATTTGTATAATATACTGGTTAATAATTTGTATACTACTAAAAATAATAAAATACTAGAGTCTACGATTCCCCCGTTAGATGAAATTATATTACCAATAGAGAATAAAATAATTACTGTCTCACCCATTAAAATGGAGAGACTTGAATATAGAATCAATGATGAGGCCCAAGCTCTAGATATTACATTCATCGGGGTTCCACCAAGATTTACCGCGATTTGAGAGAGTTATCTTAGTAGGAAGGCATGAAGAAAGACATTGTTGAGTTTGTGTCACGACCCAAAATGGGTCGCGAGTGGCACCCACACTTATCATAGTATGTGAGCGAACCAACCAATCTAACCCCAACATTTCAACCATAATAAACAGAAAATAAAGCGGAAGAATTAAAACTCATTAAACGAAATCAATTAATAATTCCTAAACTTTATACTGCATCACTCCCCAAAATCTTGAAGTCATCAACCACAAGAAACTCTATACTTCATTTCTACAATTAAGAATATCTAGGAAGCCTAACTAAATAAACAGCTAGTCCCATGCCGGAACTTGAAGCAATCAAGACAATGAGAAGAAGAAGTCCAGTCCAGCTAGAAGCGGTAGCTCACCCGAGATCTGACTTGATGAAGACTGGCAGAGTTGCGGTTGGTTGAGATGATGGCTTGTGTGCTTCACGCTCCACAATTAACAAAGGAACCAAATACAAGTAGGGGTCCGTACAAGGCCAAGTACTGATAGGTATAAATCGGCCAACTCAAATAGAAAATATATATCAGATCATACCATAAAATCAACTAAATGCTTAACAGGTGATGCAACAGTATAAAGAATCATTTACAAAACAACACCAAATGCAAATCTATGAGGACCTCAAGCCTCCACACCATACTCTTCTCTTTTGGGGAACAGGTTCTTAGATTAGTATATTACCTATTACAAGATTCATTCTCTTTACTATCCTGGTGGTCGGAACCGTGACACCACCTCATCCATTCTAATCCTGTTGTCGGAACGTGAACAACCCGATCCACTACGATCCTGGTGTCGGAAACGTGACAACCCGATCCACTAACCGTCATTCGTTTTAGATCATCAAGTCTTCTTTTATGCAAGACATCAGCAATTAAACAAATGAGGTTTCAATAGTTTAGATTTCAACAGCCTCAATCATGCCTTAATTCATCACAATTATTAATCACATCTTCATGCACAACAATAGCATATACGAGGACTTTTCATTACTATACCCAACACATACATTCGCTATTAAGAATTTTACTATGAATAGCTAAACCATAACCTACCTCCACCGTGAATTCGGGTCAAGAAAGCTATTCCCTCAAGTCCTTTGCTTTCCTCGTCGTCTACTCTTTTCTCCATCGTTTCGTTTCTCTCCCTTCTCTCTCTGTTCTTTCTATTTGTTCTTATTCAAACCCCTTTTTCTTTTCACCCTAATAATCATGTAATTTAATTATAAAATAGTAAATATAACCCACTATTTATTCCAAGGGTTGGTCTCCTTTAACCCCAAGTATTTGACTTATGAAGATTAAAACCACTAACTTTATATTATAAGCAGGAACTATCCCAAAACGCCCTTTAAAATTTATAGAAAATCCAACCACAGTCAGGGTCACGCAGCTTTGTGAGGCCCGTCGTGCTGCTGACGGTCCGGTCTGCTTGCTTCGGCACAAAGCTCAGAGACTAAATTCCACTAAAAGGTCTGTGACTGGTTCGTCGTTCCCACGACGTTCCTCCTGCCATGTCGTCGCGAAGTTCAGAGAGTTGTTCCTCATTACCCAATTTTTCCCAAAGTCTAACGTGTTTTGAAACGAGACACCTCGTGGTTACGTCGTACGATGACGGCATAGTGGGATCGTCGACCAGCAGTTACTTACCAAAAAAACTCTAAAATTTCATGCTCAAAACTACTAAACAGGTCGTTACAATGTTGTCAAGTTCCCGAATTACCAGCAATTAAAGCTGAACATAATATCCCTACAGGATTGGCTTAGAAAATAAAACTTCCGAAATGGATGTGGAAGATGATTAATATAGACTTCGTCACAAGATTTCGAATGTCTCACAGGCAACATGATTCTATTTGGGTGATTGTCGATAGAATGAAAAAAGTCAGCCCATTTCTTGCCAGTAAGGACTACCTATTCTTCTATAGATTATGCTAAGTTGTACATTCAAGAAGTGGTAAAACTTCATGGAGTCCCGGTCTCCATTATTTCATATAGAGGTACACAATTTACCTATCAGTTTCGAAAGTCTTTCTGGGAATATTTGGGTTCTAAGGTGAACTTAAGTACTGCTTTCATCCTCAGATGTATGGACAAGCAGAGCATACTATCCAGACCATAGAAAATATGTTGAGAGTTTGTGTGATTTGTTTCAAAGGTATTTCGGATAATGACATGCCTTTCATTGAGTTCGCTTACTACAATAGCTACCATTGGAGAATCCAAATGATTCCATATAAAGCTCTTTATGGGGGAATATGAATATCTCCTATTGGATGGTTAGAATATGGTGAAGCAGGGTTAATAGGACAAAATCTAGTTCACCAAGCCATGGAGAAAGTTAAAGTGATTCAAGAGAAGTTGAAGATGGATTAGAGTCGCCAAAAGTCCTACACTAATGTGAGGAGATGGCCAGTGGAGTTTGAAATGGATGACTGGGTATATCTTAAGGTTTAAACAAAGAAAGGTGTTATTAGGTTTGGTAAGAAGGGGAAACTTAGTCTCCGATATATTGGTTCTTATAGAATCTTCAAGATAGTTCGCAATGTAGCTTATGAGTTGGAGTTACCCCAAGATTTAGCATCGGTTGATTTGGTATTCCATATTCCATGTTGAAAAATTTCTTGAGTGATCTTTCATTGATTTTACTGACCTAGAATGTTGGGATTAAGGATAGCTTTTCCTACGAATAGAATCTGGTTCAGATTCTAGATCGCCAAGTTCGCAACTTGAGAACAAAGGAAGTTGCTTCAGAAAAGGTCCTTTGAGGAATGAATTTTTTGAGTAAGCGACTTCGGAGGATCAAGAGAATATGAAGAAGATATATTCACATCTCTTTGAAACTGGAGAGAATGTATATAAAGGTACTAATTCCCTTCTTAGTACTTTATAAATTATGACTAAGCATGATTGTGATTTGGTTGTGGATTGTTAAGTGTTGAACTTGATGTTACTATTCTTAGCTTAGTAAGAAAATCTCATTCAAGGATGAATGTTCCCAATGGGGAGATATTGTAAAATCACGTAAACAAAAATTTCTAGGATTAAACAAAAAAACTAAGAAAAGTAATTTTGGAATGAATAAGAAATTTTTTTGAAAGTTTCCTAAGTATAAAAAGTGACTTTTGGTCATTTTAAAAAATTTATAACATTTAGCGCAGGATGATTCAGGGTCATTTATTTATGTGGTTTAAAATCCCTTGAAGAGATCTTTCCAACACCGCTGAGTTTGCAAATTTTTGATACCGAATGAGGGAGATATGCCTATCGCAAGTTGGGTTATTGGATTGAGGAAGGTCCAATCCGGATTTTAGCAAGCGTAATGTAATATTCTCACCTACTATTTACTAATTTATTTTAAGGATTTATTAGGGTTAAAACAAATCCTTAATTCAATTTTAGAAAATTGAAATGCGCTCAAGGCTTGGGAGAAAAGAGAAGAGAAGACGGAGAAAGGAGAAAAGGCCAAGAATTCATAATGAACATCAAGATCTTCGAGTAGAATTCTTTTGGGAGTGATCCCTATAAGGTATATGAGATCTTTTTGTGTTGGTTTTGGTTTACCCACACACTAACATGCTTAATTCGGCAAGTTTTAATAGATTGAATGACGAACACTAGAGTTCTTGATGGACAATTGTTGAATTTTAGTTGGTTGAGTTGTATCATGTCTTTAGTCAATTTCATTCGTGTTTTCGGATTGTTTTGTTAGTCAAATAGGTTGGAAATTGAGGTTATTAGTGATGCTAAGTGAAAAGGGTGAGATCAATGGAAGTTTAGAAGTTTTGGAGATGAAAAATGGAGAAGAAAATTCAGAAATCCGGTCTATCTGACCTTGGGGCGTCATGCCTAGCAGATCCCCTCAGGACAGTCTTTGTTTAACAGGCTCTGGCCCGCCGCA
Organism: Solanum habrochaites; assembly: GCA_027704765.1. Taxonomy (NCBI): domain Eukaryota; kingdom Viridiplantae; phylum Streptophyta; class Magnoliopsida; order Solanales; family Solanaceae; genus Solanum; species Solanum habrochaites. Next base: position 19,874,836 of record JAKWJA010002497.1, read on the forward strand.
CCAACAATAGCGCCTCAAGAAAGAGTCTGTCAGTTTGGCTCTGTCACTCTACGCCTCTAAGAGCACCAAGTACACCTGTAGACCCCGTTCTTTCCGTATCTTTTCATACTTGTTCCTAAGTGAGGTTCCTACAATTCCTAGTTGATTCGACTACTCTATGGTACATTTAAACATCATGAAATCATCCATAAGTATGAATCATGAACCTTAAATAAACAAATCAATTCACAGAAAGGTATGATAAAATTCAAGGAAGTTAAGAAGTCAAGTCTAAAGCTTTGAAGTAAGTTAATGTAAAATTTCTTAAAGTCTCCAAGAGTCTTATTTAAAAGTTTTAACTTCGTTTTAAATCTCAATCTTGGAGTTAACTAATATTTAATGTCTTTCCTTTAAACAAGTATAAGAGAACAAAATATTCCAAAAAGAATATATTAATATCAAAAGTTTGAGGTCAAAAAAATACTAAAGAGATGAGTTCATTTCTCCAAAAGATATAAGAGAACTAAGTATTCCCTAGAATTTTTATAAATGATTTTATATTTAAGTTAAGAGTAATCTAAGATTTCCCAACAGAGTTTTGAACAAGAAAAAAGAACATTGATTTAAAGAGGGATTTTTAAAGAAAAAACGAGTTGAGTAAATTATGCCAACCTAGAGGAAGGAAGTTATTTTAAAAGCATGAGCTAAAAGTTTGTTTTGGGAGTAGTATTGATCACCAATATAGGGATGAGAGTTCATATTAACTCAAGTCTCCATGTAAACGATGTAACCATCGTGGGTATTAACGGATCATACATTTTAGATGATCATCGTAAGTTAAGCTAGTAGATCCACTAAGTTGAGGATTTTCTATGCGATGACAAAGTATAGGACAATTCTAGAACCATGGGAGATATGTTGTATCACGATTTAGCCTCGTAGTGGTGGTTGTTGGTTAGAGAAACTCCCACAAAACTATATTATTTTTTATTATAACCAAAGTTAAGATTCGATTGCATTTTTTGATAAATCAGTTGCATTAACTAATTTTACCAATTTTAATATATTGCATTGTTTAAATTGGCTTTATATATCATACATGAGTTAGAGTAATTTCTTGAGTTTGACCGAGTCAAAGGTAAGTTCACACATATTTTCCTCATTAAACTTAAATTGTTGTTTACTATTCCAACTCGCATACTCGTGCATTCAATGTACTTATGTCAGTTGGCCTGCATCATCTTATGATGCAGATACATGTAACCAAGATCAGCATCCAGTGCACCGTTGACCAAGTTTTGAGTACTCGGACTCACTGGTAAGCCCCCGTTACATTCCATAGGATCCTTTCAAATTATTTCCAATCATTCAATTTTAGAGTTTTGTATGGTCTGTCCCAACATTCTTCATGGTATGTTTAGAGGTTTCATAGATGGATAGTCAATTAGTTCGTTTGAGTCTATTTTATTTAAGATATTATATTTGAGACTTACGTGTCATTTTTTCCAAGACTTTAAATTAAGTTAAGTTACAATTGAGTTAAGTCTTCAGGTGTTAAGTAAGCCAGACCAAGGGTTAGCTCAAGGCCCAAAATGGTCATTTGGTGCTAGCTACTTCGAGGGTATATGCTCGAGCATGACAGTGTACAATTGATACCCAAATAATTGGAAGTTGAGATTTTTTCTTAATATTAATGGGAATAATATGCTTTTAGGTGAATAACATTCAGAATATATGAAACAAGCAAAAGAGATGAACATCACTTCGGATGTGAATACTAGAAACATAATGTATAATGTTGTGGTTTCCATGCAATCCCAGGAGTTCCGAAATATTTTTTTATTTTTTATATTTTTTTTATTTGTTTTTTTTTATTAATATTTTTATTTTTTATTTTTTTTTTTTTTTCTTTTTTATTTTTTATTTTTTTTTATTTTTATCCTGTCTTTTTCCCTCTCTTTTCTCTTGTTTTTCCTTATTTTTCTTCTATTTTCCTATTGTTTTCTTCCCTTTTTTTTTCCTCTCGTTCCTTTCCTTTATCTTTGTCACTCCTGTTTTTTTTTTTACCTTTCTTCTTTTTCATTCTCTCGCTATCTGCTTTATCTTTTTTTTTCTCTCATATTTCTCTCCTTTATTACTTTCTTGTTCGTTTTTTTTTTCCCTTTCCTTTTTTTTTTACCCTTTTTATTAATTTATGAATAAATGATAAAATTGATAAAGTGAATTGGTTCATATAACACACAAGAAAGATATAAGATAATATTTGTTCTAACTCTTTTGATTTCCTTTCGGTTAGAGAGGAACATCAACATAGTTATGCTAGTTATAAGCTTTAAGCTGCACATTTGGAATTGCAAAACATTTTACTGGAACAACACGGTGCTAGTTTTGTTTGTCTTATCTCCATTTTCATGCCCTTAATAGATACTCTGAACACTTAAACATATGTGGTGTCACCATAAACTCCATATGGAGTTCTTTTGTGAGAAATCAAATTGCTCTCAAATAGCAACTTATGTCTTTGGGGAATTACAAAAAAATTATCTACATTTTTTGCGTTGATTCCATTACTCTTAACCAACAAGTTTGATGCAAAAAATGTCCAAAATGGTGGTACGAGTGAGAAGAAGAGGAAGACATCATGCAAGAGGAGTAGAAGATTATATTCACTCAATAACATCCAATAGCCATGACATTTGTGCCTAACCGTTCCATGATAGTTCCACCACTAGGTGAAAAACATTTTATTACTCCAACATGAATCCTGTTCAAGAATGATTATTATGCAATAGATATCCTTATTGATTTATTTTAAAACTGAAAAGTTGGTTATTTATGGAACTTCCAGCTTTCATACTCTATATCACAACTATGAAATTACAAGTTGTTGTAAGTTATTTTTCTCCGCATATGCTACGAGATGTGAATTCTTTGTGAGGAGGATGAATTGTTGGACAGTATTTTTTCTAATGCCACTAGAGGGTATGACATCTCTACTAACCTACAAATAACTAAAAATGAAAAAAAAAACATGGTAGACATCATAATTTTGATGATAAAGTGTTATGGGGTAAAAATTCCCTCTCCCGATGAATGAATTACTTTAATATTTCACCTATGAAGGGTTTTATGAGATTTGGTAAGAAGGGAATTAGTTTATAGAGAATCTATTTGAGAAGCTAAAGTGGATAGGAAGAAAAGACGCCCACACCTCTTCTAATCCCGAGAAGTTCAAAATTGAGGTACTAATCCTTTTCTTAACATTTATATTAAGTGGAAATGTTGTATTTATATTTTGATGTTGGGTGTTTGAGATGAATGTAAGATGTTTCACCATAAGCCTAGTAGTAAGTAATCTCATTCGAGGAAGAATTTTCTCAAGGGGCATATATTGTAACATCTCGCAAATTGAAATAGCTAGAAAGAATATTAGAATTTGAAGTAGTCAGTTTTGGAAAGAAAAGGAGAAATCTGGAAATTTGTCTAGGTTAAGAAAATGACTTTTGGTCATTTTAAATGGCCATAACTCCTAGACCATTAGGAGTTGGAGGTAGTTCTTGATATGGTTAGGAAGCCCTTGGAGAGATACTTCGAATATTATCACCTATTTTGTGCATATTAAATATCGTAGAGGGAGATATGCCTATGGAATGTTGGGCTATTGTATTGCAGAAGGTCCCAATCCTGATTTAGTAAGGGCAAACTAGTCTTTTAACAAATTAATTTCCTATTTTGTTTTATGGATTTATTTGGGGTAAAAACATGATTAGTTAAGTTTAAGAAAGTCAATATCAAGCTTCGTACTAGGAGAAGAGAGAAAACAAAATAGAAAGGGAGAAAAGTTAAGAATTTTCAAAGAACGACAAGGTTTTGCGAGTGGAATTAAACAGGGGTGATCCCTATCAAGGTATGTGAGATCTTTTTGTGTTGGGTTAGTTCACCAACACACCAAATTATTTAATTCAGAGATTTTAGGTAAGAATTGAATGTATGAAAAACTTAAGTTTTCTTGAGATATTGTTGATCTTGTTGGGGAGGGGGGTTAATTTTTGGCCTTCCTAGTGTTTATTTTATTCATGTTTCTGGGTTGTTTTTGAGTCGAATTTATTGGGTATTGAGGGTACTAATGATCCTAAATGGTTGGGGGAAAAAGCGTGGAATTTTAAATGGTTTAGAGATGAAAAACAGAGAAGAAAAGTCTAAACACCTGTCCGTAGGGCCCTAGGGCACCACGCCTCCCATAGCCCCATAGGACAATCTCTGTCCGTAAGGCCTTGGGGTGGTGTGCCAGCCACCCCAAGTTGGCTTCTGAGGTTTGGGGTCTAGCATTCCATGCTTCCCAAAGCGCCAAAGACGCAAGAGCACCCCATTCATTTCCCGCTCTTTCGTACTAGTTCCGAAGTGATATACCCATGTTTCATAGTTGATTCCAACACTCTACGATATACCTTGACATCGTGAAATCATCCATGTACATGAGATCATGAACCTTGAATCTATAATCCAATTCAAGGAAAATTAGGATCAAAGTCAAAGAATTTAAGCGTTAAAGTTTAAAGATTAAGTAGTAAGTCAAATCAAAGTTTAATAAAGTTTCAAGAGTCTTTATTTAACATTTAAACTTTATTTTAAGGCCCAAGGTTCAAATTATGTAAAGAGTACGGATTTGAAGTTCTTCCTTCAAAAAAATATAAGGGAACTAAGCATTCCCTAAGAAATGATTTAAGGCCCGAGTTTCTTGTTAAGAAAACAGTAAAGAATTGAGTTCATTTTTAAAAAAAGTTATAAGGTAACTAAGTATTCCCTAGAATGTTTAGAAATATTTTCACTTTTAAGTTAAGAGAAAACTAAGATTTCCAAGAAGATATTTTGAATAAGAAAAGGAAATAGCAATTCCAAGTGAGCTTTTTTAAATCTAAGTGTTGAGAAATTATCGTAACCCAAAGAAAGGAAGTTAATTTTAAAAGTATAAGTTAAAGTATATTTTAGGAGTATTATTGAGCACCAATGTGTGGGATGAAATTTCATATTAACTCACGTCTCCATTAAAAAATCAATATGTCCATCACTGTTATTAACAACATGTCATACCATTAAGGATTCTGTGACTGCAAATATAGGACCATTTCTGGCAAGCGCGACAAGACGTATGTAATCCACCACTTAGTCTCATGTTGATGGTTGTCAGTTAGAAAATCTTCCGCAGATTCTATATTACTTCATATCTAAGTAAAGTTGAGTTTATTATTGAATTTTTGTTACTGAACTAAGTGTTTTGATTGTTTTTTCCAGATTTTATATGTATATATATATATATATATATTTATATCTACCTGCTTTATATTAAGTTAAGTTACTGAAGAGTTGATCACAGCCAAGGTAAGTGTTTTTCTTATTTCTCTCAAGCTTAAGTTTTGTCAGCATTTCCACTCGCATACTCGTACATTCAATAACTAATAAAAGTTGTCCTACATCGTATCATGATGCTGACGCTGGTAACTAGGATCTACATTTTGCGAACAATTGATCCAAAGAGAATCTCAGAGTCAGTTGGTAAGACTCTATTTATTCAAGACACATTTACCATTCAATTATTTCCTTTCAGTTTCAGTTTTTAGGATGATTTGGGGTCCTGTCCAAGCATCCATCTTTACTTTAGAGGCTTCATAGACACACAACAGTAGTATTTTGTCTTATCCATTTAAGTTGTGTACGCCTATGACTTATGTTTACGTTTTGGCTAAGTTAATACTTTAATGTTATTTTCTCTTATTTGATATCTTCTACTGAGTTAAGAAAGTCAGGCCAAGGTTTTGCATGGGGCCAACAATGGTCTTCGAGTGCCGGCTACGTCCAGTGAGTAAACTCAGGGCATGACAAAAGTATTGAAGGCTCTTATGTGGTGAAGATGAATCCATGTATGGACAATGCAATAGTTGGTGCGAACTTGTTAGAAAATCATGGATTGAGCTATGGTGATGAGGTTGAAGTTTGTTGGGATTCTAATTTGCCCAATTTTAAATTCAAGCAAATTAATTAGGATGTTATTTTGCTTAATCATATGATAATTATTATGAGGAGATTGAATGATTTTTATAACTATATTTGAAAGATAGTACTAATATTAAAATTTTATTATTTTCCTTTTTGTTATTTCTTAGAAGGCTTAGGCCATCTAGAGCGCCCTAAAGTTGTCCATATAATTCACCTCAACTAGGATTTTTACCTATTGAAAACCTAAATAACACATAACGTGTGTCTATTAAACACAAAATGTTGATGTGGCAAAATATGTGCATTTTGTCTGCATAGGAGCACATGAACAGGTCCAAAAAATTTTATACATTTTTTTTTGTTAATAATAAACTTGTACATTATTCCTTCTATTGACACTTGGAATTGCGTTATTCAAAATGACTAAAAAAACCTTTTATTCAAAACAATATCGTGTAATATCCAATAAGAAAGCAAACCCACCCCACACATCTAGGCTATACCATAGTGGTCTTCGTCTATGCCCCATTTTAATCATTGTAAACCTTGTTTTGGTTCTTCATTTTTATTTTTCGCTCTTTATAAAAAAACTAAATATGATAATATAATTTGCAAGAATTAAAAATAAGAGATCGAAGTTATAAAGGCAACATCAATTCATCACTATTTCTGGTCACTCCGATCACAAACATCACCAGCCATTGATGTTATAAAATAATATGAGAAAATTAGATATAATTCATTTGAATTATTAGGATTTATCTTTTTTTATTTATTTCAATACAATTTATCAACATTAATTTACATTTTTCACAACAATCTTAATAATCACTCCTTTATCTGTCATGCTTAATAAGAATTAGATGCGTAGGGAGAGATTTGCCTTTTTCTTTTTTTTCTTTTTTTCCCGCAGGTATAGGCATGGACGTCGTGAGGGAAGAAGATGAAATCTGAGTTGGTTCGTGGGGGTGAGGGAGGATTTGTTTTTCATTTTTTGTTAATTAAATTTTTCACTTAATATATGTCGGAAGTTTTTTTGAAAAAGTTGAAAATTCATTAGATTGGGCCCATGTCGCACATTTTAAAGTCTTATTGGCTTCTTTTTTAAGACAGCATGTGTGAATTACACACACAACATTTTAAAAGCTTTGCTATCATTTTGTGTTCAATAAGTACATATTCATTAATATAAGTGTGTCAAATAGGTACTAATTATAGTAGAGGTGTCCAATTGAATTATGTGGAAAACTTTAGGGGGGCACAAATGACTTAAGCCTTGTTAGTAAATTATGTTTATACTCCATTTTATTTTATATGTTATAGTTTTACATTATATGATGTTGATGAATGTAATAAAAATTTTCAATAGTGTAGTAAGATGTGTATAATATATCCAAATATCACTAAAAATAATTCGAGATCAACAAAATATTTTGCCCAATTATTCCTTTATACTCTCTTTTATAAATACAATTAAGCAGTACTAAAATATTCTTATTGATATATAAACTACATATCAATTCCCCATAACAATGTTCATGACAGTTTAATATATTAACAATGTCTTCAACTATTACTTGTAAATGAAATTTTATTGGTAGAATGGAAATAATTTAGGGATGAAGGTCACACAAAAAATGAATGGAAATACTGAAAATTTTGAATATGAAATGACTTTTGGTTCGATTCATGAAATTTGATAATCATTTTCTTTGAAAAAGTATAGAGCAAAAATGGATGATTTTGTGTTTAGCATCGGTTCTTCCTCATGAGTTGACAGTGATCAATAAAGTGGATGATACAAAAACTTATTATCTCACTATTAAATTAGAACTGTTATAGAAAAGATTGTACCTTCAAAATTTTAAACCCTTAATATATAAACTTCTAATAACCACTGAAACATGCCAATAATCTTGTCAAACCAAAAACACTACCTTAATATAATATTTAATTAAGGAGTAACAGCACGTAAGGATACGCGGAAGTAATAGCCTTATGAAAACGAGATACTACATTAAAACCGACCTAAAAAAAGAACTTAGTCAGCATCCACAACCCGCAGAGGTCTCAAGGAAAACCTGCAAACTCTTAACGTCACCCGAATAACGTCAAGGTAGAATATATACAGTGCGCTTAGAATCAGTGTCGACAAAGACGAATACCCTTAACACAGATGCCAATCGTGGCGGGGGGGTGCTGAGGAGGTAATCTGGAATATTCTACATGACCTTCCTCCTTCAGGCAATACCAAATAAGGGACCTTCGCTGGTTAATGATGACGGAATACAAATTACCGGGCGCGACACCGACGGTGGTCACGTCACATAAAATAACAAATAATAAAACACAGCGAGCGACGATAAGAGAAGACACACCCCTTAGAGGGGTTCGGACCAAGGGGGATAATTGGCAACTAGAGAAAATATAACCGCCTGTCACACTTTCCAACCTGTGCTCCTCATCATACAACAAAAAAAATGCGGCCGTCCTGGTGAGGATAACATATAAATCGGATATACCCTGGTGGGTGCAGCAATAACTGGCCACGCTAAAGGAAATAAATGGAAAATACTGAGGAAATAATCAAAAAAGTTGCAGACGAGGTCATCTGAAGAATATTTTCTCAATCACCGTGTATATCAATTTAAATAAACGAGCCTACCACAGATGCACTACAATAAAAATCCTCAGCATTAAACGTATTATAGACTTACATCGGACACGAGGAACAACATAGCAATTTATACCTTCACGCAAGAATCCTAGTGTAGTAAAAAATGCAGATTGGCTCACACGATTAAGACAGGAAGCATATACTGAGACGATCAGGGATGCCAATCCGAGGGTCGGCATGAAATCTATCTCATGGACATAACGGGTGGCAACATTACCAGAACAGTGAGACACAGATAACCTAAAAGGGATCACATGAAGGAATCTCACAACCGTTTGATGATTATGACCCTAGTACAGCTAGTAATACAAAGGTGGGGGGACATAGCCATTAGATAAAACGAGACTTCAAGGGGACAAGACGTACACAGATATCTAATGACAGGCAAACGCCTACAGGTGGGGTAATGCGTCACAGCACGTGCAACATCAGGTAAAAAACGTATAAGAAACAAGCGCTAGACGATCAGAAAATTTTATCCCTTCTACTTGCCTTCTTCTCCTCCACCACCTCCGGGTAACAACCAAACGTGACCGACATTTTTTGTACCCGAGACAGTGACACGTAACTTCTCACAACCGATCAACCCCGCCCACTTACCAATCAGCGGTTCAGGACCGCTCCATCGACCTAAAAACAGATTACACAATATCCCCCAGCGTTAGGAGCAGACAAACGAAATGACACTTCATAAGAAGAGAGCGCTCCGAAATTCTACGCCCTATCGTAATAGGAGGGGGAGGAACAAGGGACAATGTAGGAGATGAAGCCATCAGCGAATACGCTTTGGATAACGTTCAATGGCGGCCCTTCACACCTTTCGGACAGGCGCAAATAAACTCCGACTTAGCCTTAACCACTGCCAGAAGGGTATCAAAAAACGAATAGATATGGAGGCGAAGGGCCGGAGGGCAGTAATGAGAAGACGGAGAAGGTCGCCAAGCGTATAAATAGCGCCAGGCGGCCATTGAGGGAGGGGGAGAGGAAAAGGGCATGGGAACAAGACGTTGTTAGATGGGCAAGGTACGATAGCCCACGCGATTCCCAATAACACCCTATACCTCTCAGCCTTGCAGTACAACCCTTCCTTGAACCCTTCAGTACAACATGGACTGACAAAGGGGGAGGACGCGTGGCGGGACCACGAATATCATGCTGATTAAGGAGCCCTTGACCTGGGGAAGGAGCCCCCTCGTGGCTACTTAAGTTAGAAATATAGATCTTACTGTAGTAAAAAAATAGTATAACAATCCATGGATATACTTCTTGATAATGATACCGGGGACAAGCAATAATAAATGGTCATAGTTCATCAATCTACACTAGCTTTGGAGGTATCACGAAGGACTTGTAATGAAATATTGTTTCATATAGAAGATATGATTTTCTATGTTGCCTAAGCAATTTCACATCCTCAGTAGCATTTGCAATCCCAATAATTAGATTGATGTATTTTTGCAAATTCAAACTTGGTTTAAATTATTATTACTGTTCAATTTCATTTATTATAACAAATATAGAATCACTTTTATATACATTTATGTCATTTGCATGTCTCATAGATACACCAAATATAGTATAATAATCATTAGTTAAATTGTTTAATACACCAAACTTAAATCATATTGATTTTATCCATTGGATCACATACTTTACTTTATAACATATAAAAAAATGGTAGAAAGATTTTCTTATTGAAGTTGATTCATAAAAATAATATCAATTATGAGTTATCATTATATTGCAACCATTGCAAGCATAAAAAAATATGACAAGAGAGTTTTCTTTTTATTAGGGAACTCAAAAAAGTTTGTGACAAAGAAAAATAACAGTGACAGTGAATAATTGATATCAATGAATAGAAAGACGAGATTTTTCATAATATTAATTGGACTAATTAGGTTTTTTATGATTAACATAAAAAACACGTGAAACAAGCAAAAGAGATGAAAGGCACTTCAGATGTGAACTCAAGAAACATAGTGGATTATTTTGGGGTTTCCATGCAAGTCATGGAGTTTAGAAAATGTAATGATAAATCTGGTGATGTGTATTGGTTCATGGTAAAACACAAGAAATACATAGACACTATAGTAAATACTTTGGTTTGCGAAAATAAGATAAACGTTTTTAGAGAATAAGGTATCCGATCGAATTCCTCATAAGAAACTATTAGTTCTAACTCTTTTAATTCCCATTAGGTATGAGAGGAATATCAACCTAGTTAGGGCAATTATAAGCTTTAAGCTGCACATTTGGAATTAAAAAACATGCTAATGGAACAACATGGTTCTTGTTTTGTTTGTCTTATATTCATTTTGAAGGCCTTGATAAATACTTTGAACACTTCGACGTATGAAGCTCCAACAAAAACTCCATATGTAGTTCTTTTGTGAGACATAAAATGGCTTTGGAAAGCAACTAATATCTTCGGAAAATGACCATAATTTAGAATTTTTTTTTGTCTTAATCCTATTGCACTGAAAAAATAATTTTGGCGCAAAAACTCATAAAATTGTCAACCTGGACGTGGCTAGCACTCGATATCTATTCTTGGTCCCCAAGCGAACTTGCAGCATTTCTGTCTACAAGCGTAAGACTAACTTAAGCATGCAAAATCCTAAACACTAAATTAAATTTAATAAAATCAACTTTAAAATAATCTGCAAAATATTCAATAGATAACTTAGAGCGTGTAAAAACAACACAAGGAAGCTACACACTGAAAACTACTCAACGTTAAGTATCGATGAAGCCTCTACTATTACAAAAGGATATCACTGTATCTCTAAATACTAACGCTAAGATAAAAGATGACTGGAACTGCAAGTGGTATCAATGAAGTTTTTGTTGATGACCCTGAATACTTGTATCCATATCATAAATGATCTTGGATAAATGGTGTCAGTACATGGAATGTATGATCATGTAAAGGTATTCTAAATTACAAACATAAACTCGAACAAATGTAAAAAGAACATACTTACCTCTTTTGAACTCACTCAATTAAACTCAAATAAAAGAAACATTGTTCAACTAAACAAACAAAAATAGGATGCAACTCAACAATGATATCCTAAACATTGTACACTTAACTCTGGATACTTAACTCAATCTAAAGCAATAATAAAAGATGCATTAAATGGAATGCTTTTTAAAACAGTATAACTCTGTGGAAGAATACGATATTAACTCACTTTGTATATAAAAATCCAATATAACTATGTTGAAGATTTTCTAACCGACAACCATCACTATGAGCTATTATATGATACAACGTCTAACCCACGCTGCTAGAACTGTCATATACTTTGCCAAGGAATAGAAACTACTACTAAGTGGATACAATAGTTTATGCTAAAAATCACTCAAGAATCATCAAAAATATTATGACCCTTTCTACCCATGTTGACTACATTTTTATGAGAAATTTGAGGTCACTGAATATGTACCTATATAAATGCAAAATAGTACTCAAAATGTAACCACCTAATATGTTTGATGATATGTGATTATTACTCAAAAGATTTCTCTTAAAAGATGAGGAGCTCAAAACCTCCCAAAACTCTTTTGAAAAATGGTGTCTCCGTTCATCTTAAATGTGAAAATATTAAATCTAGAAATACTTTGTTCCCATGTATAAATTTTAATTAAAATGAACTCAACTCTACTCTTTATCAAAATCAAATACTCAGGTCTTAAAACAAGATTAGAATATTTCTAAAAGACTTCTAAAAATAGGGTTCACACTGAGTTATATATGGATGTCAAACTCTCCATTCAAGATTTTAAATAACCAAATGTAGAACTCAACACTCATTAACTCTACAACTCAGAATTCAAGAACTTCAATGAGACTATTCATTGCAAGAATACTCAACTCAAAGGACTCATATAGATTTTTAAACATGAACATCTAACTCAAGAACTTCATGGGTAATATCTAATAGCCCATTATTAGTAATTTAATCTCAAAAGGGTTAGTAACTCAATACTCAAGACGTAAAACTTGAAGATACTCCTCCTCTCAAAGATGCTCAATTTATTAAGTTCATGCAGAATTTATGGGAATGAACAACTCGAATTGACGGTCTATATAACAATATTGAAATCCTGTGTATGAATCTTCTAGACCCCATATTTACTTCTTCAAAATATATCTCAAATTGATAATTTATATCAAAGAATTCATAATTAGACAAAATGACTTTCTTTAACTCTACTCTTATGTAACGACCTGTTTAGTCGTTTTGAGCCGCAGATTTTATTTTTGGAAAAACTGGCTGGTTCGACGGACCCCACGATGTGAACAGTCTGGGCACGAGGAACATCCTGGGGGTCTCGTTCCCAAAAAGAACTTAGAAATTGAAATTTGGTACTCGATCGACGATCTGAAAGTAACACCCCCCATTTCTAAATGTCACAAGGGGGGTGCAGGACGTTAACGTCTCGAGGCATGACGGCCCCGTCAAGAGAAACTTTTACTAAAATCAAGTCTCATGAGCTTTTGTGACGGACTGGCAGGACGGCCGTCCACATGTGAGGACCGTCCACACGTTCCTTAGCTCACTCGGGTCAGGACATTCTGTTAAGTTTTAAAAGGGGCGTTTTTGGGACTTTTCACGCTTATAATTATTAAGTTAATGGATTATATTAAAATTCAATTTCTTGGGGGTTAAAGGAGACAACTTTAAAATAAGAATGGGGTTATTTTCTTCATCTCTTATACTAATTTATATACCTAATTAGGGTAAAAGGAAAGAAGGTTGGAATAAGAAAAAATAGAAAGAACAGAGCGAGGGAGAAGAATATCGATTGAGAGAGAGAAGAAAGCAGATGTGGGGGAGATATCTTTGTTGATCGCGATTCTTCGGTGAGGTAGGTTATGGTCAGGTTTATTGCTATTCGTAGTAAACTTCTTAATAGTGAATGATATGTATGGGGAGTATTGTAAACCTTCCTATATGCTTAATTGTATGCGTGTATGAATGTGTGATTACAAAATTGTGATACAATAAGCACGTGGAAGTATTGAATCCTAAATCTTGAAAAACCCCTAATATGCCTTGTAATGAGATTGATGATGTCTTTGCATAAAGAAGGCTTGATGAGCTAACGTGATGAGAGTATGGAAAGGGTGTCACGAACCGAACGTAGTTATTAGGGGAATCAGGTTGTACGAACCGACAGTAGAATAAGGGGATCGGGGGGTCACGAACTGACAGTAGAATAAGGGGGTAGGGTGTCACACAACGAACAAGTAGAATGAGGGGATCGGGTGTCACGAACGACACGTAGATTGAGGGGATCGGGGTCACGGACCGACACGTAGGAATAGAAGTAGGGGGATCGGGTGTCACGAACCGAAACGTAGATTAGGGGATCGGGGTCACGAACCGACACGTAGTATGATGAGCGGAGTGTCACGTACGACACGAGAGAAATAAAATTAAGAACTTCTTGAAAGATTTTAATATACTCAATCTAATGAACCTAATTTGCCAAATGGGTTTGGCATGAGGCTTGAGTCCTCTATGGGTGACATTGGCGGTGTCTTATAAATGATTATATTGCACTTGTTGATGATGCTAAATGTGATATTGTAGTTTATTTATGACAGTATTATTTGAGATATACTATTTTCAATTTTGAGTGACCGATGATTACTACTCGACTCGTGTTTTGTATTGACCCCTACTTGTAATTTTTTTCGTTGTTATGTGGAGTGCAGCAAAGCGGCGACCACAATCCCGCTTGGGAAGCCCGGGGACCAACCCCCGAAGAAACTCTAGCCGTTTCATCACGTCAGTCATTCAGGATGAGCTAATGCTTCTAGACTTGGGATGGATTCTCTTCTTCATGTATTGATGCCTTGACGTTCCGGCATGGAGTAGTTTACTTATTTAGACTTCTTAGATACTCTGAGATTAGTAATTTGAGGATAGATGTTCTTTGGTGATTGACTTTCCAAGGTTTTGGGAGCATGAATAGTATGAGTTTTTTTTATAAGTTATTTAATCGTTTTTATAATGGGTTTAAGTCTTACGGCATTATATGTTTTATTTATGATTTAAACGTGTGGGAATTGGATGGTTTTGTTCGCTCACATAGTAGGAAGTGTGGGTGCCAGTCGCGGCCCATTTGGGGCGTGACAATCTAACATTCTCTTTAATATGAATTATGAATTAAAGAGTTATTTTTCATGATATTAAGTATCTTATGATTATAATGTGGACTCATGAATACATTCTTCTCATTCTAATTCTCACTTGCTCGAGTCTTGAAACAATTTATTAGTTGTCATTGAAGACTCCTCAAAAAGACTAAAAGGGACTTTCTCAAAGTATTTGAAAGAATTTTCAAGACTTCACTCTTAAATCTATCTTAAATTTGAATTATGAATTCAAAGTTATGATTCATGTTATGAATGATTTATAGGTGTTCAGAAGTAGTTTACAACATTTTAAATCGATAGGACTTGGAAGTTACCTCTTAAAGGACTTAGAAAAGCAAAACAATGGGGAAGGGGTGGGGGCAGGAGACCTTGTGCATTGAGTTGTACAAGGCGAGCCCTTGGACTTTTAAGAAGACTATCACCAATTTTGAGCAACTGACCAAGATGGTAGTGCTTCCAAATTCATTCGCTCTTTCAAATGTTTTTTCACATTGGACGAATGAAATGGTATCTTGTAGCAAAAGGGAACATGCATAGTTTTGAATTATGGAATGTTACAGAAGATAACAACCCTAAAAATTATGAAGATGCTTGTGTTGTAAAGAGGAAGCCATCTAAGGACTATGTAATAGTTTGTGCAGATTTGTTCGATAATCGTGGATTGAGCTGTGGTGATGAGATTGAAGTGTGTTGGGATTCTGATTCAAAATTTTTTTAGTTAAAGTTAATTAATTAGGATCTGATTTTGTGGTGAAGAGATAGAATGATTTTTATATCTATATCGGGAAGAAAGTAATAATATGCAAATTTATTATTTCTGATTTTCTTATTTCTTAGAATGTCATGTTACTCTTCCATTTTATTTTATG
The DNA here is from genome assembly GCA_027704765.1 of Solanum habrochaites. NCBI lineage: Eukaryota > Viridiplantae > Streptophyta > Magnoliopsida > Solanales > Solanaceae > Solanum > Solanum habrochaites. The sequence continues at coordinate 19,890,530 of JAKWJA010002497.1, forward strand.
TACTTAAAATTAACTACACATGAAGTTTATGAATGTAATGAAACTTTTAAATTGTGTTGTAAGATGCATATAATATATTCAAATATAACTAAAAATTCAAGATGAACAGATTATTTTTCACAAATGTTTCTTTATACTCTCTTCGCTAAATACAATTAAGGTACTAAATTATCCCTTACTTCCATACTTATTTCATTCCCCATACAGTTGTGTGCGCTGTTTGGTCAAGTCAACATATTAGGAATTTATTCAACTGTTACTTGTGACTGAAAATTCATTGGTAGAATGGGAAAAATCGGGGGAAGAAGGGCACAGAGAAAATGAATGGGAATATTGAAATTTTTTGAATAAGAAATGACTTTTTTGTTAGACACGTGAAATTGGATAAACATTTAAGTTGAAAAAGTATAAAACAAGAATTGATTATTTTGTGTTTATTATCGATTTTTCCTCATGAGTTCAGACCGATCAATCTAATGGATAATAGAAATACTTATTAGCTAAGAAATTAATGAACTCTATAAAAGAGTTACTTATCAAAACAATATCCTGACCGATTTATTAGCAACAGATAGATTTACATCAGGAAAAATTAGTAAAAGAAGTGATAGATATACTTATTGATAATGATACCCTTGGAAAATAATTGAGAGATGATCATTGTACAGATTACAAGTCATTTTCTAATTTAATTTAAATAATTAACTTTATGAAATACATGAACTCTAATTTCTTCAAATTATTTGGCATTGATATGGTGTTATAATCCATTGTTCTACACTAATTTTTTGGAGGTAGCTGGAAAGTATCGTAATGAACTATTGTTTCATACAGAAGAAATAAACTTTACTGCCTGAGAAATATCACATTCTCTGTAGCATTTGAAATCCCACTAATTACATTGATGTATATTGCAAATTTGAACATGATTTAATTTATTATAATCTATTAAAGTTATTTATTATAAGTTATATAGAATTAAATGTACTTACAATATAAATCACTTGAAATTGGAGTATTCAATACTACAACATAAAACCAAACTTCATGCGGCGATGACAGGAAAAATAAAATTATAATTGACAATGGAGAGTGGATAAAAGGGGAATAAAATATAGCCAAAAAAGCTTGTGAGTATTATCAAACTATATTAAATGGTAAAACAGAGAGAATAAATGAGAATATTTTACAATGTATTCCTAATATAGTTACTCCTCAACATAAGTCAGTGTTGGAAAGCATGCCTACTTTGGGGGAATTGAAAAGTGTAGCAATGGAAATGAATCCTAATTTTGCTCCAGGTTCAGATGGCATTGGTGGTGAAATTTATCTAGTTTGTTTTGATAGCATTAATGAAGATTTACTTGGTGTTGTACAATCATTCTTTTATGGTTACAATATGCATAAAAATATTACTCATGAATGCCTAATCCTTCTTTTTAAGTTGACCATCCTAAAATGTTCAAGGATTTTAAACCTATTAGGACTTAGTAACTTTACCAACAAAAGCATCTACAAGATTATGATTATTGGACTTCTTCCAATTCTTACAAGTATTACTTTAGAGGGTGATAATGTGGTTATCAAGCTCGATATGGTCAAAACGTATGATAGAGTTTCATTGGCCTATACGTGTTTAGTATTGAGGAAGATGGGATTTGGTGAATTATTCAGTGACAGAGTATGGAGAATCATGACTAATAATTGGTACTCCATACTCATCCATGGCAAAAAAATGGTCTTTCCATTTGACTAGAGGTCTTAAACAAGGTAATCCCTTGTCTCCTGCCCTTTTTATTTTAGGTGTTGAAGTTTTATCAAGACAACTTAATATGCTTTATAATGATCAATTGTATATGGGGTTTCATGTGGAGGGCAGAGGGCCACAAATTAATAATTTAAGCTTTACAAATTATATAATTATATTTAGTTCCACTGTTAGAATCTCTCTACAACATATCATGAAAACTATAGCGGATTATGAGTTGGTTTCTGATCAACACATGAATAAGTATAAAAGCTTCTTCATGGTAAAAACAAATACTAAAGAATATGTTATTGATATAATTAAAGACGAAACAGGTATTAGTATGAAACATAGTCCTATTATATACTTAGGATGTCCATTATATTATCGGGGGTCAAAGAATAATCTATTACACTTATTTACTTGATAAGGTGGTAAAAATAATACCAGGTTGGCAGTCCAAGATATTGAGTTTTGGTTGTAAAATCACTCTTGTAAAGCATGTATTACAGTCGATTCAAATCCGCAATTTAAAAAAGTCATTGCTGATTTTTGCTGGGGTAGTGATAAGGAAGGGAAGAAGTATCATTAGGCTTCATTGGAAACATTGGGATATCCTAATATTGAGGGAGGCATATGAGTAGACATTTGGATGATATATGTATTTCTTTTCAACATAAGCAATGTTGGGAATTTAAGACAAAATAATCACTATGGGGTAAATTTTTAAAAGCCAAGTACTGTCAAAGAGCTAACCTAGTGGCTAAGATATCTGATACGGGGGAATAATTCGTTTGGAGATATCTTATTCGCAATTATCAAAAAGTTGAATCACAGATTATCTGGAATGTTCATTCAGGTACATGTAGTTTTTGTTGGGACAATTGGATTGGATGAGCGCTAGCTAAGTAGTGTAACATTATATCGAGTTTGAATGATATTCGAGTTTCTTATTTTTTAGAAGCTGGTAAATGGAAAGAGAGGGATGTGAGATAATATGTACCTCCATTGTTGGTTCCTATTATACTTAATACAAATGTTCAATACAAGGAAGGTTATACCTGATACAACAAATTGGATTCAAGCAAAAAATGGGGTGTTAACAGTAGCTACTTCCTCGGAGAAAATTAGGAAAAAAATAAGCTAAGGATCCTATTAATACATTTGTTTGGAATAAAAATATACCTTCAAAAGTATCTTTCTTTATTTGGAGAACTTTGAGGGTTAAGTTGCCAACGAATGAAAACCTTGTAAAGTATGGAAAAGATGAATCAGATTGTTATTGTTGCTACAAAAAAGGGAAAGATAATATCTACCATATCTTAATTACTGGAAATTTTGTTAAACATATTTGTAAAATTCATGCAGTAAAGGTTGGAACAATTCATTGTCCTACAAATTTGAGGAGTTTTCTAATACATTTGAGAATCTTTTAATATCACAATGACGTACAAAAATTGTTATTTCAAATTCTACCTATTTACATTTGTTGGAATTTGTGGAAAAAACAGGTGTGCAATAAATATGGGGTAAAATCAAGTATACAAAGTGTACAATATGCCATTTTAAAAGATATTATGCAGGTGTTAACAGTAGGCTTTCCAAGTTTAACATGGTAGCCAAACTGGGAATATTTGATCAATCTAATTGAGCTCTGTCAACCAAATCTTAAGGTAAATAAAGTATGTTGGGAAAAGCCTGCAATAGGTATATTCAAATTAAATATGGATGGAACTCCTATAAACAATCCATGTAAAATAAGAGGGGGGGGGGGGAATTTAAGAGATAATCATGGTAAATTGGTTTATGCTTTTTCTATTAGTATTGGTTTTGGTACTAACAAGATTACAGAGATCAAATAATCCTTGTATTGATTCAATTGGTGTGAACAACATGGATACAAACGTATTATCTTAGAAGGTTATTAAGAGTTGTTGAAGAAATGGATCACCAACACAGGTTGCATTCCATAGAGATGTCGACAAGTTGTACAACAAATCCACGACATAAGCAAGAAGCTTGAATTTTTCCAATGCAAACATGTGTATAGGGAAGTTAATGTTACTGCCAACTACTAGCTAAATAGAGCCCCAAACATGATATTATACAACATTTCTACACGCTGCAACAACAATTTGGAGCAATTAGATGCAGCTACATTCCGCAAAAATGGGGATGCACACGTTCAGGCAAAGGAAACTTAAACGTATTAAAAAGCCACCATAATAATATAGTGTTGTTATATGATTAATGTTATCTGTTACCTTACTCATTCACTACTATCAAACTTATTACAATTTTTTATGTTATATAAGTATAGAATGTTTAGAATAAGGTTTTTAATATTAGACTTCTCTTTGTAAGGGGAGAGTCTCCCTTGTTTATTGTATTTTAGAAATATATTTTTAGAATACAATCACATTGTAAGGGTAATTGACTAGACCTAGTAAAGGAGGTCAAGTTACCCATCATAAGTTGGACGTAAGATATAGACCCCCCTCGTTGTACATATTTTATTTGTGAAATGATTAATCCTTGCACAGGGGTAGTTGTACCGGGAGCCATCTCCCCACACACGGAGTGGTTCGTTAAATTAAAAATATTTAAATTCACAAAACTTATTTTTAACCTAAATGGTTAAACCAGATCCAGAAATTAAAAAAAAAAATACACCCACCCTAACCCTAATCATAACCCTAACCATAAACCATCAACTCAATGTCCAAGATAAAAACCCTAAGTCAAAAAAACGATAATCAAACATTAAATACAAAACTATAGATTTTAAACCTCAAATCCTAAACCACAAACCCTAAAACCTAAAAAAAAAACTTAACGGTAACTGTAACCCTAACCAAACCCATAACCCTAATCTTAACAATAAACCTAAACCCTTTATGATTAATACAAAACCCTCAAACCTAAAAAACAACCTAAAACTTAACCCTAGAACTACATTAATACTAACAATAACCCTAAACCCCAAGCCCAAAACATAAAAACCAAAACATTAAACACTAAACTATTGATATTTAACCTCAAATCCAAAATCAAATGTCACATCCGAGTTTACCCCCTAGACTTATCTGGCGGCGGCGTTCTTTTTAAGGATTAAGACTAGCCTCCTAGTCTCATGTCATTACATTCATACGTTGAATAATTGCGAAAAAATTTAAAACATTGGATTACATCTATTTGGAGGTTTACTTACACCTCTACATAGAAATAATTTATAGTCGTATCGAGTATTACACAGACCCTTCCCTTCCGTATAGGAGTTTCCATAGCTTCTCTTTTATTGGCACAACTATATATAATTATATCTATTATCTATATATATATAGATATATATATATATATATATATATATATATATAAGATAGAAATAAGTCCAAATATTGTATCATCTCATAACATCTAAACTATTATCACAATATGGCCATAACCCTAAATAAAATGTAAAGAAGCCATATATAGTCTTATACAAGACGTACAAAATTAAAGTGGAATGAAACATGAAAGAGTATTAAACTCATAACAAAGAATATTCATATGCAAGATATTGGCATCACCCTTGTAAAGTGAGGACCTACCCACTTGGATGATAGAGAATATCCAAGCCTTCGTCAAGTCGCCCCGAATAAGCCTTCAATGACTTGAACCTAAAATATTTGGGAAAAGGGAAGAAAATGGGGTTAGTACTCCATATATATTAATTATGAGAACATATGCACATACAATGCGAAAACATGCTAAAAAGAGACTTTTAGTCAAAACATGTCATGTTACCCTTTCAAAATCCTTATGCAAAGTCAAGCAAGTCATATCAACCAACAAAACATGCTTACTAACTCTAACAAATAATATACATTCCAAAGTAATTAAAACCATGATTTACTACAACCCTATCATCAAGTAATAAAATCAAAAGAATGAGTAAGAGTCAATCATATCATAATAATCAAGACAACTACTCATGAATCCTTATCAAGCCAACAGGTGCAATGACCAAGCAAAGCCCGATAACCTTGCTCAATCAAGTAGCCTCAACAAGAAATCATAACCAATGTCCAACTTTACATAACAAAACATTAAGATTTACATTTCATGTTATGTTCACATTATAACTCAAGGCATACTCGTAAGTGAACTAACCAATATATAATATTAACAATGTGTAAGTTCATCATGTACATAGCATATATCATCATAACATAAACATATATAAGAAAATCCTCCTAAGACTCCCCTCAAGGCTAACTAGTGCAATGTTTAGGTAGAGTCCCATACCCGTACCTAGACTAAGGTAGAGACCTAGGTTATCCAAGTTAGAGTTAAAGTCCATTTAATTTATTTTACCTTTTGGGGACATCTTTTCCTAACCGACAAAGAACACATTTCATAACATATAAAGTCACATTGATAGTATTCACCAACCTTATATCACATACGCCTTATAAACCTAACAACATAGAAAGACGTTCAATTCAACATCATTCCACCCTATCATCCTAGTATAAGACATACTCCAATATAACATCATGACTTAACCACAATTAATCACAATTGGAAGTAAAGATAGAGATTCTAAGACTTACCAAGTCTTCTTCAAAATTCATGACCAAAGTCTTACCACCTATCCATAACTCAAACCATTTAGGGGAGTAACATAATCACACAATGATAATGAAACGAGTAAGATAACAAGGCCAAATGCATCTCTATAACAAAATTCAACACTAGATCATAGCTTAAGACAAGATACATAGGCTAATTTCACAACATACTTCATAATATAAATCACATCTCAATAACATTCATGATATGGTTATAATTAATCTTATTTTTTTCATAATAGCACCATAGGATAGTAATATAATCAATAATTAAGTCAATGGAATGATCACAATGCCATATATATGAAGACCACAACATGTGGTTAAATTTTACCTTAATAAATCATCAACAACTCAATTAATAACTTCACTTTCATAATTGGATGAAACCCACATGAAAACTCTACTTTTGAAATCCATTTTGAAGGAATCCTTTAAGGAAAGAGTCTCAAAGGTGAATTAGATAACATACCTTAATGTTTAATGAATAATTGATGATGAATTTGTTCCTTTCAATCCCTCAAACATTTATCCCAGCTAGTCTTCAATTCTTCGTTCAAGTAGACAGATAAAGAAAAGAGAAGAAAGAAAGTTTGTTTTGGGAGGTGTGTTCAGATTATTGAGGGTTAGGATTATTTATATGAGGAGTTAAATTAGATAATTAGTCTCCCATAATCCCTAACTAACAACTAAACTACCTACTAAATTTAAATAAACTGAATTAAAAATGTTCAACAACTTAGGACCCTAACAGATGGAACCCCACCTACGGGTCGTCTGTGAGTTGACGAACAACGCCCCCTCCGTCCTGCATTCCGTCGTCTCGGTCACAGATTGTGAAGGCGGGGGTCTTCCTCCAATTGTCTTATTGTGGGACGACGCTGGCATTGATGCCCCATTATTCCACACATGGACCGTCTGTTGTCTCGTCGATGGACAATGCACAAGTAGTGTTAACTCAACCTATAGGGTCCTCCTCAAGGGCCCTTGATTGGTCCTTGGGAAGTCGTACCTGGACGTTTCAACCATGAAAAAACTTAAACACCTATTAGATACCCTTATGCCATTTTTTGTAAATTTCCGACTCCTAAAAGCTAATCAAATAGGCTAAGGCACGGTAGAACCCCTTGAACCAACTTTCAGACGGCATGGACATTCTTAGACATTTTGGTTCTTCAACTCCCTAAATGACCTACATTCATTAAGATGGACTTACAAAGATTACTTAGATTTCATGACACCTATGTTAGGCTTTATGACACGTCTTGGATTTTCCCAAACCGTAACCCTAACCGTAACCCTACCATAAGCCTTTAACCCCAAGCCCCAAAATCAAACATTAAACACTAAAAAAGTGAAATCATAAACCCTAAACCTCAAAACCTAAAAAAAACCAAAACCCTAACCCTAACCTTAAACCTAACCCAAACCCTAATATATAAACCAGAAACCCTAAGCCCAAAATAACAAAACCCAAACATTAAATACTATAACATAGATTTTAAACCTCAAATGCTAAACCCTAAATAATAAAAATTTAAAAAACCTAACCATTACCCTAATCCTAACCATAACACTAAACCCTAAACCCTAAACCCTAAGTCCAAAAAAAACCCTATGTCAAGAATACAACACACAAACCTTAAACATGAAACGATAGATTTTAAACCTCATATCCCAAACCATAAACTCTAAAACCTAAAAGACCCTTAAATACTAACCCTAACCCTAAAGCTAACCCTAAACCAAATACCCAAAACCCCAAGACGATAATACCATAACCCAAACAATTATCACTAAATCATATATTTCAAACAAAAAATCTAAACCCCAAACAAACCTTAAACCGAAAAACCCCCTAAAACTTAACCCTTACCCTATCCCTAACACGAACCCTAACCCTAAAACCCAATCCTTAACTCTAAACCTAAAGCCCATAATACAAAAACACTAACATTAAACACTAATCCATAGGTATTGCTACTCAAATTGTTATCAAAAAACCTTAAACCTAAAAATTAACCTAAAATTTAACCCTAACCCTACATTAATCCTAACCCTAGCCCTACCATAAACCCGAAACCCCAAGACCAAAATACCAAAACAAAAACATTAAACACTAAAGTATTGATATTTATCCTCAAATCCTAAACCACAAACCCAAAAACAAAAAAAAATTAACCCTAACCCGAACCTTAACCCTAACCGTAATGCTAACCTCAACTTTAACCGTAACCCGAAACCTTATGCGTAAAGTACAAAAACCAAAACATTGTATACTAAACCATAGATTTTAAACCAAAAATCGTAAACACCAATTAGCATCTAGCTTATTAATCATGTGATTTAAGTGAATAATGAAGAAGGATAATCGATTCAAGCTGCTGCATCAAGTACATTGAATTGCACTTTGAATAAAAAATCATTACATTTGGAATCGGTCTCAGAATCAACATACAATTCATGTCACGTGGGGGACAAAGTTGTTTCTTTTGATTCAATACAAAAATATGGTGAAATGTCGATGTTAATCGGGATCATGAGGATGTTTCTTTGAATCAAGGTCAAAAACCTAGTTCTTCTCTGCATCATGATGAAACCAATGTTAATCGCGATCTACAACTTAGTGATTCAGCTGCGCAAAGCTAACAATCAAGGGAAAGGATATCTTAGCCTTTAAATTGCGGACCAAATGCTTAGATTCAGCTAAGCGAAGTTCACAATCAATGGAAAGGATAAATTTGATTGAAAGTAGAAAGGAAAATCACTTTATCGTGGTTAAAAATCAAAGAAAAAAATGTGTATGGGGTTTATTATGCTATTCTTGAGGATGAATTTTCAAAAAAAACCCAATGGAAACAGACAATACATGAAAAATTATTTACCAAATAAGCTAAGGGACGGATGTCAAGATCATACAAATATCAACAAGTCAGTTCATCCCAACAAACATCTTGGTGAATCAACACAAGGGCAGAAAGCAGGTCATCTTGTTTGTCAAAAACCATTCAATCAGCCAAAAAAATAAAGAATAGATACATCAACATCAGTTCAATAAACTCTATCTAAATTTATTACTAATGTCAATCGTGAATTTAATATTAATGCTATAAATCTTAAGGATTTGGTTGTACAAGATAACCAGTTGAACGGAACTAATTATAAAACACATTTTTCAAAAAAATTTATGATTATGATCAGAATGTTACTAAAGCTGCAACTGATAAAATGGAATAGAATCCGGTTAATGTTGCTAACTTTCCAAAGAAAGATCAAACTCCAGAACCTGCGCCTGATACATTAATACAAACTTATGCTGATAGATTTAGATTCAATCAGTCAAAAAATGAAATTATTATTAATCTAACTAAACCTGAAATCAATACTAAACAAGGACTTCCATGTGTTCTCTATGTGAAAGATGAAATTGTGAAAGATTTGTCTTCTTCTTGTAAGTTCACTTTTATTGGTATATTTTAAATACAATGCCAAGAACTTTATCCTTCAAACTCAATTATCATGGGGAGTTAAAATATCTCATTTTAATTCTAGACATGTTTATGTTGCTCTTGATAATGATCTAGATTACAATATTGTGCGGAACAAATAAAGGATGACTATAGATGGACAAGTTATGAGGTTAAAGGCTTGGTCAAAAAAAATTAAGTCAGCTAAAGAAACCCCTCTTATCTCAATATGGATTACTTTGCCTAAGTTACCATTGCATTGTTATAATAAGGAATTCATCACTACTTTCCTATAACCTATTGGAAGACTCCTTAATCTAGATTTAATTTCTTTTATTAAAACTGGGGGTAGTCAAGCTCGAGTTAAAGTTCAAGTAGATCCTACCAAAGAAAGACCCCCTCACATTTGGATGGGATATATTGGGGAGGATATCACTGATGGGAGGTGGCATAAAAATTGAATATGACAACATTCCAGATTATTGCTTTTAGTGTAAATATCAAGGGCATACGGAAATTAATTTTATAATTAAACAAAGGGATGAAGATAACAAAAGAAGGAAAGAGATGGGAAAAATTAAAACAAAAAAGACAATGTTACTAAAGAATTGCAGGTACTTGAGTCTAATCCAAACACAAAATGGAGGATGATAGTAATCAGCGTACTCTCTTAAGAGAACAACAACAAAGAAATGTTCATCAAGAAGAACCATGGCATATGCAAACGAGGAAAAATGCTAATCAACAACATAAACTGGAAAATACACAAAAAAGTATAATTATTATTCCTATTAAAAATACTTATATAGATTTGGAAGTGGAGGAACAACCATTAGTTCATGAATAATTGGAGAGGCATACTTCGCAGACTTCAAGTGGATTTCAAAATCAACATCAACAGCCGAGACATGTAGTGATGGAAAGAGGGAATACTATCAGGGAGAAGGTTGCTGAACAATAGTTCGGGGAAACTCAAGCTATCAGAAGGGATGCTGAACTTACCAATGATAAAAATATACTACAAGCAGTTGATACAATTCACTCAGGTATGATTCAATGCTCCCAACCCCTACAACCGTTACTAAATGTACTATTTAAAATATTGGTGTAGCTCATGGAGGTGAGTTTGGAACTAGTCAGGAGAAAAGGTACAGTGAGGTCATGTTATCTAAAGGGACAGTAAAGATGGATCAAGTGGATGAGAATGTTGGTCACAAAACTAACATTGAAGATAATGAACCTCATGATAAACCTAGTACCAATAAATAACAATTGAGATTAAATAAAAAGAGAAGAAAGGCAATTAACAGAAAACAACATAAAGAAAGAGGTCATGATTCTGTAGAAATACAAAAGGATAATGAATTTTATGAGTAGGGGGCACTCAATTCTTAGGAAGAGTGTGAATACGATACTCAATCTTTAGAGGAAGGTGATGAGTCATACCAAGAAACTAAATTAGATTAGCACCCTCAAAGGGGACTATGCTACATAGTAACAATCCTGAAGAGGTTCAGGAAGTTTCTGGAAAGCATGGATTGTCTCCTAGGGGTAAAAAAATATATAAGAAAATGAAAATGAGAGTGTTAATATACCTCCCACTAAGGTTAGGAGTTGAGGGTGTTTAATGATTAGAGCGATATGTTTGAATGCTAGGAGTATAAATACTCTAGGTTCTTTGTAAAGACTGCAAAACCATAAAAAATTCATAATATGATTATTATTGTTGTGTCGAAACCTTTTCCCAACCAATCAAGGATTAGATTCTTTATGAGGTAATTACAGATGGATCATGCTCATTGCAATGTTAATAATAAAATTTGGTGGTTTTGGAATAGTGGATATAGGATATCATGGCAAACCTTTTACTTGGTGTAATGAAAGAGAAGAGGGGCTATAATTTGGAAAAGATTAGATAGATATATGGTAAATGATAAGTGGTTAGATAAAATGCCTCAAACAACTATCAATCATTTACCATCATTTTGTATGATCTCTATCAAATATAGCTGGAAATGAGTATTATATTAGATCATGTAATCAAATACTTTAAATTTCATAATTTTTGGAATGAAAATTCATCGTTTTTATCCACTATAGAAAGTTGCTGGAAAATAAAAGCAACTGGCAACCCTATCTGGATTTTTTATACTAGAAAGAAGATACTATCTAATACATTATGTGTTTGGTCAAAGAACTAATTTGGAGATATTTTTAAAAAAATAAAAGATTATGAGGAATTCGTAAAGATTGTTAAATATAATCTTCTTAATGCTAATACTAAAGGCTAAATTGCATATTATTAATACAAAATATATAAGGCACTTAAAAATTAATCATTCCATGTTACAACAAAACGCCTGATTCACTGGTTAAAAGATACTGGAACAAACACTAAGTACTTTCATCCTGTTTTAAGATTGAAAAGGAGAGGATTCTTATGCATAAAATCCTAACAGTTTAATGGAATTGGATACAAGAAGATGAAGAAATTGCTACATAAGCATGTAATTATTTTCAAAACATATTCACTAGTGATAAAAATAGAATCAATGAATAAATTTTTACAATGCATTCGAAATCTGATTATTCATGAACAAAATTTAATCTTGGAAAGCATGCCTACAATGGAAGACTTAAGAAAAGTTGTGTTCGAAATGAATCCTAATTCAGCCCTTGGTCCGGATAGTATAGGAGGAAAATTTTATCAAACCTATTTTGAAATAATTCAGTTTGATTTACTTCCTATAGTTCAATCTTTCTTTAGTGGTCAAGAAAAGCCTAAACACATGACTCACTCTTGCTTGATTTTTCTTCCAAAAATACCACTTCCGAATAAACTTAAAGACTATAGACCAATTTGTCTTAGCAATTTCTCTAATAAACTTATCTCTAAAATCATGACTACTACGTTAGCTCCTACTTTACCTAATTTTATTTCCCTTAATCAATCTTGTTTTGTAAGATGTAGTAGTATTTATGAGAATATAATATTGGCTCAATAGATCATTTCTGGTAATAAAAAACCTAATGAAGGTGGTAACGTGGTCACAATAGTAGATATGGTCAAAGTATATGATAGAGTGTCTTGGTCATATACTTGTCTGGTTTTGAGAAGGATGGGTTTTGGGGAGATATTCATTGATAGAGTTTGGAAAATCATGAGTAATAATTTGTATTGTATAATAATAAATGGTAAAAGATGGTTTTTTCATTCCACTAGATGACTTTAGCAGGTGATCCTTTATCTCTAGCCTTTTCATTTTAGGTGATGAAGTTTTATCTAGACAACTTAATCTTTAAAATCAAAATATGTTATATAAAGGGTTTCATATGGATGGTAAGGGGCCTCCAATAAATCATTGATATTTTGCGGATGATATTATCATTTTTACTTCTCCTATGAGAATGTCTTTACAACTTATAATGAAGACCATCTCTAATTATGAAAATATTTTTGATAAAATAAAGCTATTTCATGGTGACTAAACATACTGATGATGATATTATTCTTATTACTAAAGAGGAGAATTGTTTTAGTAGGAAAGATAGTCCTATTAAGTATTTAGGTTGTCCTTTATACATATGGAGGCAAAGGATTATTTACTATTCATAACTAATAGATAAAGTCATTAAGAGAATCACTGATTGGCAATCTAAGATTCTAAGTTTGTGAGGTAAAATAACCTTAGTTAAACATGTTTTACAATCTATGTTGATTCATACTATTGCTTCAATATCCCCTCCTAAGAACACTTTGAAATACATTAAAAAGTAATTGCTGACTTTTTGGGGGACTGATAAGGAAAAGAAAAAGTATCATTGTGCATCATGGGAAACTCTAAGATATCCTACTGATGAATGGGGTATTGGGATAAGATTATTGGAAGATATTTGTATGTATTTCCAATATAAACAATGGTGGGAATTAAGAACAAAACACTTTTTGTGGGGTTTTTTTTTGAAGTCTAAATATTGTCAAAGAGCTAACATAGTAGAATTTTTTTTTGATTTTTGATAATGGTCAATTATTATTTTTGAGGTATATTACTATAAACAGGGAGTATGTAGAATCTCATATTAGAAGTAATATTCATTCAGGGACATGTAGCTTTTGGTGGGACAATTAGCTTGGGGATGGTCCTTTAGCTAAGTGTTGCAACAATACCTCTAGTTTGAATAACATCTAAGTCTCTTACTTTTTAGAATCTGGTCACTGGAAAGAAAATAAGATTAGATTACATGTTGCTCCCTTATTAATTCGTATAATACTTAGTACCAATATACAGTACTATGAAGACAGGCCTGACACAGCTAACTAGATAACTGTTGAAATTGTTACTTCTTTATATCTAGTGCTTAGGAAAACATAAAGAAAAATAGACAAAACTTCCTATTAATAAAATAATTTTCCATAAAAAGTTACCCTTCAAAATCTCCTTCTTTATTTTGAGAGCTTTGATGGGGCAAATTACCTACTAATGAAAAAATTACTTCTTTTGGAAACGATGTTGCATATTTTTATTGTTGTCATAGATCAAGAAAGGTATCAATCAACCGCATTTTTGTGAATTTCCAATTGTGTAAATATGTTTGGCATAAACATTCAGCACTAGTGGGCATACAACACAGCATTAGTGATTTGAGGAGTTTGCTAATGCAATAGTCAAGCCTTCGAAATCAGAATGAGGTACAAAAACATCTAATTAAAGTGTTACCTAATATTATTTGTTGGAAATTGTGGAAAAATAGGTGTGCAGTGAAGTATGGAGGTAAAAAGTCAAGTATTCATAGTGTAAATTATGCAATACTAAGAGACATCAAACAATATTAATAGTGTCCTATCCTAATATCCAATGGCCTCAATATTGGGAAGGACTGATCAACTTCATTAAAAAATGAAAACAACAACATAAGGTCACAATGGTACAATAGCAAAAACCTCCAATTGATATACTAAGCTGAATACCGATGGTAGTGTTGTGCACAATCCATGTAGGATTGGAGGGGGAGGTATTTTAAGTGACCATCAAGGTAAACTAGTCTATGCATTTTCCGTTCCTTTGGGTTTTGGTACTAATAAAACTGCCCAGATTAAGGAAGCAATGCAGGGATTCTATTGGTGTGAAAAACATGGATATAAACGTGTTATTCTAGAGGTGGACTCGAAATTATTAAGTTAATGGATCAATATAACAATTAACATTCCTTGGAGAAGCAGGAGGGATGTCAACACATTTCAACAAATTGCAGGTAAACTTGATTTTTTAAAATGCTATCATATATATTGAGAGGCCGATGTAACAGCAGATCTACCATCAAAATTGAGTCATAGACGTGATATTATACAACAATTTTACACTCAACATCAACTTCCGCGTTAATCAAATTAAGATACATTTTGGAAAATCTTGGTATGCAAAATTTTAGAAGGAAGAAGATCAAAAGGATCAAACAACCTTCTTGAAGAACTCACTGGCATATTGTTTGTATTAGTTTAAAGTCAAATGTATGTTACAACATTTTTGTATTCTTATTTGTATATGTAAATATAGTTTAGAATATAGTCGGGTTTTGCATATTCAATTGTAAGGGGACACTCTCCCTTGTTTATTGTATTGTAGAATTTTTTTAAGAATAAATACTTATTGTAAGGGTAAATGATATAACCTTAGTAGGTTTTATTATTTCAACCCATCACAGGTATGATGGTAAGGTAAATCCCTCTTTCGTGTATAATTTTATTTGTGAAATGATAAGGCCTAGCGGTGTTGCTCAGCACCTGACCCACCGCAACAATCGTTCCAACCAAAAAAAACGAAAATACCAAAATCCTAAAATTAAACACTAAACCCTAATTATGATAACTCAAATCCTTAACCCCAAATCCTAAAACATAAAAAACAAAATAAACCCTAACCCAGTCCCTAACATTTAAATCTAACCCTAACCCTACCATAAACCATAATACCAAAAGCAAAACATTAAACATTAAACCATTGATATTAAACATAAAATCCTAAACCCTAATTCCAAAAACCTAAAAAACCCAAAACCCTAACCCCAACCCTAACCCTAAATGTCAGGATATATGAAAAAAAAAAGGTTCACAAGGTTGAAGAAAAATTTTTTGTTAACCAAAATGACTCAAACAGAACTGCCCTCCATTAGCTCAATGCCCAGTACATTAAGTTCCTCAAGTTGGATGACACTATTTTGAAACAAAAACCTTGCTTCAATGGTTCAAGAAAGGTGACCAATTTGGATTGCATTCCAAGAATGATTAGTAATTAGCATAATACACAACTTACTAGTATGCCTAACATGGATGAGATAAAGGGTGTGGTTTTTTCTATGAATCCTAATTCTGCAGTTGGTCCAGAATGAATGGGTATTTGTTTCAGAACTACTGGCACATTATCCAGAATGATTTGATAGGAATTATTGAGGCCTTTTTCAGTGGCCAAAGGATTCCAAAATATTTCTCTCATTGTTTTGTTGTCTTACATCCCAAAACGATTATTTCTAACAAGTTAACTGAGTTTAGGTCTATATGTTTGAGTAATTTCACTAGCAAGATTATATAAAAATTGGTGACCAATAGACTTAGCCCTATCCTCTCTTCATTAATTTCTCCTAAGTGATGCGCTCAAACTTACTTCTCAAATAAGAAGTAAGCGGATCGCGTCAGTAATAACCCAACTGTGAGGTTGAGGAATCGTTCCCACGAGGAAAATAGTCTAGACTTAACTCAACTTGTTTGTACTATTGTTCGAATTGTGACTTCTTTTCGAAAGTAAAAACATAAAAAGGGGGGGTTTTTGTATTTCCCTAATGATAGAAAATAACTAACAAATTGAAAGAGACACTTAAACAACAGTTTTTAAAGTTTGTTTTAAAAATCCATTAATCAGTAACTATAGTTACCGTTGTTCCCCACAAGGGTCATAACATTGATATTCGAACTATACAACTCTTTCCTAGTATCTTGCATCAGTAAAAAGAGAATAAGTTATGTATTCTAAATCCTTGGTCCGGCATCTAAAAATCTCACTCGTCACCTTGGTCCCGGCTACGTGTTGTTGCTTTCCTAACCCTTCTCTTTAACCTCAATTAAGCATCAATTCGATATTTGACTAAGGTTCATTCCTCGTACCAATCAATACTAGCCTATTAGATGTATACACTAAATTTATTTTAATATTCTTTCCTATTTACTAACTCCTTGGTACGGCAATACAGTAAGGGCGAGTTTCTAACTTGATCAGCCGTTAATAAGACTTCTAAGCGAAAGAATTATTAAAACATGCAAGACACCATCTAGAATTGTTATTTTAGCTAGAAATTTATCTCATTATTGCCTATGTTTCCACACCCCCTAGTTATGGAGTTCAGTTACTCATAGCCTAAACCCAATATTAAAATATATTAAATAAGAATTCAAGTACTTATTTCACTGAGAAGAATAAAATCTAAAAGTTGCTTGATTAATCACCAAAAATCACTTGCAATCAATATAATCTGAAAATCTAACACTAAATACAAAGAGCCTAAGAATATGATGTCTAACCTCAAAATAGGGTCTTTCGAACAAATATATAAAAAAAAAAACCTAATTACAACAAGAAGTCTAATTGCTAGAAATCTGCCAAAAGGACTGGGTCCGACGACCATCGTGGTCATGGACGACCGTCATAGACTCCGTCGTCCCAACTTGTGCACTTTTTTCTGCTTCTCTCTTCATTCCCTCGACGAGTGCAATTATGACGGTACCGTCCAAGGCACAACGGTCCGTCGAGGTGTTCGTTTCAAAATACTTCAACTCTCAGAATCTGGGTACTAGGGATCACTTCTCTAACTCCACGAAGAACTGCAAACGGACCGTCTATAACATGACGATCGGTCGCAATGCTATGTAATCCCACACTGTTCATACTTCCCCATCTTCCTTCGCAATCTTCTTACATGCCCCTAATGACCGTCACAACACGACGGGACCAATCATCCAGTCCGTCGCTGGGTCCTCTTCTACAATTTCTTCTTCTTCAAATCTCCTCGTTGCTTTGGAGGACAGATTTCTGCAAAACAAAGAGAAACTTATATAAAAATTAGCACAAAAGCTTTTGGACGCACTAAACTTAAGGAAAAATATTAAGATCCGTGAAACCACGGTATATCAACCCCCTCACTTAACTTCGTTGTTTGTCCTCAGCGACGCCTATGACACTACACAATCCTTGTACAATATTCCATGTTATATCCTTTGCAATCATTTGCTATCATCCCGATGAATCCATCAAATCTATTTGCCCCCAATGCTATCACTATTAGGCTTGAACTTTTGTGGGATCAAACATGCTACAGATCACCATGCATTAACCCCTATCCTCTTCCATCACTCACCGAGGTGCTACAATTCTGGTATGCAACGAATGTCCTCTACTTTAGAACAAAATCCCTCATTTTTTCACACGGTGGAATTTCAGTTTTGATATAAGGATTACTTTTCAACACTCGGTCTCAGAACAAAGTCACACTCATTCATACCTATTTCCATAAGCTTTCCCTTATTTTCACTGCCTTAAGTTCTCTATCAACCCTTAAGATCACGATAGGACTTTTTAGCTGTGACATAGTTGCTAACGACCTTTTAAGTCATTTTGAGCAGTAGAGTTTTTCTGGTATACTGTCTGGTTCGACGGATCCACGACTACCTTCTGGGGCGCGACCCATCAAGGGTGTCTCGTTCCAAACCCCTCAGATTCCTGAAAATTTTGAGTACTGAGATCGACTCTCTGAACATCACAACGGAATGGTGCATTGGGGACGGACCTCGTTGGCATGACGGATTTGTCATAAATATTTCCACCTTTCCACAGAATGAGTTTCCTGAACTCTATGATACTCAGCAGGAACAGGATGTCCACAGGCTGCGTAACCCTGGGTCAGATTTCTGTTAAAGTTTTTTAAGGGCCGTTTTGACTAATCATGCTTATATTATAAAGTTAGTGGATTAATTTAAAATTAATAACGGGGGGTTAAAGGAGATACTTAAAATAAAAGTGGGTTATTTTTAATCATCTTTTTATACTTAATTATATGACATTAGGGTAAAAGAAAAAGGGTTTTGATAAGGAAAGATAGAAAACAGAGAGAAGAGGCAGAACAACGACGAGTGGAAAGAAAGCATTGAGAAGTAGATTGCGTGATCATGATTCTTCGGTGAGGTAGGTTTATGGTTTAATGTTATTTTCATAGTAAACTCTTAATAGCGAATGATATGTATTGGGTAGTCATTGTAATTCTTCTACTCTATGTATGCTTGCATGATGTGATATGTAATTGTAATGGTTTGAAAAGATGAGGTTGTGAAGCTTAAAAACCTAACCCTCTTTGTTAATGAGATGCCTTGATAAAAGAAGCTGATGAACTAAAAGAATGATGTTTGGTGGATCAGGTGTCACGTTCCGACCCCAGGACGTAGTAGTGGATCGGTTGTCACGTTCTGACACCAGTTATAGTAGTAGTAATCGGGTGTCACGTTCCGACACCAGATAGTTATATGGATCGGGTGTCACGTTCTGAACCCAAGATAAGTATAATGGATCGGACGTACCAGGATGGTAGAGTTATCGATGTCACGTTCCGACACCAGGATCTTAAATAGAATGAATCTTTGAATCATGTTAATATCCTAAATTTAAAGAACTATTTCCCAAATGAGTATGTGTGGAGGCATGAGTCCTCATCAGTTTTGCTTGGGTGATGGCCAACTGTTTGGACTCTGTTGTTGTTATCTGTTAAGTATGGTAGTCGATTTTAATGTTATATCTATATATATTGCTCTCTATTTGATTGGCCAATATCCGTACTCAATACTTGTGTTTGGTCTGAACACCCCTACTTGTATGTTCTTTCTTGTTTATTTGTGGAGTAACAGCAAACGTACCATCGACTTCGACTCAACGCAACCTGCCCAGACTTCACATAATCAGATTTTAGGGTGAGCTATTGTTCCTAGCTCGACTGGATTCTTTCCTTCGCGTCTTGATGTCTTGAAAGATGGACATGACCATCTCTTTTACTTATTTTGTTTCTTAGATACTTCTTAGATTTTAGTAATTTAGGAAGATGTTCTTGTGATGATGACTCCGGTTTTGGGATCCACTTGATAATTTTAGAAGTTATTTAATTGATGTCGTTAATGATTTTAAGTCTTCCGCATTATTTTCTGTTTAATGGTTGAAATGTTTGGGATTGGTTTGGTTGGTGGTTCGCTCACAATAGTAGGGTAATATGGTGCCACTCCACTCCGCTCGTTTTGGTGGGCCAAAACTTGGTATCAGAGCATTAGGTTCGTTGGTCTCATCATCACACAAGAACGAGTCTAGTAAGAGGTCTTTAGGAACGGTAGGGGGAAACGCCTTTACTTTTCTTTGAGAGGCTATAGGACCTTTAGTAATTCCATTCCTTCTTCCTTCGTGCTATTTTACTTGGATCCAATTGGTTCAGGTGATACATTGGGTATCTGACCATCTTCACTTCACTCTATTTCGAAGAATGGTTGAGAGCTAGAAGAGCACACTGCGCCACACCAGCACCAACCCCCACCGGCAAGACAAGATGCGTCTAAGCCAGCCCACTGGGAACTCTACTCAAGAGAGCAGTGGCAAGAGGCCCGTGGTAGAGGTCCGGTAGGAACTTCCTTTAGAGGACGAGGATAAGCACCTGGCCCATCTAGTACGAGGCGTGCATCCTCCACTGACTGAGGAAGTAAGTAAGAGGGTGAGGAATGGGAGAATGAGGCAAGTGCAGAATGAGGATTACCACCCCAACCACCCTAGAGAATGATTATCGGTTCTTGCTTATGTTGCGGGTTTATCTATTCATGTCCAGACACCTCCAGTGTTTTCTGCCCCACACCTCAGGTTCCGGGGGTACAACATACAGCCTTTGTGGCTTCCTTCGCATTGGATCCTCATTGGAAATATTCACGTTTCCTCGATTGACTATAGGGCCTAATGACATTATCCAGCGCAACTTTAAGAAGTTCTTAGTTCTTGAAATTGAAACCTCCAGTCTGCAAGGGTGCGAATCTGAGGATGCCTAATGATTTTTTTGGTCGATTGTCTTAACTACTACACAGATTGGCATAGTGAACGATTTGGCGTCGACTTTGTGACCTATCAATTCAAGGAAACGCCAAATGTTGGGGCGATCGTATGTTGATTGTCAACCAGAACAGCACCAACCTATGACTTTGGGCTCATTCCTCTAGCGTGTTTATGGAGAAGTATATACACCAGACTTTTGGAGGGATAGGAAGAGAGATTAATTTCCTGAGCCTAGAGATGAAGGATGTCAGTCACTTCTGCGTATGAGGCTATGTTTCGTGCATTATCTAGGTATGTCACCTAGCTTTGCTTCAGTCCACTAGAGCATATTCGCCTTTTGTAAAGGATTGAGGTCATATTTGTAGATCCAATCCACCAAGCCTTATAGGTACTACTGACAAAGCGAAATCCTTTTAGGAAGTGGTAGACTTTGTGATGAGGTTGGATGATGTGAAGCCGTGACTTCACCATGGTATCAAGCAACTATAAGGTTTAAGTAAAGGGAGTGAGTTTAGTGGTTCTTACTTCCAGATGAAAGTTCCGCGAGGTTATCCACCCGACCTATAGCCTTCACTACAGTCGTAGCTGGGGGTCCACCGCAGATCTGTCAACATTTCTCTGATTTGGGAGGTTATCCCTAACCCATCATCTCACAGAGAACCTATGCTTTTGAACCTAGAGAGGGTTAATGGATGTGGGGACTTTGACATATTAAATATTTGTCAAAACAGAGTTAACAGACCCCCAATAGTCAGAGGTAGAGGTGGTCATGGAAGAAGGCCCGCCATTTCTGGAGGACGTGGTGGTCAAGGTATGGTGGTTACCAAACCATCCGGGGTGCGGGCAAGCCGAACGACTACACAAACATGGTAGGGGCAAACGGGCAACAGGTGATAGGGCCATTTGTTACTCTTATCCCTGGCGGTCGGAAAGCGGAACATCTGATGCTGTTATCACAGGTAATTTTTTTGTTTGTGATTGCAATGGATTCTGTATTATTACCTTGCTCCATATTGTCATAAATGTATTTCCTGATTTTGCTACTGCCTAATTTACATTGTGAATGCTTGACATGCCTATTCGTGTTTCTACTCCGGTGGTGAGTCTGTACATAGTTGAAAGGGTATATATGTTCTGTCTGGTCGACTTTTGTGGGGAGCAAGACTCATGTGACTTGGTTTCTTAGAAATGGTTTGATTTCGATGTAATTCTGGGTATGACTTGCTTTCTCTCTCCGAATTTGCAATTTAGATTGTGATGCTAAAACTGTCACATTGGTCAAGCCTGGACCGATTCGTTAGTGTGGGAGGGTGACTACACTTCCCACTCCATTCTTATCATATCCTTTCTTCGTGCTAAGAGGATGTTAGTAAATGGTGTTTTAACTTTCTGGCACACCTCAGGGAATGATGTCTACCCAAGTACCTAAATTGAGTCGTTTTTCGATAGTCCGTGAGTTTCTCTTCTGATTTTTTGCCTTCAGACCTTGCTGGTATGCCCCAGATAGAGATATTGACTTTTGGGCATTGACTTGAGCCGTACTCGCCCCATTTCCATCCCCCCCTTAAGAGAATGGCTCCCCCGCTGATTTAAAGGAGTTAAAGGCCCAACTTCAAGAGTTGTTAGTAAAGGTTTCATTAGACGAGTGCGAGTGCTTCCCTTGGGGTGGTCCGGTTTATTATGAGAATAGGATGGGATTTTCGGATGTGCATAACTACAGGCACCACTGATAAAGTAACTTTAAGAACAAGTATCCTATTCCTTCCCTCGCATTAATTATTGTTTCGAAGCCAGTTTACAAGTGCTTGTACCTTCTTAAAATCGACTTGAGATCTGGTTATCATCATTGAAAATCCGGGCAGCAGATGTGCCAAAAGACTGCTTTTCGAACCAGTAATGGGCATTATGAATTCTTGTAAATCTTTTGACTACTAATTCCCCTGCTGCTTCCATGAGCTGATGAATGGGGATTTTAAGCCATACCTGGATCTCTTTGTCATTGTGTTTATTGATATATACCGGTAAAGGGGGGGGGGGGGGAAGGGGGGGGGGGGGAGGGGTGGGGGGAGGACTGGTGGCGCGGAAAAAGGATACGTTAGAAAGGGATTAAAACGTAGGGGGGCATAATGGATTGGGGATCGGGTTGGGAATAGGAAATCATGGGAGTGGCAGAGGAAGCTCCCCTCTCCTTCCCCTCCCCTTTCTTCTTTCCCCTTTTCTCCTGGTATTGGAAATGTTAATGGAGAAAAGCTTAATGCCAAATTCTCGTAAGTGTGAGTTTTGGCTAGATTCAGTGTCCTTCCTTGGGGCATGTGGTTTTCTAGGATGATGATGGTGGCTCCTTCCAAGATTGAAGAAGTGAAGAATGGGTAAGACTACCAAATGTTTACAGAGGTACGGAGCTTCGTTGGTTTATCTAGCTACTCCCGTCGCGTGTCAAGGGATTTTCTTCTAGTTGCTTCCCGATTGACAATTTTGACGAAGCAGAGTGTTCCATTTGTTGGTCGGAGAATGTGAAAAGTTTTCAGGCAACTCAAGACCTTGTTGACTACGCACCAATCTTCACTTCTGCCAGGGAAGGTAAGAATTTGTTTAATTGTGATTCATCCTTTCATGGTTTGGGGTAGTGGCTTATGCAAGAGAAGAATTAATTGCTATTCTCTGATGCAATTAAACGTGCTGAACGTAATTAATCCGACCCACGATTTGGGAGTTAGATGCGTATGTTTGCATTAAAGCAATGGAGACATTATCTATATGGGGTTAATGTGCAGTTATATGGATTCATCGTAGTTTCCGTGATGTCTTTACTCAAAAAGATTTTGAATTTGAGAAGAGAAATGGATGGAACTACAAGTACTTGATATCCTATTCTTGTTTCTCCGTGAAAAGCTAATGTTGTAGCACTATGCTTTAAGTAGAACGCCGGGGAGCATGGGAAGTCTAGCCCATTTGATGTTTCTAGACCCCATTTGGCTAGATAGGTTAAAAGACTTTGGCTAATGACTTTAATGATGGCTAGAAGTGAATGATAGAAAGATATTTGGCCTGTGTAGGGCAAGATCCTTCATTTCTTGAATAAGATTAAAGGACAGCAGTTTTACCGATGAGAAACTATCCGTATCTTAGATAAGGTTTTGCGAGGAGAGGCTAAAGAAGCAAATCGATGAGAAGGGTTTTGAGAAATTAAGGGAAGGTATGTGGTACCCGTGTCGTGAGTTGATTCACACTTTCTTATAGAAGCTCATAAATCAAGGTATTATTATCTCATCCTGGTGCAACCGTAAGATGTATCGTGATCAAAAAAACATTTTTGTGGAGTATGATTAAGCGTGACATTGTTGATTTTGTTGCTCAATGCTGAATTGTCAGCAGTAAGTATGAACCCTAGAGCCTGTAGGGACACCTCAGATAATAACCCCATTCCTGATGGAAGTGGGAGAAAATTGCAATGACTTCGTGTTGGTCTGTGTCCAAAGACAATGTGCAAGGTATGGGACTTCCATTTGGGTAGGGGTGTGTTGACAGATTAACTCAGTCCCGCTCATTTCTTCCGTTCAAGTTGACTTTAATGCAGAGAAGTTTTAGCCAAACTTTACATTTCAATAAATTTTTCGATGCAATGGAGTTCCACTTTCCATTTATCAGATAGAGGTACACAATTTACTTCTAAGTTTTGGAAAAACATTTCTGCCGAATAGGTCAGGTTGGATCTTAGTACCGGCATTTCATTTCACCACCCTCAGTCCCGATGGTCCAGTCTGAGCGAACGTTCAGGTTTGTTGAAGATATTCTTCGTGATGTGTGATATAATTTGTGCATTTGGATAACTCTTACCCTAGCAGAGTCTCATACACAATATTATCACTCAAGTATTGATTACTAGAACCACCATTGGAAACTGATGGGAGAAGATGTAGTCCCCATTGGGCGGTTTTGATAGCATTGGAGGTTAAGAACTTGTGGTATCTGACCTCCTGAAGGAATCGTTATATAAAATGAAATGCTTCAAGTAAATCCTTTTAGCGGCTCAAAGTAGCAGAAAGATATGCAGCTCGAAAGGTTGAACCTGGAGTTATGGAGGGGTAAACATTCTTCACTGAGGTTTCACCCATGAAAGGGGTGATGCGTTTTGGTAAGCGAGGTAAGCTTAGTCCGAGTATATTGGTCAATTTGAAGTTCTGAAGTGCGCGGGGTAGGTAGCATATGAATTGAGCCCTTTCCCCAAGGACTGTCAGGGGTACCCCCGGTATTTGATGTGTCTAATCTACAAGGTAAGCATGGGATGGAAACTACAATTATTCGTTGTGATTCGTTCTTCTTGATGAGAATTGTCTTATGAGGCGAGCCGGTTGCCATTCTGGATAGAGAATCCGCAGTTGAGATCAACAGGGAGATTGCACCATCAAAGTTTCACAATGTAAAATCGACCAGTTGAAGAGTCCACTTGGAGAAGGCGCTGATATGCAAGAAAATTACCCGCAGCTGTTTACAAATTTAGGTAATCCTTTTCGCACTTGTTTTTTTCTTCTTGTGATCGTTCGAGGTGAAATATGGTGTAAATTGTATCTATGTACGACCTGTTAGTCGTTTTTGATCCGTAGAGTTTATTTTTGTAATAACTGTCTTGGGTCTGACGGATGCCACGACGGACCGTCATGGGCGCGATCGACCTTCGAGGTGTCTCTTCCAACCTTAGTCTTGAAATTTGATTGACTGAGATCGACTCTCTGAACATCACCACGGATGGAAGGACGGACGTCGTATGGCACGACGGGACGTCAACAAATCTTTCCACAGAATTGAGTTTCTTCTGAACTCTGTGACGACTCAGATGGACGGACCGTCACAGGCTTCGAACACTAACTGGGTCGATTTTCTGTTAAATGTTTTTTAAGGGGCGTTTTGGACTAATCATGCTTTATAATTTATAAATTTAAGTGGAGTAATTGTGAATAATTTAATTACTTGGGGTTACAGGAGATAAACCATTGAAATAAAAATTGGTTATGTTTATCATCTTATATACTTAATTATATGCCAATTATGGAAAGAAAAAGGGTTTTGAAAGAAGATAGAAAGGAACAGAGAAGAAAAGGGCAGACTAACGAAGAGGAAACAACGCATTTGGAGAATAGAGTCGTGATCATCGATTCTTCGGGGTAGGTATGTTATGGTTTATGCTAATTGCATAGTAAACTCGTAATTAGAACGAATGAATATGTAATTGGATTATTATAGTAAAGGCTTCTAAATGATTAATAAGCTTGCATGATGTGATTATGTAATTGTAATTGGTTGGAAAGATTAGGTTGTGATTTAAAAACCTAACCTCTCTTTGTTAAGGAATGATGCCTGGTATAAAAGAAGGCTTGATGAACTAAAATAATAGGTTGGTGGATTAGTGTCCCGTTCTTACACCAGGATAGAGTGTGGATCGGGTGTAATGTCCGACACCATGATAGTCAGTATGGATCGGGTTCCACACGTTCTACACTCCGGATAGTAGTATGATCGGGTGTCACGTTCCGAACCAGCTAGTTGTAATGGATCGGGTGTCCACGTTCCGCCACCCGGGATACGTAAGGATCGGTGTGGTCACCTTCCGACACCAGGGAAGTAATATAATTAATCTTGAACATGTTCAATATACTCAGATTTAAAGAACCTATTTCCCCCAAATGAGTATGGTGTGGAGGCATGAGTCCCTCATAGTGTGCTTGGTTTGTTGGCCAATAGTTATGGTACTTGTTTTTTGTTATCTATTGAGTATTCTAGTCGATTTTATGTTATTATCTGGATATATATTGCTTTCGTATTTTGAGTTGGGCAGATGAACCTACTCAGTATTATGTTTTTTTTACTGACCCCTACTTGTAGGTTCTTTCTTTTGTTATTTGTGGATGCAGCACACGTCCATCGACTTCGACTCACCGCAACTCTATCTCAGCATACTTCATCATAATCCGATTTCAGGGTGACCCTATTGTTCCTAGCTCTGTACTGGATTCTTTCCTCGCTTCTCTTCCTTGATGTCTGAAGATGGATAGGGACCATCTCTTTTACTACTTATTTTAGTTTCTTAGATACTCATAATACTTCGTCATTTGCTGACCTCCGATGTTCTTATATGATTGATCTATGTTTTGGGGGATATAATTGCTAACTTTTAGAGTTTATTTATTGACTTTCGTTAATGACTTTTAAAGCTTCCGCATTATGTTCTGTTTATTATGGTTTGAAATGTTGGGTCTTGGGATTGGTTGTTTCGCTCAGATAGTATAGGGATAGTGTGGGTGCCCCTCGCGGGCTCGTTTTTGGGTCGTGACACCTAGGCTCAGGTCAGTAGGTTATATTTAGGTATATTTTAGTGACTTTTTGCCCTCCTTGACATATCGGCTAAACCTTTCTATTCTATCATTTTATAAGCCTCGCCCCAGTTTCTCATATCCTTTCACTTTGCTATTTTCTCTTCGTTCTTCATTTGTTGAGTGACACCTCTTTTCTGTTTTTGTAATTCTTGGTAGATTTTTCTTATTCGTTACTTTTCCTTCAACTAATTTTGAGTCACTTTACTTTTATTCTTTCTCTCTCTTGTTCTTTCATTCAAACCCACTTTCTAGAGTTTCCTCATAATAGCCACCCTCAACTCACTGGCTTTGCCAAAGTCAAGCTAACACACTGCCCAAAGTTTGGGTCAGACCATAACGAAGGTTGTTTTACTGCCTTAGCCACCCTCAACTTATGCTTTTGGCATTAAGCTGAGGTGCTGTCCAAGGAGGGACCAGGGCAACACAACACTGTTCCCCGAAAAAATCAGTTAGGGTGATAAAAGAAAGATATATTTTAAGATCAAATTAATTTTGGATCAAAGAAGTATAGAATTTCTTTTGGTTTCTTTTATTTAGGCTAGAAATGGGCTTTGTTGAAAAAAGGGCCTATGATCCTTTGCCTAATTGTCTATACAATACAGGCTTCTTTCAGCGGACTAAACCCGGCAAGTTTCCTAGCTAAGTACCAATAGTGGGACTATTCAAATCTCCTCACACTTACTACGTCTCATCATATAAACAGCATTTCAACACCAGTTCAATTTAAGACTTAGGGTAATGNAACCATAAAACTTAAGAAACACCTAATCAGACCCTAATCCATCTTATTTACCCAAGCCTAAACCCTAAATTTTAAACCCCAAGTCTAAAAAAAGCCTAAGTCCAATATATGATGCACAAACATTAAACACTACATTATGGATTTTAAACCTCAAATCCTAAACCACAAACCCTAAAAATTATAAACCCTAAATCATGACCCTAACCCAAACCGTAACCTTAACCTCAACCATAACGGTAAACCCTAAATAATTCATCTGAAACCCCAATCCCAAAATACAATAACCCGAATGTTAAACACTTAAACATAGATTTTAAACCCTAAATCTAAAACCTAAAAAAAAACCTAAACCCTAACCCTAACCCTATTTTTTAACACAAACCGTAACCGTAAACCTATACTTAACACGAACCGTAAACCTAGAAAAAAAGACAAAAACCCTAAAATTAAACACTAATCCATAGATATTACAACTCAAATCATTTACCCAAAACCCTAAAACCTAAAAAATAACCTACACTTTAACCCAAACCCCGCATTAATCCTAACACCAAGCTCAAAATACCAAAACCAAAACATTAAACACAAAACTATGGATATTTAACCTCAAATCCTCAACCGCAAACCCATTAACCTAAAAAAACTAAACCCTAACCCGAACTGTGTTTCTAAACCTATCACTAACCCTAACCCTAACCCTAACCCGAAATCATTAACCAAAAACCCCAACCCCAAATTAGAAAAACCCAATCATTAAACACTAAACCATAGATATTAAACAAAAAATCCTAAACAACAAAACTGAAAACCTAAAAAACCCTAAACTGACCTTACCTATCCCTAACCCTTACCCTATCCTTAACCGTAACCATAAACCCTAAATCAAAGCCCAAAATACCAAACTCTTAACATTAAACACTAAACCATAGATATTACAATTCACATCCATAACCCAAATCAAAAACCTAAAAAATAACCTAAACCTTAACGTGACCCTAAATTAATCCTAACCCTAACTCTACCATAAACCCTCTATCACAAGCTGAAAATGTCAAAACCCAAAAAGTAAAAAACTAAACCATTAATATTAAAACTCAAATCCTAAATCCTAAACCCGAAAACCTAAAAAAAAAAAAACCTAACCCTAATCTTAATCCTAACCCTAACAATAAATTATTAACTTGAGACCCTAAGCCAATAATACCATAACCCAAATATTAAATACTAAACAATAGATTTTACACCTCAAATGCTAAACACGAAACCATAAAACATAAAAAAACCAACACCGTAACTCTAATCCTAACCTCATTAACATGAGACCCTAAGCCAATAATACCATAACCCAAATATTAAATACTAAACAATAGATTTTACACATCAAATGCTATACTCGAAACCATAAAACCTAAAAAAAACCTACACCGTAACCCTAATCCTAACCCTAACCCTAACCCTAATCTAACCCTTATCTTAACCTTAACCTTAAATCCTCTAACCTAAACCCTAAGTCCTAAATAAATCCTATATCCAAAATACGAAAACTTAGACTTTAAACACTAAACCATATATTTTAAACCTCAAATCCTAAACCACAAACCCAAATACCTAAAAAAAACCTAAACCCTAACCCTAACCATAACTCAAACCATAACCCTAACGTTAACCAAAACCCTAACCCTTAAACATTAACTCAAAACCCCAAGCCTAATATACCGTAATCCAAACATTAAACCCTAAACCATATATTTTAAACAACAAAATCCTAAAACCCAAAACATAAAACATAAATAAAACCCTAACAATAACTTTAACCCTAACCTTATACTTAACCCTAACCCTAAACCCAAAAAAGGCTAAACCAAAAGCCCAAAATACTAAAAGCATAACATTAAATACTAAACCATAGATATAATAACTCAAATCCTTAAACCTAAACCATAAAATCGAAAAAACATCCTAAACCCAAACTCTAACCCTAACATTAACCCTAACCCCAACCCTACCATAAACCCTAAACCTCAAGACAAAAAGTCCAAAAATCCAAACATTAGACAATTGATATTAAACCTCTATCCATAACCCTATACCCATACACCTAAGAAAATTTAAAAACCCTAAACTATAAACCTGAAACACTAAGCCCAAAATACAAAACCTAAAGATTAAATACTAAACCATAGATTTTAAACCTCAAATTCTAAACCCTAAACCGTAAAATAAAAAAAAAACCTACACCATAACCCTAAGCCTCATTCTAACCCTAACCCTAAACCCTAAACCGTAAACCTTAAGTCCAATAAAAGGCATAAGTTCAAAATACGATGCACAAACCTTGAACAGTGAACCACATATTTAAACCTCACATTATAAACCACAAACTCTAAAAACATACAAAATCGTAACCCTAACCCTATCCATAACCCTAACCCTAACCCTAACTGTAACCCTAACTCTAACCCTAAATTATTCATCCAAAACCCAAAGCCCAAAATACGATAACCCAAACATTGAACATTAAACCACATATTTTAAACCAAAAATCTAAACCCCAAAACCTAAAACATAAATAAACCCTAAACCTAACCCTATCCCTAACATGAACACAAACCCTAAACATTTACTTAATGCTAACCCTGAACCTAAAGCCAAAATTATAAAAACCCTAATATTAAACACTAATCCATGGATATTTAAACTCAAATCGTTTACCCAAATCCTAAAACCGAAAAAACAACCTAAACCTTAACCCTAAATCTACATTAATCCTAACCCTAACCCTACCATAAAGCCTAAAACCTAAAAAAAATAAACCCAAACCCGAACAATAACCATAACCGTTAACCTAACCCTAATATTAAACCTAACCTTAAGTTTAACCCTAAGCCAAAAGAATTAACCCAAAACCCCTACCCAAAATATAAAAACCCAAAAATTGAACAATAAACCATAGATTTCAAACTAAAAATCCTAAACACCAAAACTGAAATCATAAAAAACCCTAAACCTTAACCCTTACCCTATTTCTAACATAAACACTATCCCTAACCCTATTCTTAATCCTAAACCTAAACCCTAAACTCAAAATCAAAAGCCCAAATTACAAAAACCTTAACACTAAACACTAAACCATATATATTATAAATAAAATCCTTAACCCCAAACCATAACACCTAAGAAACAACCTAAACCCAAAGTCTAAACCTTACATTAACCCTAACCCTAATGCTACCATAAACCCTAAACCCCAAGCCCAATAATACCAAAATCCAAACATTACACAATTGATATTAAACCTCATTTCCTAAACCATAAACCCATAAACACAAAAAAAAAACACCTAACCCTAACTTTAACCCTAACCTAAACCCTAAGCTTTAAACGTTAAACACTTAGCCAAAAATACCAAAACCTAAAGATTTAATTATCATGGGGAGACCCACAAACGGCCGCTAACCGCACCAACTTACTCCGCTACTAATGTGAGCGAACCACCCCATCCAATTTCCAAGTTTCAACATACTAAACCAAATATAAGGCGGAAGACTACAACTCATTAATGAAAATTAATTAAATATATAAAACTCAATACTATTATTCCCAAAACCCTGAAAGTCATCACCAAAACTCTATCCGCAATACTAATCTACGCGTATCTAAGAAGCTAAAATACGTAAAATATCTAGTCATGCCGACTCTCAGGGCATCAGACTTCGAAGATGATCCAGTCCAAGCTGACAGCATTAGCTTCACCCGAATCCGACGTGATGAAGAAGACTAGAGTTGCGGTGGTTGAAGATGATGGTACGTTTGCTTCACTCCACAAATACAACAGATAAACATTACAAGTAGGGGTCAGTACAAACCAAGTACTGAGTAGTATCCATCGCCAACTTCAAAATAGAACAGTATATATCAAATAAATATCATAAATCAGCTAAAATACTCAACATGTATAACACAAGTTCAAATCATTAATAATCACCGCCAAGTTCACCCATGAAGACTCAGCTCATGCCATACCCATTTTGTCATTAGGTCATTAGATGAGTATATTAACTCTTTCAGATTCATTCTGCTTTTTCTCTCGTGTCATACGGACACTCTGCTCCATATCCTACGTGTCTGTTCGTTTACACACGTCGCCTAATTCCTACGTAGTCGTTCGTGACACCCGATCCCTAATTCTACTGTCCGTTTCGTGAACCGTTCCCCTATTCCACGTGTCGGTATGTGACACCGATCCTTAATTCTGAGTATGTCGTTTTGTACACCCTTTCCCCTAATCTACGTGTCAGTTTCGTTACACCCCTATCCCCTAATTCTCGTGTCGGTAGTGACACCCGTGCCACCTACTGTCATCACTTAGTTCATACAAGCTTCTTTTATACCAAGGCGCCTCAATCTCATTAACAGGGAATTACGGGTTTTTCAATATTTAGGATTCAATAGCTTCATCATGGTAGTTTATCTGACAATTATGGTAATCACATGATACAGCATCTAATTAAGCATATAAAGGTTTACATACACCCAATACATATATTCGCTAATTAAGAGGTTACTATCAAATAGCTAACCATAACCTACCTCCACCGAAAGAATTCTGATCAGCAAGCTAATTTCAGTCTTTTGTCTTTCCTCTCGTTCTTCCTCTTTCTCTCATTCGTTTCTCCCTCTCCTCTCTCTGTCTTTCTACTTTTTTCTTATCCAAAATCCTTTTCTTTACCCTATAAGCATATAATTAAGTAGTAGAGATTATTCAAATAACCCACTTTTTATTTAAGGTTGTCCTCCTAACCCAAGAAATTGAATTATTAATATTCAACCCTAACTTTTATCATTAATAAGCAGGAATAGTCCCACACTCCCCTTAACACACTTCTACAAATCCGACCAGCTGGGCATTACGCACCGTGACTGCCCGTCGTACCTGCGACGGTCCATCTGCTGCTCGTCACAAAGCTCGAGACTCGATGTTTGTAAAAGGCTGGAAGGCCCTTCCTGAATTGAGACGGTCCTTCTCACCTTGTTGTGATGTTCAGAAGTCGATCTCAGTACCCAAATTTCTAAATCTAAGTGTTTTTTTGGAACGAGACCCCCCTACGGTCCTTCGTGCCCATGATTGTTCGTCCGTGGGGAATCCGTCTCCTTGAGCCAGTTTTTTCCAGAATAAAATCTCCTGCCAAGCCTAACAGGTCATTACAAATATATACCACTTTACCCTTGTTCGTCCTCGCAACGTCATAAGAGAAAAACAAGGCTAAAAGGAGTGCTTGAGTCTGTAAACAGATGGGGGTTATCTTTCTTGGCATATTACCTCCTCTCCCAAGTGGAACTCTTCAACCTAGTCGATTCTTCCATTGAACTTGATAATGCAATCTCCCTTGATCTCACTTGCGAATTTCTCTAATCTATAATGCACCAGCTCCTCCTCATAAGTCAATTCTCATCAACAAGAACTGAATCCCAACGAATGATGATAGTCTTCCATCCCCATTGTTCTTTTCAGTGCATAGACACATGAATACCGATGCCACTCCTGAAGCCCTGGAGGTAAGGCTAATTATAACCACCTCCCCTATTCGTCGCTTTAAGTACTATCAAATGCCCAATAACCCGTGCTTACTTCATCTTTTACCAAACCGCATCACACCTTCATGGTGAACCTCAGCAAAACTTGCTCACCCTCAATGACGACCAGTCCCTAACCTTTCGATCTGCATACTCCTTTTAGTCCTACTGAGCCGCTAACTTTTCTTGAATATATTTCACCTTCTCTAATGATCCCTCAAAAGTCAGTACCCCAAGGTCAACCGAGAATGCATTCAAACACCAATGGAGAACCTACATCTCCTCCCATACAATGCTTCGAAAGGAGCCCATACAATACTTGAGTGATGCTATTAGTGTATGAGAACTCTGCGAACGTAAGAAGTTATCCCAATGACCACCGAATTCTTCACACATGAACGAGCGTATCTTCCAATACCTTCAATCGTTCGCTCAACTGTCCGTAGGGTCTGAGGTGAAATGCAGTACTAAGGTCCACCTAGTACCTAATTCGGCATGCAATGTCCCTCCAAAACTTAGAAGTAAACTGCGTAACTCTATCTCGACTATGATGGAAAGTGTAACTCCATGCAACCGAACAATTTTTGAGATATGATTTTGGCTCAATTCGCTACATTGTAGGTCACCTGACCGAATGAAGGTGAGCGGACTTAGTTTAACCTATCACCAATTACCCAAATACAGTCAAACTTCCCAATGTCTTTGAAGACCAACCACTGAAGTCATTGCAAATTTTTTCCTTTCCCACTTCCATTCAGGAACTGGCATTCTCTGAAGTGTTCCTCCGTGCCTGTTCGGTGTTCATACTTTACTTGCTGACTCAATTTGGAATTTGGCAACCAAATCACATGTCGCGCTTCACTACTCCCCAAAAGTCTTGCTTAGTCCACGGTACATCTTGTGCCCCAGGATGTATAGAATATCCGGACTATGAGTCCTCTGTAAGATAGATGTGGATAAAATCATTAACACGGGGCACACATACCCTTCCCCTTAATTCTCACAACACCTTCCTCAATCCATTCATGCTTCTTTAGCCTCTCCTCTCAACACCATATCCCAATTCGGCTAGTTTCTCATCATCAACCTGTTTTCCCCTTAATTTTGTCAAGAAGGAAAATCTTGCCTCCACACTGGCCAAAAATCCCCCCTTCTCATATTACTTCCACCCTCATAGTTCATTAGCCAGAGTCTGACCTCTCTATCCAATGGGCGTCCCTAGATGTGCTTGCAAGTGAAGCTACTACCCATGCTCCTTGCTTCTACTGAGGCGTCGCCACAACATTAGTTTTTTCTGGGTGATACAATATGGTAAATCGTATTCCTTCAAAGTTTTCCTCCTATCTCTGTCTCAAATTCCAAATCTTTCTGTAAAGACGATACTGTAGGCTACTATGATCATATGACTTCAACACCTAAACCCCATATAGATAGTGTCTGCATTGCTTTAAAGTCAACACCACCGCAGCCACTCTAAATCTTGGGTCGGATAATTACGTTCATGGCACCTTTAATTGCTCAGCATAAGCATTACATTTTTCTCTACTCAGCATTAGCACGGCACCCAGACCATAATAGGATGCATCACAATAAACAATGACAGTTCTTTACCCTCCACTGGCAGGTAGGATAGGGCAGGTAGTCAGACAAGGTCTTGAAGTTTCCTGAAGATTTCCTCCACTCATCCGACCCAACAATGGAACCTTCTGCTTAGTCAAGTTACCAGCGTCAATTGGGAAGCAAAGAAGAGAATCCTTGACAAACGACGTAGTAACTGGCTAACCAACAAAGCTTCTTATTATCTGACACATTGTATGTCCTTACCCAGTTCTTCACTACTTCTTATCTTAGAAGGATCCCAATCACTCCATCCTTAGAAACCACGTGGCCCCAGAAGGACACTGCTCTAGCCAAAACTCACACTTGGGGAATTTTGGCAAAAAGCTTTTTCTCTCCCTCCACATTTCCAACAACCATTCTCAAAATGCTCCTCATGTTCCCTTCTTACATCTTGGAGATATCATTATATCATAAATAATTCCAATCACAGAGATCCAGCTTGGCTTAAAATCCTGTTCATCAAGCTTCATAAAAGCATCGGGGCTTCGTTAGTCAACGGACAATTACGCAAGAATTTCATAATGCCCCATACCTAGTTCAAAAGCAGTCTTTGGCACCGATCCGGCTGCCCCGTATTTTTCAATTGGTGATAACCAGACCTCAGTCCCATCTTAGAGAAGACACAAGTACCTTGTAACTGATCGACAATCATTTAGGGAGGAGAGGATCCCTGTTCTTACAAAGTTACTTATTTAGTTACCGGTAATCTACTGCACATCCGAAGACTTCCATCTTGCTTCTTCCCAACAAGAACATGAGCACCCATGGGATGCCACTTCGTCTAATGAAGCCTTTGCTCAACAACTCTTGAAGTTGAGCCCTTTACCTCCCTTAACTCAGCGGAGCCATTCTATAAGGGGTAAGAATGGGGCAGTCCCCGGTCAGATCGATGCAAAAGTCGAATTATCTCATCCGGTTGCATACCACGGAAGGTCCGTGCAGGAAACACATCAAAAACTCGATAGACTATCGAAACCAACTGCACTTGAAGGTACTTGGTAGTATCATCCCGAGGTGTGCCAAGAAAGCTAAACAACCCTTCTACCCATTCTCTTGCACGAAGAAAGGAGACTATACAAACCTGATTGGAAGTGTATCACCCTCCCGCACACTAACGTATCTGCTCCATAATTACATTGAAATCAACGATTTTTAACGATAACAAGTCTACATGAGTATTGATCCCACAAAGTCCCCATACAAACTTAATATACCTTTTCAACTATCACAGACTCCCCCCCGGAGTAGAAACACGAACTAGGCATGTCAAGCAATTCACAAATGTAAATTAAGACCAGTAGCAAATGAGGAAATACATATGAAAATGTGAGGCACGGGGATCAAATTATACTCACCTAAGCCTGCATCACAACCAAGATATTACCTGTATAACAGCATCTGATGCCTCCGCTTCAGACGCGCCCAGGTAAAGCGTAACAATGGCCCTCTCACCTGTATGCCGTTGCCCCCTACACATGTTGTGTTTGTAGTGTCTCCAGTTTGCCCGTACCCCAGCCGTTTTGGTGACCACCATTCCTCGGCCACCGCTTCTCCATAATAATGGCCTCTAACCATGACCACCTCTACCTCTAGCTATTGGGGGTCTATCCTCTGTTTGGACCATTCCTCCTAATATGTCCAGTCTCCCCACATCCATAAACTCTGGAGTCAAGCTAGTTCTCTCATAATTTTGTACCGGTCTGAGGTTTCCCCCCAACTATT
Organism: Solanum habrochaites; assembly: GCA_027704765.1. Lineage (NCBI taxonomy): Eukaryota > Viridiplantae > Streptophyta > Magnoliopsida > Solanales > Solanaceae > Solanum > Solanum habrochaites. Next base: position 19,927,503 of record JAKWJA010002497.1, read on the forward strand.
GTCCTGTATTGAAGACTGATTGGTCGACTATGACCTACTCTGAACCCTGTCCTCTCTAGTGAACCAGTTAAACTCACCTCCTTTCGGAAACCTTTTTGATGTCGTGCCATGGGGAAGTCATCGGGCCTCACTCCTTCCACTCTATCACGATGTCTACACTTCTTGAAAGGATTTACTCGCCTGTACCAGCCTACCTGTAGGCTAATCCACAATTCTGACCTCAACGACAAAATGGCGAATCTCTCTTTAGACTAAAACATAGATTGGGTGCCATACCTAGATCATGCACGAGAACATAGCCTCCAATAATGCAAGTAAACCGACATCCTACCTTGCTCTAGCTCAAGAACTCATCTCTTTTCTATCTCTCAAAGTCCGAGGGAATATCACTTCAATCCATTTACAAGCTTAGAGAATGATGACAGTCATAGGTGGTGCCTCTGTTTGGTTGACACGCAACATGTGTACCTGCCACCGCTACATTTGGTCATTCCCTGAAACTGAGAAGTCAAAATTAACACCAACCGTTCTACTATACCCCAATCTTGTGTAGTAGAACATGCATTGTCAACCAGAAAAATCGTTGCTCCCTCAGATATCACACCCATTGAAAACTGGAGTTTCAATTCTACCAGAACTTACTACAAGTTCCAATGCTGAGCATTATGGTCATTATAGGCCCTGTGTCGTACGAGGAACGTTCCTATTTCCAATGAAGCATCCATGCGGGGGAGCCATATAGCTGGCATGTTGTATCTCCGGAACCTAGAGGTTCTGGGCAGAACCACTGGGGTGTCTGGCCGGATCATATAACCCGCTAAGATAAGCCAAGAACCTTATTGATCATCTCAGGTAGGTTTGGTGGCAATTCCTCATTCTGCCACTTGCTCACTTTCGCCTTCCTCCCCCTCTCTTACTACTTCTCAGTCGGTGGAGTAGTCACCACCATATTACCAAATGGCTAGGTGCTCGTCCTCTTCCTCTAGAGGAGTCTCCCCGACCTCTACCACGGCCCTCTTGTCGCTTGCCTCCTCCTCGAGCTACAAGCCCCAGTGGCTTGCTCAGACGCACCCTGTCCCTCCGGTGCTGGTTTTGACGTAGTCCCGTTTGCTCTAGTTCGAACCATCTGCGAAATAGAGTGAAGCTGGTCAGATACCCCCTTTGTATCACCTAGTACCAATTGAATCCAAGTAATACAAAAAGAAAAGATGAATAGATTTTCCTTAAGTCTTATATCCCTCGCAATATAAGTAAGGCGTCCCCTACCGTTCCTTAAGACCTCTCACAGACCTGTTCTTGTGTGATAGACCAACGAACCTAATGCTCTGATACCAAGTTTGTCACGCCCAAACGTGCCGCGACTCGATCCCACACTTATCCTACTATGTGAGCGACCAACACATCCCATTTCAAACGTTCAACCATAAATAACAAATATAATGCGGAAGACTTAAACTCATTAATGCCAATTATTAAATAACTTTAAAAACTCAATACTATTTATTCCCAAAACTGGAAGTCTCACCACATATCTCTAGCCTCATTACTAATCAAAGATATCTAAGAAGCTAAAATAAGTAAAAATCTAGTCCGTGCCAGGCATCTCAAGGCATCAACTTGACGAAATATCCCCGTTCCAAGCTAGAAGGCATTAGCTCCCCTGAGAATCCGACGTTGGATGAAGATCGGGCTAGATTGCGGTTGAGTTGAAGATGATGGTACGTTTGCTTGCCTTCACACATAACACAGAAAACAAATTACAAGTAGGGGTCAGTACAAAACACAAGTTACTTGATAGGTATCCTCGGACCAACTCAAAATAGAAAACAGTATATCTACAAATAATATCATAAATCAACTGACATACTACCAGTGATCACACAAGTTCTATATCATTAATAAGCAACCGCCAAGTATCACCCTGAAGACTCAAGAGCCTCAATGAACCTACCCTTGGAATTAGGTTCATTAATTGATATATTAACCATCTTTCAAGATTCGTTAATGCTTATTTCGTCGCGTTTCGGTACGTCAGCTCCGCTCCATTTACTACTTGTCGGTTTGTGACACCCGATCCCTAATTCTACGTGTTCGGTTCGTGACACCCGATCCCTTAATCTACGTGTCAGTTCGTGAAACTCGTTCCCCTAATTCTCGTGTCGGTCTCGTGACACCCGATCCCCTAATTCTACGTGTCGGTTCGTGGACCCCCCGTATCCCCCTCATTCCTACGTTTCGGTCGTGACACCCGATCCCCTAATTCTACGTTCCGGGTCGTGACACTTATCCCACTACTCTCATCACTTTAGTTCATCAAGCCCCCCCTTCTTTTATACCAAGGCATCATCAATCTAATATCACAGGGCAGATTAGGGTTTTTCAGATTTAGATTCAACTACTTCAAGCATGCTTATTTTATCAAATTATTTAATCACATTCATACAAAGCCATACAATCTAAGCATATGAGGGTTTACAATCATACCCAATAATATCATTCGCTATTAAGAGTTTACTATCAAAGAGCATAACCTATCTACCTCCACCGAGGATTCGTGAGCCAAGCAAGCTAAATCTCAATCAAAGTCGTTGCGCTTTCCTCTTCGTTCTTCTCTGCTTCCGATTCATTTCTCCCTCTCTCTCTCGCTTTCTATTTTCTTATTTAAACCCTTTTTCTTTACCCGATAAGCAGTAAAATATAAGTAATAAAGATGTATAAAATAACCCATGACTTTTGTTTCTAAGGTTAGTCTCCTTTAACCAAGAAATTGAATTGTTAATATTCAACCACTAACTTTATAATTATAAGCAGGAATAGTCCAAAACGCCCCTTAAAACATTTATATATTGAGCACTACGTTTAATGGAAACATAACACTGGTAACTATTCCTTTTGGTGGGACAATTGGTTAGGGGAAGGCCAGTTTACTCAGTTTTCTAATAATATTCACAGGTTTGATAATAGAAATATATTAGATTTCTTGGTGGATGGACAGTGGAATTATCATTTGTTGATTTAACAGGCTCCTCCAAGTCAACTGACCAACATTCTAGGAACAATAATTCCACAACAACAACAGCCACACCAGGCGTACAGGAAGACCAACTCCAATGCCATGTTTAGTTGTTCTTTAGATTGGAATGAAATTAGGGAAAAAATACATAAATCTCAATTCAAAGCTCTCATCAGGCATAATCACATACCATTCAAAGATTCTTTTCCCCTCTGGAGGGCTTTAAATGGCAAGCTACCTACTATTCAAAACTAACCATTTCTTGAGTTGATCCTACTAACTATTTTTGTTGTATCAACAAGCAAGAACAAACACCATCATCCACACTTTAAACAATGGTGATCTACTAGTTGAAGTCTAGAGAAGTTTTACAAATATGGCAGGGGTTAAATCTGATCATTGTTCATTGTAAAAACTTATAGCACAAGGGTGGACAATGGAAACACAAAAATGAGGCTCATAAACTCATCATAAAGGCCACTCTTATTTTCATCTGCTGGAACATATGGAAAAATAGATGTGCTAGTAAATATGGTGGAGAAACATCTAATGGTATAAGAGTAAGGTATGCAATTTATAATTATGATTGTAAACTAATAACTTGTCTTATTCCACATGTTATTTGGCCTTCTACTTTGAGTGGAATATTCCAACTAGCAGAAAGGTGTGAACATGTTATTAAAGTACAAAACATGGCATGGACAAGACCACCTGACCAATGGATCAAGATTTGTCAGAGATGGAAGTGCATTAGATAACCCATGCCGGATTGGAGCAGGTGGTATATTGAGACATCATGTAGGGAAACTTCTACTAGATTTTACATCTCTCAATTGAAATGGTATAAACAATCAAGCAGAAATAAGTGCAGCCATATTTGGAATGACATGGGAACCAGAATTAGGGTACAAAAATATAATTCTGGAAGTGGATTCAATGTTATCAATCAATTGGATCCTACAAAAATCTACTCCACAGTGGAGGCAGTCAGTTAAGGTGAAATTACTCATCTGCAAGACTTAGGAATTCAAATATGCACATATCATTAGAGAAGCAAATTGGGTGGCTGATGCCTTGTCCAAGCATAGTCACAAGCTCACTAGTCCTAAAATATACTATAAAAGTTAAGATATACCTAAAGAAGCAAATTCTTACTATCAGCTAGATTTAGTGGAAATGCCAAGCTTTCGAAAGAAGAGGACGAAGAAAATGAAATATCCCGTTTGAACATGCTGCTAACTTTTCAACTGACTATAACTCAAATTAGAGATTCTTTGAATAGTTTGGTTAGTCTTGTTTATTTTTGCGTTTGTAAAGGGAGAGTCTCACTTGTTTATGTTTCCTAGATTCCATGTATAGAGAGGAGTCCTCCCTTCTAGGTGCTTAGAACTTTTTGAGTTATCTTTTTTAAGGGGAGGAGTAGATTTTCTTTTTAAAAGTTGACTCCAAACCATTATAATTATGGAGGGTAGGTTCATGCCCCGTTCCTACTATTTTTATTTTTGTGGAATAAAAAGGCCTAGGGGTATTAGTCAGCCCTACCCATCTAAGGGTGATTAAAAAAAAAACCCAAAACCCAAACATTAAACACATAAACATAATTTTTTAAATGTCAAATGATAAAACTTGAATCATAAAATCTAATAAAAAAACTATACACTAACATTAATACTAACCCTAACCCTAACCTTGCATCTACAAATGAACTGTTTTATGTGCATTTACTACGACATGCCTTTCGTTCATCCACACAACATTCTTGTGGTCAACATCAACAAAATTTATTTCTTCATGCAGTTGTGCTATATTTCCATATTTTTCTTCTACATTGGAAAAAATATCGGCTAAAAATAGTTTCTATTTTGTTTGGTAAATCGTGGGGATGGCCGCCGTTGTAGCTGTAACCATATTAGGCTTGCAAACTTACGCAAATATTAACACGATTGTGGGAAGTCTCGCTTTCACCTTTGAAAATTTATATATGTATCCCCTCTATCAATCATGAACAAGGTGATCAAAAAAACAGTGCTGAATTCTTGCCAAAGACGCTTTCCATAGCATGCTTCCTTTATGGAATCTGGTGGTCCATCTATGCTCTCCTAAAGTTTTATCCCTACATCTTGACAGGAAATGGATTTACAGAACTATTGGCTTTAGTTCATATGGCAATGATCGTCATTTACCGCAACCCACCTCCCAAATAAGAGAAGACATCAAAAGTGGAGCTCCAAAACGTTGTTTTTTTCTCCCTATGACATCAGTCTTGACATATAAATTTTGTTCGTTTTTAGTTACCCCATTCCTATTTCTACGAGAACACGAATTTCAACGGCATTTTCTTTAGTCATTCAATTGTCAGCAAATTTTTTTATAGATAATTATATTATTTATCTCAGTTTATAATACTAAATTTTTCCTTTAATTAAAAATAAAAGTTAAAAAAAAATCGTACGTACAAAATACAAAAATTAAAACATTAAAAACTAAATCATAGATTTTAAAAATCAAATCCTAAATTACAAACCTTGAAACCTAAGAAAATATAAACCCTAACCCCTAACCCTAAATTAACCCTACTCTTAACCCTAACTCTAACTCTAACTCTAAGCTATTAACCCAAAACCCAAACATTAAACACTAAACAATAGATTTTATACAAAAACCCTCAACCCCAAAACCTAAAACCTAAAAAACCCATAAACCATAACCCTAACCATATATCTAACACGAACCCTAAACCTAACCTTAAACCTTAAATCCTAAATCCTAACACCAAAATATATTTCCCCCTTATTACCCCAATTTTCCCTATGTTTAAAATATTCTCTCTATAACAGAAGCTTCAGCCACTGCCCTTAACGGCTATCAGAAATCCTAAAACGTGAGCCGCTGCGCAGCCACGTGCTCCACTAGTGGTCGGCCAAAGACCTCCGGAGCAAAGACAATAGGAGAGCCTTGGAAATAACAACAAACCCTAGTGTATCACACAACCTTATCCATCTCACAAATCCTTAAATTCGCAACACACTAACGTGATGAATACTGCATTTTCAGAGATTGAGTTTGATAGAGAACGAGAATTATTTCTCAAGGATATTCTGAGTTGAATCGAGGACAAAGACTAATGGAAATGGATACTCCTCATCAATATCTACAACATATTCAAAAAATCAACAAATTCAATCATTCCATTTGGCCAGAATAGAAAGGTGATTTTCGAAGGAATCGCAAGTACTTTGCCTGAGTCGCGCACTAAAATTTAATCGTCTTCAAGCAAAACTCATAATGATTTAACCATTGGGGTTTGTTATCCAAACGATAAGGTCCATCTCACTCAAATTTCAAGTGTAATGGAGGGTGTAATCACCGGCGGGGAGAATTCCTGCAAAAATAGAACCCCACACATCGGAATTCATGGAGAATCATCAGAAGGGACTTATTTTATTAGTCCAAGAACATCCATCTAAAAGATATTTCAATCCAGATCAAAGAACAAATTAACAAGAACGACAATTCAACATCTTCCACTGATCCTAAGTGCAATATACAACAAGGAAAACATGAAAGTTAAGGGGAGACCTCAGTCGATTGAAGCAACAACAATTGGAGAAGAAAATAGAACACAATGGGGGCGATTTCTATTGAACAACAGGGTATTAACAGGTTCATTATCTGGATGCACTCAACAGACTAATCAAATGAAACACATTCATCAAATTTTATTTTGGTATGAGAGGTAATACATCATATATAACTCCGAATTTTAATGCAGGTAATTCGTAAATCACACCATACCAAGATGAAAAAGGTGAGGAAGATGGGAATGTATAGCTGTAATGGAAATAACACTCAAGTCAAAAACTTGATCAATAAGACAGGGAATTGCAACATGGAGGAAATGAGCAAAGGAATGATGGAAGTTGCTAGCAAGTCTCAGAACTGGTTCAAGGGAGTGATGAAAAGCAAAATGATCAATGTAAAAACACCTACAATAAAACAGGAGTCAACTCATAGAATCCAGCAAATCGAGTAAGTGTGGAGTATCATAACAACTTCCCAAAAATATCCAAAAACTACTCTAGGTATGGGACTATTCTCAATTCGATAGAGCTAATAAGAAGGGAACTAATGTTGTTCAGAAAACTGCTACATATCCTAACAGCCAACAACTTATTAAGATATCTAACAACAATGCAAAAAATGATTTTTTTTAATCGACACTCTATGATGTGGTACAATCCTTTGCAAGGTTAAGATATAATCAGTCCAAAAATGAAATTCCTATTGTTTTAAATGATCCTATACATACGACTAGACAAGGTTTTCCTGTTGTAGTTCTTGATGAAGATGATTATTATGTGAAAATGGCTGAGGTTTGTAAGTACACTCTTATGGAAAGTTCACTAGGACGATGCCTAAAATGGAAATCGTAAGTAGAAGATTCATTCTCCATACTCAACTCACAGGGAGTGTGAAAATAACACATTTCAATTCTAGACATGTTTATATTGACCTTCACAATGATTTTGACTACCAAACTGTTTGGACAAATCTTAGAATGAATATTGAAAGGCAAGTGATGAGAATACAAACCTGGACCCCTAATTTAACCCCTGAAGAAGAAAATCCTGTTGTTCCTATTTGAGTGGCTATTCCTGCATTACCTTGGAACTGTTACAACAAAGTTTTGTTTACAACTATGCTAGAATCAGTGGGGAAGGTTTTGTTTCTAGACTCATCATCCTCCCAAAGAACTAGACGCAGCACCCTAAGAGTTAAAATGCAGGTTGACCTTCCAAAAGCAAGACCCACTCATGTTTGGTTGGGATTCATGAACTCAAACCTCAACAAATGGAGATGGTTAAAAGTTGAAAATGAGGGCATCCCTATTTATTGCATGCACTGTAAGCATCAGGGGCATATGGAACATGAATTTTCAATCAAGAGACGGGATAAGGATTTCAAAAACAGGAAAGAATGGAAATCTGAGAAAAGATCTAAGGAAGTACAGGAACAGGGTGGCCACACAAATTCTCAAGTGCAGGACAAAAGTTATACTGAAGCTGCAACAAAATCTCATCCAAACACAAATCATAGAGGAGAACTCTATAAAGATGATGGCCACAGTCAAAAGAGGAAACAACCTGTAAGCCAACAATAAGAAAGAAACACCCTCAATCCAAAGGATCAAGATCAGCAAGCAAAGTTACAGAAAGACTAGCAGACACAAATAAACATAAAAACATAAAAATAAGGATCCAACCAACTCCAAAACTTTTAGGAAGACAGTTTCATCTCAAATGAAAAGGAGAAATGACAGCCAGCAACAGGAACAGACACCAACAGGTAGACCTAATATTCAAACTCAAAATACTTTTTCTAATGTTGAAATGCAGGAACAGCAAGAGATAAACCAAACAAGAGAGGAAGATTCCAGTAAAACAACAACTTAGTATGATCAACCAAAAAATGGGAATCCAAAGAGGTCAACTGTCATAAACAGTCTCAACACACACAAGGAATAAAAGCAGCAGGTTGCTGCAACCTACAATCACAATATCACAGGTATTGACACAATGACCCCAAGTCCCCATCACCCTAATATTATCGATGTTGATTCTAGTTTTACTAATGAAGTTTTTGGAGGTATGGATGGGGTGTGTCAACAGAAAATCACTAACATTCAGGAAGGGGTTACCAAAGGGGTGAGTTTTCCTCATGTTCTGCATGAGGGGTTTGATATTGAAAATAGTTAAGACATTAGAGACATTAATAATTCTATAAGAAGGCATCAACAAGGTGAAAAACAACACAATCAACAACAGATGCAGAACAAAGATAATCGGCAGGGAAAAACAAGGCAAAGCAACACGTTCAAAAAGAGAAAAATAAAAATAAAGGGAAAAAAATGATACTTGTACTCCGGAAAGCACTCCAAGGAGAACAAACAAGCCTAGTAAACAGAAAAGGGATGCTACTAGAAAGGAGATAGAACAAACAACAGGACAATGACAGTGAACAGAAACACGAAATGGAGGAACAACCTTGAAAAAAATTTATTATGGTCAATCACAACCAAGGATTGGATATTCTTTCTCTATAGGCTCAGTATATTACCCCTCCAACATCTGAACCTCCTGATAAGACACAATAAGTGTGTAAGATCAATACATCTCCTCGTTTTTTATGTGTATGCAATGGATAATTCAGATGTTGAGATGGATAAGGACAATCATTCTCTAGATAACCCTGATGAAGATGATTAGACTAGTATGGCACTTATTAAGGCCTTTATTCCTCATAATGATTAGGCTCTAGATGAGGAGATCAAACAAGTTACACGAAGTCAATGTTTATCCCCAAGAGGGTTCCAATATGACGAATTACATTTCAACAAACAAGATGTCAACACTTTCACTGCCGGAAGACCTAACACTAGGCTCTTTTTCTCTAGATCTTCTCAATGATTAGTACAATCATATGGACTGTGAGAGGGATCAACACTCAAGGGTGTTGGAGAGACTAAGGATTCTCAAGAAACATCATCACATATATGTTAACACTATATTGGAACCTTTCTCTGATAGTGTGCTTGTTCAAAGCTTTAAGGTTCAATTAAACATGGAAAATGCTTCTAGTAATGTACTGGTAAAATTTGGGTTTTCAGGAGCACTGATATTGACTGTAATATTCTTGATGAAGATGAACAACAAATCACTTGTGAAATGTAACATAATGAACTACAATACCAATTAACTAGTACTTTTGTTTATACAAAATGCAAAGGTCACCTTAAAAGACCTCTTTGGGATAAAATGTTACAGCAAGCCACAATAAGTACCAATCCTTGGTACGTTGTAAGAGATTTAAATACGATAACTCTTGTCGCTGAAAATTTTGGAGGGGTGCCTTATAACATGAAGAAAATCATCGATTTTATAGATGCCATTGAATCCTATGGCCTTTTGGACATTGGTTTTAGTGGTCATAAATTAACCTAGTCTAACAAGAGGGGTATTAATCACAGAATTTGGAAGACGCTTGACAGGTCTGTTGTAAATGATTCATCATTGGAAAAGATGCCTCAAACCACCATAACTCACTCGTCAGCTAATGGTTCTGATCATTGTCCACTTCTCATGGAAATGGTTTCCACAGCAACTGAACACATCAAGTACTTCAGATTCACAACTGTTGAGCTGACAACCCTCACTTTATTGATACATTAAAAACCTGCTGGGAGAAGGAAGTGGTAGGTACTGGTATATGGAGATGTCACCAAAAAATGAAAAGGATATCAAACACTCTTAGTGGTTTGTCAAGAAAGAATTTGGTGATATTTTCCAAAAGGTTAGGATAGATGAGGAACAAGTGCACAAAGCTGCAGAAAACTACATCATTAACATAAGTGGCTCAAATACATGTATCCTTCATAAAATTAATGCAAAGTACATCAAGTATGTCAAGTTGGAAGACACTATATTGAAACAAAAAACCCAACTCCAATTGTTTAAAGAGGGTGCTACAAACTCTAAATACTTCCATTCAGTAATAAGGGGAACAAGAAGGAAGTTATGTATTTATAAAGTTGTCAATGAAAATGGATATTGGATACAAGGTGAAGACAACATTGCTCAGGCAGCTTGTCAACACTCAAAGAAAACCTTACTGGTGAAGAAAAGCATATAAATGAGCATACTTTAGAATGCAGTTCATGGATGAGTAGTCAGGACCAAAATACTCAACTTACCAATATTGCTAGTATGGAAAGAGCTTAAAGAGGTGGTTGTTATTATAAATCTTAATTCTATTGTTGGCCCTGATTGTATGAATGGACACTTCTTTAAAAATTGTTGGTAAATTAACAAGAATGATCTAATAGGGGTTGTTCAGTCTTTTTTCAGTGGACTGATGATTCCTAAGTACTTCTCCCATTCATGTATTGTGCTTCTCCCTAATGTGAACAATCCAAACTAGCTTAATGAGTTTTGGCCTATAAGTGTGAGAACTTCGCTAGAAAGATCACATCTAATCTAATAATCAACAGACTTAGTGCTGTCCTCCCTGCCGTAATTTCTCCTAACTAGTACAGGTTTGTTAAAGGTAGAAGTATTTCTAAGAACATCATGTTAGCTCAGGAAATCATTCACCAAATAAAGATACCAATCATTGGTAGCAATATCATCATTAAACTAGACATGGCAAAAGCTTATGATAGGGTTTCATGACCGGATACTTGCCTGGTTCTAAGGAAAATTGAATTTGTTGAGGTGTTCATTGATATGGTGTGGAAAATCGTGGCTAACAATTGGTATTTAGTCATTGTCAATGGTAAGAGTCATGGATTCTTTCACTCCACTAGAGGCCTCAAGCAAGGTGACCCTCTCTCCTCTGCCCTACTTATTTTAGGTGCTGAGGTATTATCAAGATTTCTCAACAGGCTTCACAATCACTAGGGTTGTCATCTTTTTTCACAGAAATGGGGGGTCCCAGGTGAATCATTTGAGTTTTGCTGATGATATAATTCTGTTCAACTCTGGAAGATGCAAAACATTATAAATTTCAATATAAACCTTGAAGGAGTATGAAGAAACTTTTTGGAAACTCATCAATGTAGGAAAATTTTTACTTTATGCTACACTCTAATGCTTTCAATAGCACTAGAGATAGAATTAAAAGGCTGACATGTTTCAAACAAAAGTAGGGTCCTATTACTTACCTAGGTTGCCCTTTATTTGTTGGCAGGCCTAGTAGATCTACTTCTCTGATCTAGAAAACAAGGTTGTTTCAAGGATTAAAGTACTTACAAAACATGTTCTACATGCTCTCCCTATAAACCTTCAGTCTACAGTAACCCCACCAGTTACAATACTCAGGCAAATCCAAGGGCTTATAGCTAACTTTTTCTAGGGATGGAAGAGTGATAGAAAGAGTTACCACTGGGCTTTATGGAAAAACCTAAGCTACTCGTATGATGAAGGGGGGTGGGAATGATAAACTTACAAGATTTTTGCAAATCTTTCCAATTCAAGCTGTTGTGGATCTTTAGAACAAAGAAAACACTGTGGGGAGATTTATTGAGAGCAAAATATTGCCAAATATCAAACCATGTAAGAAAAAAATGGGATACTGGAGAGTCACTGACTTTGAAACATATGTTATTGAAAAGACAATATGTTGAGCAACACATCCATTGGAAACTTGAATCTAGAATTTGTTCCTTTTGGTGGAATAATTTGCTTGTCACTGGCCCATTAGAACAATACACAACCAATAGCAACAAATTTAACAATTCTACAGTGGATGTATTTTGGGAAGATGGGAAGTGGAGTTGGAGCAAACTAATAGAGCAGGAACTTGCCACTGAGTTCTCTAACATCTTAGATATAGAGATCTCTCCTCAGCATCACTTTCCTAACAAAGCTTTGTGGAAACTCAATAATCATGGGAGTTGTAGCTGTTCTTCAGCATGGGAGAAAATCAGAAACAAAAGAGCCAAGAATCAACTCAATTCATTTCTATTTCATAAAAACATTCCCTTTAAATCTTCCTTCCTTTTATGGAGAACCCTAAGGGATAAACTCCCTTCTAATGGTTGATTAACTAACTTTGGAATTGAGCCATCACATTGTTTTTATTGTCTTGATAGATCTGGTATGGACAACATAGAACACGCATTCAATTCAGGGCAATTTGCAGCCAAGGTATGGAGCTTTTTTGCAGGTAGTGAAGGGCTACAACAAGACCATTCATCACTACAGGTTCTGATCCAACAGTGGTGGGAAGCCAAGCCAAAGAAGGAAGCTCACCAACTGTTGCAGGAAGCCACGCCAATACTCATATGTTTGAACTTATAAAAAAACAAGTTTGAATGTAAATATGGAGATAAAGCAACTGACTTCAATCGGGTGAAGTATGTAGTCTACAAAGACAACTTCAAAATGTTGAACAGTGCCATTCCTCATATTAAATGGCCTGCAAAGTGGACTGATTTATTCCAAAAGAGTGAAAGGTGTATTCATGACAACAAAGTGAACATGGGAACATGGATTAAACCACCGGATCAATGGATTAAGGCAAGTACAGATGGAAGTTCACTCACTAATCTGTGCAAACTTATGGGTGGAGGTATTTTGAGGGACAAAGAAGGAAAACTATTGATGGCCTTCACAACACCACTTGGAGAAGGAACAAACAACAAAGCTGATATTGAAAGCTTTCATATTTGGTTTAACTTGGATAGTGAGCTTGGTTACAGGAACATATTATTGGATCTCGATTCTCAATTAGTTGTGAACTGGATCTTACAGAAAGAAGCCCCACAATGGAGTATTATAACTCAAGTTGGAAGGCTGCAAAACCTCATCACTCAAGCTCACAACTTCAGCTGCATTCATGTATTTAGAGAAGCAAATTGGGTGGCAGATGCACTGTCAAAACACAGCCACAACAGAACCACTCCTCAGGTATACTTCAACAGCCATTAACTACCTAAAGAAGCAAAGGCCTACTATGAACTTGACTTATTGGAGATGCACAGTTTTTGAAGAAAGAGGACAAAGAAAATTTTTGAACCTCCTTGATATTATTATATCTTTTCAACATAGCTATAATCCAAAATTATAGCTACTTCGAATAGGTTAGTATAGTTTATATTTAGAATATGTAAAGGAAGAGTCTCCCTTATTTATGCTTCCTAGATACTATGTAACTAGAGGACTCCTCTCCTAGGTTCTTAGTATTTTGGTTTCATCTTTCAATGTAAGAAGAGGAGTTGACTTACTTTTTTGGAAAGTTGACTCTAAATCATCTTAGGTTATGAGGTTAGGTTTATGCCCCCCCTCCTTGTAGTTTGTTTATGTTATTAATATTGAGGCCTGGGGGTAATGCTCAACCCCTACTTCTCCAAGGGTAATTCAACAACAAAAAAAAGACCAAAATACCAAAACCGTAATATTAAACAATAAACCATAAATAGTATAACTTAAATAATTAACCCCAAGCCCTAAAACAAATTAAAAACATAACCCTAACCCTAACACTACCATAAACCATATTCCCCATGCCTTAAATACAAAATCCCAAAACATTAAACACTAAACCATTTATATTAAACCTCAAATACTAAAACCTAAACCTAAAATCCAAAAAAAAAAAACTCTAACCATCACCCTAAACCCTACCTTAACCCTAACCTTAATGCTAAACAATAAACTCAAAACCCTAAGCCCAAAATACCAAAAATCAAACATTAAATACTGAACAATAGATTTTAAACATCACATGCAAAACCATAAACAATAAAACCTAAAAACAACCTACACCCTAACCTTAATCCTAGAATAACCCTAACCCTAAACTCAAAACCCTAAACCCAATGTGAAAAAAAAAACAAGCCCAAAATAAAAAAACCCAAACATTAAAAACTAAACCAATGATATTTAAACTTCACATCTTTTACCACAAACCCTAAAATTTAAAATAAACCTAAACCCTAACTCTAATCCAAACCCTAACCATAACATTAATCCTAATACTAACCCTAAATGATTAACCCAAAATCCCAAGACCAAAATAGAAAACCCTAATTATTAAGCACTAAACCATAGATTTTAAACCAAAAATGCTAACCTCAAACCTTAAAAAACACTAAACCGTAACCCTAACGCTATCCATAACCCAAACCCGAACCCTAACCCTATCCTTAACTCTAACCTAAATGCTAAACCCTAAAACCTAAGAATAAAATACCAAAACGGTGACATTAATCACTAATCCATATTTATTAAAACTCAAATCCTTAACTCCAAACCCTAAAACCTTAAAAACAACCTATACCCTAACCCTAACCCTAACATTTACCATAACCCTAACCCTACCATAAACCTTAAAATCAAGTCTAAAATACTAAACCCAAATATTCGATACTAAACCATTGATATTAAACCTCAAATTCTAAACCCTAAACCTTAAAACAAAACCAAAAACCTAACCCTAGTCATAACCCTAATCCATAAACCCAAAACCCTAAGCCCTCTTCATTTGCTGGAATCTGTGAAAAATAGGTATTCTAAAAAATATGGGGGAAAAACAAGGAACATTCGCAAGGTTAAATATTTAGTTTTTAAGGAAAATTACAACATACTAAACACTGCTTCCCCCAAATCAAGTCACCGACCAAATGGACAACATTAATACAAACTTGTGAAAGATGTGTTCATGATACTAATGTGAACATGGTAACTTGGATAAGACCCCAGATCAGTGGATAAAGATTAACACATAAGTTAGTGAAATCAGCAATCTAAGGAGGTTTGAGCTGGAGGTATTCTGAGAGACCAAGCTGGAAAACTGTTGATGGCATTCACACCTCCACTAGGAGAAGGCACCAACAATAATGTACAAATTAAGGCATCCATTATTGGTTTAACATGGGCATTAGAACTTGGGTACATGAACATAGTACTGGAGTTGTACTCTCAATTGGTGGTACACTAGATCCTACATGAAGCAAACCCCCCCCTCAATTGGATCCTCATACCATAGTTTTCAAGATTACCTAGCTCAATTCACATAGCCCAAACTTCAATGCCTACTGTCACGCACCCAAATCGGATCGCGACTGGCACCACACTTTCCTCCTATGTGGGAGCGAACCAACCAATCTAAATCTTAAAATTTCAATGTAATATCACAAAAATATGGGAAGACTTAAATTCATTAATAAAACCGATTCAATACTTCTAAAATTCCAACATCTATTTTATCCCCAAATATGGAAGTCATACCACAAGAACATCTATGATCAAATTACTAACTAAGAGTATTCTAAGAAACTAAATAAACAAAAGCTAGTCCATGACGAACTTCAAGGCCAGCAAGACATGAGGAAGAAGATCCAGTCCCGGCTAGAAGCGTTAGCTCACCCTGAAATCCGGTGTAATGAAGATTGGGCTTAGAGTTGCGGTTGATTGAAACCGACGGTAGTTTGCTGGCACTCCCACAATAACAAAGAAGAAAACATAAAAGTAGGGGGTTTCAGTACAAACACGAAGTACTGATTAGGTATCATCACCACTAAAATCGAAAACATTATAGATCAGTAACACATAAAATCAAACTACTATCCTTAGCATGCAGCATTTCCAATTAACCATCCATCCTGGTACACACCAAGAATCAATGAGGACTTCACACGCCCTCCTCATCATACTGATTTGGAATTAGTTCATTAGATTGAGTGTATTAACATCTTTGAAGATTCATTATATTATTTCTCTCGTGTCGTCCGTGACCTCTCCGCTCCTCATATTCTATCCTGGTCCCAGAACGTGCACCCGATCCATAGACGATCCAGTGGTCGACAGGAACGTGACCTTGCGATCCTTATATTCTTCCTGGTAACCAGGAACGTGCCACCCATCCTATACTATCCTGGACGTTTGGAACGTGACACTCCGATCCCATATTCTATCCTGGGTACCGGAACGTGGCACCCGATCCATATACCTTCTTGGTGTCGGAACGTGACACTCTGATCCTCATATTCCTATCCTTGGTACCGGAAGGTGGCCCCGATCCCCTAACTCACTATCATTCGTTCTTAGGCCTTTCTTTTAGTACCAAGGCATTATCATTAACAAAGTAATTAGGGTTTCTTCAAGATTAAGATTTCATAGCTTCATCATGCTTTATTTTCAATCACATCATATATATATATTATATAATAATCAATCATGCATACACCAATTAAAGCATATAGAAGACTTAATAATACTACTCTCCACACATATCATTCGCTATTGCTGAGTTTACTACGCACACGTGTGAAAACCATAACCTAACCTACCTCCACCGAAGATTCTGGATCAAGCATAGCAAATTCTCAAATTCTTGTTGTCTCTTTCGTTTTCTTTTCTCTCCTTGCTCTATTCTTCTCTTTTCTGTCTCTCTTTGTTCTTTCTATTTTTCTTATTCACCCAACCCTCTTTCCTTTACCACTCATAGCGTCATGAATAATTAAGTATAAAAGATGGCAATATAACACCTAATTAACTAAGGTACCACTTTAATAACCCCAAGTAAGTAGACTTATAACATTACTACCACTTTATAATTTAAAAGCAGGAAATAGTCCCAAACGCCCCTTAAATTCCTTAACATAATCGACCCAGCCTTGGATTTCGCAGCCTGTGACGAGCCGTCTGTGCCTGCGACGGTCCCGTCCTGCTGTCCATCACATGCTACAGAAACTACTCGATTTACGTGCATGGCCTGTGAACGGGCCGTCGAGCCTGCGACGGTCCGTCCTGCACGCTCCGTCACGATTCAGAGAATCGTATTTGAGTACCCAAAATTCATAATTCTATTGTTCTGGGCACGGGACCAATAGCAAAATAAAAAGCAAGAGTATGCTGTAATGCAGGTAAAGATGTGTGTCCACGATGTCGTCGTGACCATGACGTCCGTTCGTGAACCATGACGGTCCATCGGTGCATCCGGTGCCTCTGCCATTTTTTCCAGAATTCAAATCTGCTATTCGAAACCGACTAAAAAGGTCGTTACAATGATACCAATTTACCCATCGTTCTCTCGAACGATCACAGAGAAGTAAACCAATAGTGAAACGACTTATCCCTGAATCTGTAAACAAGTGTGGGTTCTTTACATGCATATCGGCCTTCCTTCTCCCCAGTTGGCTTCTTCAAACAGGTCGAGTTCTTCATTGCACCGATGATGCAATCTCCCTTGATCTGTCATCAACTTGCGAACTTCTCTATCTAACTAGCAACAGGCTCCTCCATCATAAGAACAAATGCTCATCAAGCAAAACTGAATCCCACACAGATGGAAAAAAATCAGGAGGGAAATTTGAGAGATTAAAAAAAAAGAATTTATTAACTGTAGTTTCCATCCCCATGGTATCTTTTCAACATCGACACTGGAATAACCGGATGTCTCCGGAGTGCTGGCGACAAATTGCTAATTCATAGCCACCGCCCCTACTCCGCTTCAGAACTTCAAATAGACCAATATACCTTGGACTAGCTTTTCTCTTTTTACCAACGCATCACCCTTTTCAATGGCGAAACTTTCAAGCAAGACTTGCTCTCCTTCCAATGACTCCAACCCTAACCCTCGATCTAGCATACTCCCTTTTCCTACTTTGGAGCCGCTAAAAGCTTTTCTTGAATGGATTTCACCTTTCTATGAGTCCCCCTCAAAGGGCCAGTACCACCAATGTCTAACCTCGAAGCTCAAACCAACCAATGGAACCTACATCTCCTACCATACAATGCTTCAACTGGAGAGCTATATCTATACTTGATGATAGCTATCTTGATATGAAAACGTCCGGCTATAGGGTAAGACTATCCCAATGGCCCACCAAATCTATCCCCTCAGAAGCATATCCTCCAACACTTTGAATCGTTCGCTCAGACTGCCCATGCGGTCTGAAGCTGGAACGCATTACTAAGATCCCAAATAGTACCTAATTCCGCATGCAATGTTTTCTCCTCTCCAAATTTAAAGTAAACTGCGTACCTCTATCTGATATGAATGGACAGTGGAACTGCAGCAATCGAACAACTTTGATATGTAAAGTTTTGGCTACTTCCTCTCATTGTAAAGTCCCCTTGACCGCAATGAAATGATGCAGACTTAGTTAACCATCAACAATCACCCAATAGATTCATGCTTACCCCTTGTCTTTGAAGACGCAAACCATCGAAATCCATTCTATTCTCTCCACTTCCATTCATGGATAGGCATTCTCTGAAGTGTTCCTCCGGGCTTCTGGTGTTCATACTTTACTTGTTGACACTGTGGACATTTGGCAACAAACTCAACCATGTCGCGCTCATTCTACTCCACCAAAAGTGTTTGCCTTAGGGTCACCGTACATCTTGGTTGCCCCAGGTGGTATAGATCATCCGAACTATGACTCTGTTCATGACCCAAAACGAGCCGCGCTGGCACCCACATTTACACCCTCCTAATGTGAGCGAACCACCCAATCTAAACCTTATCATTTAATTAATATCAAAATCAAGCAATGCCGGAAGACTTAAACCCATAAATAAAAGACAATTCAATAACTTCTAAAATTTCAACATCTATTAATTCCCCAAAATCTGGAAGTCATATCACACCAAGAACATCTATGATAAAATTACCAAACTAAGAGTAGTTCTAGACGCTAAAGCAAATAAAAGCTAGTCTAATGCCGAAACTTCAAGGCATCAAGACATGAGGACGGAGATCCAGTCCAAGCTAGAAGCATTAGCTCACCCTGAGATTCCGGTGTGACGAAGACTGGCTTGAACTACTGTTGAGTTCCGAAGATGACGGGCACGTTTGCTGCATACCACGATATTACAAAAGAAAACATAAAAGGTAGGGGGTCATTACACCCATAAGTACTGAGTAGTATCATCGGCCAACTACTCAAATAGAAAACAGTATATCTCAAGTAACATCTAAAATCATACTACTACTTCCTTAGCTGCAGCATTTAAATTACCATAATCCTTGTACAACACCAAGCACAATCAATGAGACTCACGCCTCCTCATCATACTCGTTTGGAACCTGTTCTTTAGAATTGAGTATATTAGTATCTTTCAAGATTCATTATATTATTTACTCTCGTGTAGTACTGACCTTTTACCCCGCTCCTCATTCTATCCTGGTACCGGAACGTGGCAACCCGATCCTATACTATCCTGGTGTCGAAACGTGACACTCCGAGCCTCATATTCTATCCTGGTACCACGGAACGTGGCACCGCCGATCCATATACTATCCTGGTGTCGGAACGTGACACTCTGATCCTCATATTCTCTCCTTGGTACCGGACCTTGCACCCAATCCATATCTAGCCTGGTGTCGGAACATGCCACTTTCGATGCCTCATATTCCGATATCCTGTTTCGGAACGTGACATTCACCCAACAATCCTCATATTCTATCCTGGTACCGGAACTTGGCACCCGATCCCCTAATCTCACTCTGTTCAATTTTTTCATTAAGCCTTTTTTATACCAAGGCATTAATCATTAACAAAGTAGATTATGGTTTCGTCAAATTTAAGATTCAATAGCTTCATCCATGCTTATTTTCTCCTCACAATCATATATATATCATTATATAAAATCAATCATGGCATACACACAATGCATATAGAAGACTTAAAATACTACCAAACACAATATCATTCGCTATTAGAGTTACTATGATAAGTGTGAAAACCATAACTATCCTCACCGAAGATTTGGTGATCAAGCAAGGCAAATTCCCTCAAATTCCTTGTTGTCTCTTCGTTTTCTTTCTTCTCTTGTTCGAATCCTCTCTTTTTTCTGTCTCTCTTTGTTTTCTTTTATTTTTCTTTATTCAAACCCTCTTTCTTTTTTACACTAATAAATCATATAATTACGTATAAAAGATGGGCATAATAACCCACTAATTAACTTACGGTTACCTCTTTTATTTAACCCCAAGTAATTAGAACTTATTACCATTAACCCACCACTTTCTACTTAAACAATAAATAGGCAAAAACAACCCCTTAAATTACTTAACAGAAGACGACCAGCCGCCCGGATTGCGCAGCCTGTGACGGGCCGCGTGACCTAGAAGGTCCGTCCTGCTGTCCGTCACATGCTCCAGAACCTTCGATTTTAAGTGAAGGCCTGTGAATCGATTTCATTAACCCAAAAATAAAGAATTCTAAGTGTTTCTGTGACGGGACCACCCTCACGACGGTCCCGTCGTGACCAATGACGGTCCGTCGTGGCATCCGTTGCCTCTGCCAGTTTTTTCCAGAATTAAAATCTGCTACTCAAAACGACTAAACAGGTCGTTACACATACAAGTGTTTACAGAGGCTAATTGGGTGGATAATTCCTTTTCCAAGTACAAACAGAAGACAAATATTCCTCAAATACACTTCAACAATCAATAGATACCCAAAAAAGAAAATGCTTATTACCATCTTAACCTTCTAGAAATGCCTAACTTTAGAAGGAAAAAGACCAAGAAGATTAAGGAACCCCCTTAAGAAAACTAGTACCTTTTAATTTAACTATAATTTAAAATTATAGCTTTTTTGAATAGGTTAGAATAGGTTTTATTTTTGAAAATGTAATGGGAGATTCTCCCTTCTTTATGAACGGAGAGGAGTCCTCTATTCTAGGTTCCAAGTATTTTTGGATTCACCCTTTCTATATGGGGAGGAGTTGACTTTCAAATTTTGAAAGATGACTTTGAACAACCATAGGATCGAGAGGTTAGGTTTATGTCCCCCTCTCTGTATTTTGTTTCTTTTATTAATATAAAGTCCTGAGGGTGTCACCAGCCCCTACCCCTACAAGGGTAATTAATTTTTTTAAAAAAAATTACCAAAACCCAAACAGTAAAAAAAAACCCATAGATTTTAAACCTCAAATGATAAACCCTGATCCATAACACCGGAAAAACAACCTACACCCTATCCCTAATCCTAACTGTAACCATAACCATAACCCTAAACCCTAAACCCTAAGTCCCAAACATTACACACTAAACCATAAATTTTTTACCTCAAATCCTAATCCACAAACCCTAAAACCTAAAAAAAGAAGCTAAACCCTAATCCTAACCCTAACCCTAACCCTAACCTTAACACTAAACTTAACCCTAAACCATTAACCCTATAACCAAGCCTTAAATACCAAAGCTGGAAAATTTTAAAAAGTAAATAATAGATTTTAGACAAAAAATCCTAAACCGCAAATTATAAACCTAAGAAAATCCAAAATCCTAACCCTAACCCTATACATAACTCTAAACTTAAATGTTAAACCTTAAACCCAAAGCAGAAAATACAAAAACCCTAAGATTAAACACTAAAGCATAGAAATTAAACCACAGATACTCAACCCCAAACACCAATAACTAAAAAAAATCTAAACCCTAACATTAACCAAAACACTAAACCTACAATTAAACCTAAAACCGAAAACCAAAATACCAAGTTCCAAACTTTAAACACTAAACCATCGATATTAAACCTCCAATTTTAAACCGTAAACCTACAAATTTTAAAAAAACTAACCCTGATATTTACCTTAAATTATTAAACAAAAACCCCATTCCCAAAATACCAAAATATAACATTAAACACTAAACCATAGATTTTAAACAAAAAATCCTAAACCCTAAACTTAAAACCTAAAAAAAATCCTAAACCCTAACCCTAACCCTATCCTTAACCCTAACCCTAAACCCTAAATCCAAAACCTAAAATACAAAAACCCTAAAATTAACCCTAAACCGTAGATATTACTACCCAAATAATACACCCCAAACCCTAAAACATAAAAAACAACCTAATCCCTAACCTTAAATCTTAATATCAACCCTATCTCCAATCCTACCATAAACCCTAAACCCCAAGCCTAAAATCTAAAAACCCAAACATTAAACTCTAAACCATTGATATTAAACCTCTAATCCTATATATCAAACCAAAAAACCCTAAAAAAACAAATCCCCAACCCTAAACCATACACTACAAACCTGAACCCTAACCCCCAAAATACCAAAACCAAAACATTACTTACTAAACCACTGATTTTAAATCTAAAATGCAAACCTTGAACAATAAAAAGGTAAAAAAAACCCTACACCCTAACCCTAACCCTAAACTCTAAACCATTCATAAAAAAAAAGTTCAAAATAAAAACCCTATGTCGAAAATACAATACCCGAACATTAAACACTAAACCATATATTTTAAACCTTAAATCCTAAACTACAAATCCTTAAACATAAAAAAAAACTAAACCCTAACCCTAATAACCCTAGCCCTAACTAAAACCCTAACCCTAACCCTAACCAAAACCATAAACCCAAAACCCCAAGCCCAAAATACCATTAGCTTCCCGATGTTAAAATTTTTCTCGCTCTCTTAACTCCTCTCTATATGCGCCTTATAGAATTGCATACAAACTTTGTCTCTAACAGATAGTTGAACACCGAGTGGTATGGAGCGTGAGCTACTGTCCATACTTTAGAGGCCACCAGAACAACTCCAACAAGAGCTCTTGAAAAACTCGAGCAAAACCCAAATGGTATCACCCTCTTAAAAATCACCTGAATCCAACCCTCAAGTAAAAAATTATGAGGAAGTTAATTTTGGGGAAACTGCGAAAGAATTACCAGATAATCGCAGCCAAATTTGAAAATCTCCCTAGAGATTTCATGGTGAGTTACACAATGGGGGATAATCCCCTGATGAAAGGGTACACCTCATAAGAATTTCAGCTAGAATGGATAACCCAATCACTGGTGGGAAGTTTTCCGATGTGCAAGCCATAGAATAAAGGAGAAGTAAGGAAGAAGACTTCAATTGGAAGAATCCTATTGGTCAAGAGATTAATGTTAACAACATATCAGTTTGTTTAACATAGGAACACAATCACAAAGGAAATACGTCAAGTGTAGAAGGAATTTGGACAAACCAATGGAAAGAGGTGATCAAGGTCGAAAGCTCATCACATTTCTCCTTTTGCGTCAAACTAGTTGAAGTAATACCATGCAATGTGCAACCACTCAATCCAGGTAAAGTTGTTGATTTATTTAATAATTCTCATAAACTAATGCAGGAACAACACTCCCTTTCACCAAATGTCTAGAACTTAAATGCATCTTAGTGATAATTGTAGTTCTAGCCCTAAGCATCTTAATTCCATGGGAAAAATAGATGTTGAAACTAATGAGAGCATACAGTGGATGAAGATGAAAATTTCTAAACCTCACCCTACTAGGAATTGAATAAAACTCTAAACATACCTCCTAAAGAAAGTACTGATCAAAGTGATTACCACGTATCCTTGCCAAAAATTTCTAACAACTTTGACAAACCTATACCTAACCTACCAAAAAGCATGCAAAATAATCGCAAATCCAAAGAAAAAGAGTCTAGCAAACCTACTAACGCTAAAAACAAAAATCAGGAATAAGAGACTAAAATGATCCCTACATAGTGGTTCAAATGTTTGCTACTAGACTTAAACATATCCATGAGGCACAAACACCCAATATAGGGATTAACACAACTAGACAAAGAACAAAACATTGCTGCCCGACAGTGATATATGAAATGCACTATTACAGGCACACTTTGATTGTTGATTGCAAGAATACCTTGGTGGGAAAATTCAGTACTACTATGCAAAAGGTTGAACTCATCAGAAAGAGATTCATACAACAAACTCAACTAATTGGAGGGGTCAATATTGCTAATTACAATTCGAGACATTTGTTTATAGACATTCAAAATGATCTTAATTATCATATAGTTTGGACCAAACAATGAATTACCATAGAAGGAAAACACATGAGTATACAAGCCTGGACCCCCACCTTTTTTCCAGAAGAGGAAACACCTACAGTCCTTATATGGGTACTCTTACCTGGCTTACCTTGGCAATACTTTAAGAATACTTTCCTCACACCGCTTTATGAAACTGTGGGCGAATTCCTCTATCTAGATACTGCATTCATAAAAAGATCAAGGGCTTGTATGGCTAAAGTTAAGGAGCAAGTAGTTTTAACTAAAACTAGAGCTAAAAAAGTTTTGATAGGGTTGGATGATTATGATTTTATGATAGGGAAGTTGCAACCTATTGAATATTAAATCATCCCACCTTAATATGAATATTGCGGACATCAGGGACATTACATAGATGAGTGTAAGGACAAAATGATAGATGATAATTACAAGTATAGAAAAGAGTAGGAAATTGACAAAAAACAAAAATAATGAAAATCTGGTCCAAAAAGAGCAGGAGAACAGGTAGGGCAAATCAAAAAAGTTTAAAGAGCACCAACAACAACACCATAACGAAGTCAACAAATGGAAACAAATAGTTCAGTAAAAGGGGAAAGTGTCACAAACACCAAGGAAGAAATATCAAAGACAACAAGAGGAAGGAGATCAAAAAATAGCATGGAGGCCTACCTCAACAACAACTTAGACAACAAAAGAAAACCAACAGTTGACTGTACAACTAATAGTTATGCCTAGTATTACACAACACAATATTTTCACTAAATTGAACATACACGAAATGCATACTGCACCAAGAGAGGATGAAAATAACAAGGGACAAATAGCAACACATGAAATAAAAAACAGGTATGCAAAGGGAAACAATAAAGAAAAGTAAGGAATATCAAAGGAAAATGAGGCCAACAACATGAATTCAGGTATCACATATGTAAAAACTAACTCTAATTAATTTTAGACATTTGATTATATGACTGATGAAGTTGAAGGAGAGATGGATGGGGATGTGAGGAGAGTCTTATGAACTTGAAGGAAAGGGTGACCAAAGGGAGTAATTTTCAGGGGGCACAAAATTACCATAATATAGACCTTAGAGCCCTAGAAAATCCAAAAATTAAACAAGAATAATACAAAAAAAAACAATATCAGCAACAACAATCCAGACAATAGCAGTCAATACTACAGAGAACAAGGAAAATAAGCAATAGTAAGCAAGACACACTGTTAAAAAAAATAATCTTCAATGGCAAAAGAAATGTGGAACAATGCTAGTAATAGAAAATTGGAAAACACTCCAAAGAGTAAGAATTAACTTTGTAAACGAAAATGGGATGCATCCAAAAGAAGAAAGAGAAAACTGTAGGAAAGTGAGGAAAAAAGGAACATGAAAGGGAAGATGAACCATGTACAAAATTTATTATTATAATTGACCATAAGCACTTGGATGTTCCTCCGTTACAAGATCAACACGTGACGCCTCCATACACATAACCACTAGAAAAGAGACAACAGCAATATCAGGTCAATGTTGTCCCACTTATTTATGAATATGAGGTAAATAATTCTTAAGATGAGTTTGATAGAGACAACCAATCACTGCATGATCAAGAGGATGATGATAAGACTAGTGAGGCCTTGATTAGAGGCTTTAGTCCTCCCAATAATCAGAACCTTGAAGAGGAGATAAAACACCTAACTCTAAATCAACGTTTATATCAAAGAGGGTTCGAACATGACAAGTTTCACTTGAAAAACCAATACATAAACACGTTCAGTGCAAGCAGACCAAATACCACACTATTTTCCTCTAGATCCTCCCAATTATTTAGGGTTAGGGTTTAGGTTTGTTTTTAGATTCTAGGTTTTGGGGTTAATATTTTTTTGTTTAAAATATATTCTTTAGTGTTTAGTGTTTTTGTTTTTGTATTTAGGCTTGGGGTTTTGGGTTAATGGTTTAGCGTTCGGGTTAGGGTTAGGAATAGGTTTAGGGTTTAGGTGTTCTTTATTTTTTAGGCTTTATGGTTTAGGATTTGAAGTTTAAAATCTATTGTTTTGTGTTTAATGTTTGGGTTTTTGTATTCTTGACTTAGGTTTTTCTTTTGGACTTCTTTTTTGGACATTGGTTTTAGGGTTTAGGTTTTAGTTTAGGGTTAAGGATAAGGTTAGGTATAGGGTTCATGTTAGGTATAGGGTTAGTGTTAGTGTTTAGGTTTTTTTTTTAAGATTTTAGGTTTTTGGGTTTTTGATTTTTTGTTTAAAATCTATAGTTTAGTGATTATGGTTTGAGTTTTGGTATTTTTCGCTTGGGTTTCTGGCTAATTGTTTAGGGTTAGGAATAGGATTTGGTTAGAGTTTATTTTTTGTAGGTTTTAGGGTTTGTGGTTTTGGAGTTTTGGATTTTCGGTTTAAAATCTATGGTATAGTTTTTAGTATTTAATTTTCATATTTGGACATTGAGTTGCTTTTTTGGGCAATTTTTTGAACTTAGGGGTTCGGGTGTAGGGTTAAGTGTTAGGGTTAGGTTTAGTATTAGAGTTAGACTATATTCTTTTTTAGGTTTTATGGTTCATGGTATATCATTTGATGTTAAAAATATATGGTTTAGTATTAAATGTTACACTTTTTGTATTTTGGGATTAGGGTTTCAGGTTTATGGTTTATGGTTAGTGTTAGGGTGGTTAAGGGTAGGGTAAGGGTAGGGTTAGTGTTTTAGTTTTTAGGATTTGAGGTTTAATGCCAATAGATTAGTGTTTTATGTTTGGATTTTTGTATTATGGTCATGGGGTTTAGGGTTTATGGTAGGGTTAGTGCGACATTCGTGGAGCACCCCTTAGAAGTAACATTGGTGTACATGACCTCTTAGAGGTCTTAGAGTTTTTATAGGAAACCATAGTTATCATTCATCGCATTGACATAGTAAATTTAGCAGAAATTTATAACTTTTCATATCACATCATATGCTACGAACTTAACTTTATATATACAAAAAATATCGGTCATAATATATATTTAGAATGTAAGTCTCTTTACCATCTTAAACTCAACATTAGAATACCTTAGGGACACGACCATTAAAACATTAGACATAACTATAAAAAATTTAATAAACTTTACATTAAGGCATGAGTAGGGAATCCTTGGAACTTAAGGACCCCTTTCCTTGAGCATAGGAATCATCTATAAATCTCTTCACCATTCAAGACATCCTTTTAGCATCCATAACCTACACATTGTGTAAAAAAGTATAGTAAAATGGGATTAGTAGAAGAATGCACTAAGTATAGCAATAATGCAAAAATATGCATTTTAAAAGGACATTTTCTTGAAATCATACTTCTTGCCTTTTTGAGTAAATCGTCATAAAACCTGTAAAAATAGCATTTATATAATTACCATACATTATATAAAAATATTCAAAGGCCACACATCAAATTTGATCACTTATTAAATTTCTTACACTTTTAAATCACATTACAGTGAACTAGTTTTCCATTAACAGTGAACTATTGTTTTCACTTAAAAGTGAACTATTTTCCCTTTTATTCATTAACTTCCTAAGTAACCGTCTAGTGATACTTGGTGCAATGAATCACCTTAATGACACAAATAAAGAATACATACAATCTACATAAGTCATCACATATCACCACAGAAGTATAGAACATCAAAGAGATATGTAGGTGGAGACTCCTTTAAATTTACAATAAGTTATTTCAAGTTATACATCTTTTTACTTTTTTTCATATACATAATTATAAAACCTTGTTCATGACCCCAATCATAGTCCTCTACTGCAATGCACATGTGAATCCCCATAACCCCACACATGCTTAATAAACCCTTCATGAGACCACAAACGTTAGCATTCAATTTATATATTAACAAGTAAGTAAAGGCAACTTTATTCATGTAAATACAAGACCTTCATCATATAGTCACTCAGGCCAACCTAGTGCATATAAGTATAAGATCACATCACATTGATTCATACAATGCACATCTTCATAATAAGTAGACAAATACTACCATACCATGCATATGGACATAAGCAAAAACATACACATTAGGTCACCTTCCGAGGACTTTCTAAGGAGCTAATGCACATCTTCATAATAAGTAGACAAATACTACCATACCATGCATATGGACATAAGCAAAAACATACTTATTAGGTCACCTTCCGAGGACTTTCTAAGGAGCTACTTGTGCAATGTCTAGATGTGTTCATTACTTACACCCATACTAAGTTACTTAACTCAAGTCCTCCTAGTAAGGATAATATTCATTACTTCCATTGTCTATTGTACTTTAGGGAAATTATAACCTTAAACAACAATATGAACATCAGTGCTAAACATGGAATTTTACGTTGTAGAACCTTACACAAATGGAAGGTGTTCCTACCTGGACAAGGTTGAAAATAAAAATATGCTAGAATACTAAGTGAATTCACTTTGCTACATACTATGTGGTAAGCATAGTTATGGAACTAAGAGATATGTATTATTCATCTACATGCCATTGAGCAATTGGGGCCTCCTCTCATGAGAAAACAAGGGTGAATATTCCTGAAAAGGGAAATCATCACTTCATCTAGATCGATAGGTGAGTAATCCTGTAGGGGAAGGGAACACTCTATAAGGAACAAATGGGTAATCTTCCTTCAAGGGAATTCAAAACCTCCCAATGTCAAGTTTACTCGGTGCTAAGATAAGTTATCTTAATTTAAAAGACTTTGTTACTCTTATTCAAAACATAGGCTAGAATATTCATTCCTCATATGTTGTTAGCATACTCAAGCACCTATCTAGTATATAGTATTCTTGGGAACGCCTTTCACTGTCCCTCTATTAACTAGATCATCATTCTTTTGTGTGTATATATACCTATATGTGAGAAAACCTTTTACATAACAGCTTATGTCACACATGCTCATAAATTCATATTCTTACTTATAGAAACCACAAATAGAACTATCCTATCAAGGTAAACATGTGTAATGCATAGACAAAGTCCCATACCCTTGCCCATACTAGTACACCTTTCAAGTCATTCTAGTTAAGGAAACACTTATCATACTTCCATAAACATCATCTTAACATGCATCGTTGTAGACACTACTGAATATGAGAACTACCTTTCATTTAGACATCATGACTTATACTACCTGTAACACGTATTTAAAGTAAGTGTATGTGTACATTGGTCAACATGATCACATAAAGGCTATCAACAACAGATCAAGACAGCCACCCTCTTCGACCATAATACTCTTTGAAGCATAAACCACATAAAACACAATATCATAGGAGACATGTAAACTTCATATTACACTTAAGACTCCTAAGTTGTGTTATTCTTGCATTCACATAGGAGTACATAGGTAGGGGATTATAAACCTTTTTACTCCTCAATGGAAGCACATATACTTTACCCTAACATGGATCTCGACATGCTTATACAATAGCCATACAACCTAGATCGAACCTAGAATATGAAAGTAGGCATAATCTTCTCATAGTATCATCATAAGCAAATGTTCATATATTCCTCAATTTGCCTTCAAGACCATGGTCAACACATATATAATTACAATAAAGTAAACACCTCCACGATAAGTGGACCATATCACACAACTCCATACAAGGCTTTATCAACAATACTGTAAAGTAGTAGGGAAGTAGAAGAGTAGACGAATTCTTACTAATCATTTAACCTTTGGTCATCATTGACCATTACTACTCTTTTATCAATAAATTAAGTATGGGGAAGTATATTAAGGTACCATTATCACACATGAAGTTAAGCATAAGCTACTACAAGTCCATGCTATAAACTAGTTCAACATATCGATAACATGCTAGAATGTAGAACGACATAGACCATCAATCAATTTCACTTACATGGATTATAGATAATATTTACTCAATAAAATAAAATGAAGGCAGTAGATCATCATACACTTAGTCATAACGAAATCATGCTTAAAGCACTTCAAGAGCAAGCTACAATCGTAGGCATTAAACTATAAATTCAATATAGGTTAGATTGAATAGGCCATCTTACTAATTTTCCAAAAGTATTAATAGAAAATCATATTTTATCAATAAAGTACAGGATAGGAATTAGATAACGATATAGTAAATCAACTCTTATTCATACTTAATTCATCTTAGAACATATATCAAATCACCTACACAACATTATCAATTCATAGACTACAAGAATGAGATCAATTCATGCCAATCATTCTTTACTTTTTTCATACGAGATTACTATCCATAAGTCAATCATTATGTAACCTAAACAGTGGCTACAAGCAACCTAACATAATCCAAGGTCTTACAACAATTGACATAAAACAAACCTTACTGTAAACACATAGATCATATACTAATCATGTTGAATTTTTCATACATTGATCCTCATGGATCCATCATCATAAATTCAACAATCAATTAACGTAAACTACAATAAATGTAAATAATTCAACATAAGAAAATCAAAATTCAACCACTAACAAGACATGATCATAAAGCCCATGCAAGGCTAAATAGATTTAAGGAAGGAGCATTGGTTAGTCATGCAATTGGAGTAAAATCACGTTCAAACCAATACATTAACATAAATTTATCATATTTATCCATTAAAATCGTTTTTAGAAAGAGTCCATGGATAGATTGACGAAGAAGAGGTTTGATCATGAAACTTCCTTTGAAAACATTGAAATTACCTCCCCAAGTGAAAGGTTACTTAGATATGAAGTACAAACATACCTTTTTCTAGTTTAAAACCTCTAAAAATTGATGATTTATCCATGGAAATCCAAGCTCCAAGCTGTTCTTGAGCTTCACCAACAATGGTGGTTTGTAGGGAGAATATTTTTTTGGGGGAAAAGTTCAATTAGTGGGATTCCAAATGAGTTCTTCACGTGTTTGATGACTTATATACACCCAAAAGTAGCTAAATAAAACTATTAGAATTAGGTTAGGATGGCAAATGAATCTCCCATTCTCCCGTTAAATAAAATAGTCCGCTAGACAACAGCTACAGGCCACCATCGACGGTCCCATCGATAAGACGGTTGTCAATCGACTAGACGTCCTTTGGCTTCCGTCGATTGGTCCTTATCACAATTTTTGGTTTGACCTTACCAAGCTAAGTTTCCATAAACGAGACCTCCCAAAAGGTCTGTTGTTTTAACAACTGGCCGTCATTTAATACGTCGTGTGATACTGCCAAGGCAGTGTCTCGACCAGCATTGGGTCCTTTTTGTGGGGCCTTGTGCGGGTCCCTTTGTAACTCGTACCAGACATTTCCAACGTATATACAAACATTAACAAGATTTTGACCTTCCACATAAATTTCACCCAAAACAAAAACCTGCAACTCATTCTATAGGCTTGGACAATCTTTGTCGTTTGACATTAAAAATTTTGTACACTCCATATACCATATTTAAAAATCATTATAAATAATTTTCAAAACATAATAAGATCATGTAATATAGCATATCAGCAGGCATAGAGACATGAGACATATTGGTGACTAGTTGTCGAACGTTTTGGTTTTGCCTTGACTTTCGACTTCCAAATAACCTCAAATTTTAGAAACTTCCTCTAAACCATATTATAAGTCATTTTAGGACCATATAACCTTCATAAAACCATGTTAGGATCTAGACACCGTAAATCATTCTGGGGTTTTACAATATACCCCACTTGGGAATATTAATCCTCGAATGACAATTAAAATACTTTAGTCATCTCAGGGACTTGAATGGATCATAGAGAAGTTCATAACATTAGTAACATCATCAAATCATTTTATCACTCAATGCACACAAGCAAGAAAAACATCCATTCAGTCACTCTTTAGTGGATCAAACACAGAGGCTCTTATCATGTTCATAGGAAGAACATCCTCCTCCTAATCATATCATGGTCATTTCACTTCAATTCATTAAGATCTTATCTTGCAACTATTCTTTAATTCGCACTTAGACTGATTTTCAACAACACTCAAGAAGCAATTTAGGCACTCATACATCAATGCACATAGACTTGAGCTAATTTAAATAACAAAGATCATTATTAGTTAGACCTAATTCCATGAAGGTCATGCTCAACCCTACCATTCTTAGTAGTGTTCATGGAGGAATGACCTTCTCCTCAAAACCCTTGCATGTATCATGAGTTCAAACCTAAGCAAAGTACAAGGTCTATTTCCTCTTTAAAATGAGAAATACTCAACTTTTGAACCAAGGCATGCTCATGTTTTCTTCCTAGTAAAGTCTAAATGGTATATCTCACCATGTACATCACAACAATTATGAAGTAATATCATCAAATTTTAATTTCTAACATAGTACTCACCTTCCGAGTAGGCATCTTCGGAAAGAATCACACAAATCATAGGCACAAACATGATAACTTAGGTAAACATGATTTCACTTTTCAAGACTGAGTCTATAATTATGCATTCCAAATCCTCAATGTCACATAGTTTTCAAGAGACTCAACTTATTTCATTTTAAAGAGACTCAACTTTTCATAATAAGGCTAAACGTTTCACCTCACAAGTTACTATTACCATGTTTCATATCATATCTCATGAATTTAAATGCAAAACTAGCATATCAAGATGCAATTTAACATGAGAAAACATAGATTTAACAAAAAAAAACTTCATGCACTTTGGAATCTTCTGGATATCTTTAAGGTAATGTCAATCACTACATACAAAATATATTAGTGCTTTTTGAAAATGTTATTCATGAACAATCTTACTAAGAATTCATTAGAATCAAGTTCACGCAAAAATAGAAGGCTTAGGTAGAAAATATCTACAACCTTACTACTCCATCACCATTACCCAATTAAGGTGAACCCAATTAAGAGCAAATTAACCAAAACTTACGAGGATCTAAATTTACCAACACTCATTTTTATCACTTAAAAGTGATTACTACATCATAAGGATTTACATTAGGTTAACATAGGAACGCCAAAGTCATACATCATTAGGGGAAACAACAACGAGACTTAGTCTTAAGAACTCTTCTTTCCTTTTAACATTAATGTAAGGTAACTTCTAGGTCAATCTAAACCTCATCATCACTCTACCAAGACAAGAATACTACCCTCAATTCAAGAAAAACATCAATTCCACAACATCAAGGGACTCAAAACAAAATAAGAAGTTAGAAACAATTCTACAACTCATCATCCCATAAGACTCTCAATTTTCATTCCAAATAGCAATTATCCTTTTTACATAAATTCACAAGCTCATATGCACCAGTTCTATACACATTTCAAAAACTTCCAATAAAAGAACAATTAGTTGATTTCCCAAGAATACCACAGTAAACTACCTATTCATTACAGTGACATACTTCAATTTTCCAAAAATGCAACATTTAGGCAATTGATTGAAAAAGCATGACAATATGAGATACAAAACATTACCAACTCATCCCACATAAGAAGGCATACTATCATCACACCTAGGATCAAGTCTATACAAAGGACTCCAATCCATACTAGGCAACTTATCAAGGACCACATGTATACAAAAGGAAACTTTTAACACTTTTAAGCACATATTCTTAGGGTAGCATGCTTCCATAGGTAGTCTCTAAACATTTCAAGTTCAAATTATATTTTTTGTCTACCATCATCCAAAACCATATAGTAACACATTATACTAAAAGAAACTCAAGTCAACTATAATTTCAAGCATGCTTTAACTATATCATGACATACATTTCTCAATATAACTTGCTATTTCACATAAGTTTTTATATATAGTCATAAATGGCATTACATCATCAAAACATACAACAATTCACCTTCACACATACTCATTCAAAGCATAAAACCAAGATAAGCATTTAAACTCACCTTTCCTCCCTCAAGCATAGAGAACAATCTTATCCAAACAATCACATTAAAAGACCATCGGACAAGAAAACATAAGAGAGAGAGATCTTATAGATTTAATTTCTATGGAACAATGCTAGAATGATGAAGAAGGGAAAATCTATCTTCCTATAGCCTCTCGTACCATTTGATGTGTCACGGCTCACCATTAATAATACAAGACTCTACTAGACGTGGTAATATGCGACTTATATATATATATATATATATATGTATATATATATATATACTGTCTTAAACTCAACAATATTTGAATTTCTACATCCCAAGACCATTCCCTAGAAGGTAGGGCACAATGTTGGATTGAGACTGGCGTACTCGACCTCTAAGAAGTATTTAAAAGCCCTTTTCATATCATTCATCGTTTATACATAATGAAAAGTAGTGTGGAATTAGAACTTTTATGAAATCATAAAATAGTCCTTAAAACTCTTTTATATACAAGTAATAGGAAATACTAAGTCTGAATCTCATCAACTTAATACACAAGAATACTTGGGACACGGCCAATACAAAATACGAAAATAGAAATACTTAGTCCATTACAATTTTTTGAATAAGAAAGATTAAATAAATATATGCCCTCGAGTCATGTAAGGAAAGACTTTCACTTCTCTTGAACGAACTTCTAAGTCCAAGTCTTCACTTCTCAAAGTTGATCAACTACTAAGAACTATATAGCTAGAGAAAAGAATGGAGTTAGTACAACCATATCTACTAATATAACTTTATGCATAAAAATCATGAAAATGGACATTTAGTGGAATATGCATTTTTTATTGAAAAATCATATTATAATCATATAACAATATTGAATAACATAAAAACACACGAGGAAACAACTAAACAAATTAGCACATTTTTGGAGTCACCTTACAGTGAACTCACTTCATTGTACAGTGAATCAATTCACTATTACAATGAAGTTCTTCCCCTTTGCTTTGGACATATCCTAGATTGTAATTCTCCTACTTAAAGCTATTCTAAAACTCACTTAAGAAACACAAAGAGGGACCACCCATACACACTCTCTAATCATTCCTGAATGGTTCTTAAAACTACTTATGAGTAACATATACAGTTAAAGACATTCAACATATCAACATATAGACAACATGACATTCTCCTTCCAAATGATATCAAAAGACCTACATAAGAAATGAAGAAGATAATGTCCATAGTGAGACCTCTTTAAGTTTACCTAAATAGTCCTTATGAATACATAAGGCTTAGATCATGTCCACAAAATCAACTAACTTCCCTAACTAGAGTCATCCTAAAAAGTTCCAAAGATAAGACATGATGAGATCATCCTTTATACCCTCTTCACACTTTAGCTAAGGAATGCTTAAGTCACTTTAGATTAGGTACTCATTTATTTATATACTTCTTAACATAAGTCATTTGTTTATTAATTCATTAAGACTTATCGATCACATAAAGGACTTTAAGTAATGGTGTTAGATAAGACGTAGGAACTCCAAATAATATCTTCAAAGTCTGTTTTGTAATACCTAGATAGCGTCCCATACAACCACCTAAACTCCATAAAATACTCTAATGTTAATAGGTATTCCAAAAGATGTGAATATGCAACCGACATAGACAATCATAGAAAGAAATTGAATCCAGAGTTCTATCATACTCTGATGAGGTTGTTCTACTTGCCAATGGTATAATTCAGACATATCCCATGTAGGCACAAGGCTAAGGAATATGAAGGAAATATTTTGTAATCTAGTCACACACTTAACAAGAGCTACTTTCCCTTACTAGATCACTCGGTGCTAGCCTTAGTTCTCATAGATTTATTCTCATTAAGGTTCATATAAATGGGTCCCATATCTAATTCATGACCCAATCACATTCAACAACAAAAGCAAGGTTCATTAGGTCATATCTAACTATGGTGACAAGAAGCTCATCACGACTTTCCTAAGGTATGATATGATGTCGTTCCAGCCAATCAACCTTAATTCCATTACTAATTACATGAAGGATACGATTATGGCTAACTACTCCACGATTTATAACCTTACTATTGATTAAAGGTTCCACATAAATGACTTTCGTATCATTATGCAAGGTCTCACCTATATATATTAATTTAAGACTAAGACCTTTAGGTTCCTAATAGTCAAGACATCAAATATTCACATAAGCATCAAGTAAGGGACCCAAGTCTACCTAAAAAAGACACAACATACTTCCATTTAACACAAATTGCCTATCTTCCTTTAGACTCTTAGCAATGACCCTTAACCTTATTTAGTCAACCTATTTATTACCTTAAAATTATAAACCTAACCATTTTAGACTCATCTAGAAAACTTAGGATCAACCATGTATCAACTCTAAGACTACACACTTAAGACATCACAATAACATAACATGATTTACTAAATCGTATCAATAGTCTAAAACATACTTTAACATATAAATAGATATGATCACACATCATCAAATCAACTACACAAATAGCAATATAACTTCAAGTAGTACTGACAAATACATGATCATGAATATTCTAGAAAGTAATACCGACAAGGCCACATCAATTCACATAGCACTGCCACCAAAGATGGACCAAACAAATCATAGAATAATTGAAGTATAAATAATATCAAAATAAAGGAAAGGGGCAGAATACTTCCACTCCATCATCAACACTTCAATTCAATGCTAAATTTTTCAATTCCATAACACAAGACCCTTACTGAAGGCCATAACCAACAATTCAACATAAAAACTACAATAATCAATAAACTAGGTTAATTCAATGTAAATTCATCAATATAATACAACCTAGATATCAATTTACTACAATTATTACATCATTAGAAATCCCATTAGAAATCATTACTATTAGATCAATATCAAGTAACCTACATCTTAGTCAAAATTTAGGGTTAATCCAATTCATGGGTTCATAGGTAATTTAGATTGAAATAACTAATACAATATCAATGAGATCATAGTTCTATTATTAGAATTCATTTATGCAAGAACCTATGGTAGAATCATGAAATTGGACAATTGAAATTTAAAAAACATCTTGAGAGTTGGGTTCCTTGATGAAACAAGTTTCAAGGATAAAAAGTCATACCTCAAGGATGATAATTATTAACTTTTATGAATAATTTCCACTAAAAAAGTAACCTCCAAGCTGTTCCTTCACTTGGAATACAATGGAGACTTTGGGATTTTTGGGGTTTCGATTTAGAAGAATTAAATAGTCGAAGTGGTAAAAACTTATCTACTTGTTTAAAATACAAAATATACCCTTAATAAAACTCCAAAACATCCATTTAGAAGTGGAGTGAATTTACAATTTACCCCTTGACTTTGCAACAGACCTGTGCAGAAAAATAGCTTACATTGATGACTGCCTTCGAAGGGGCGTCACCCCACTGAAGGGCCGTGCTGGCAACCGACAGTGGGTTTAGACACTTGCAAAGTATCTATTACATCTTTTAGTCCAAGTACCCATATACGAAACCCATTGAAGGGGCGTAAAATTCCCTACGAGTTGTCGACTGCTACGTCATTGGGGTTCTTCTTGGGACAACCTTGACACTAAGTTGGGTCCTTTCTCAATGACCCTTGGATGGTCCTTGGGGTTAATTTCGTGGATTTTTCCAACCTAAATATGTTTGTGTATAATTTAAAAACCTATAACATTAATTTTATACAAAAAAACACATAAAACTCGACGAAACTCGCCTAGAAACACAAGGTCACTTCAAGGTATATCTTTCGAACATGATGGACATTCATGGACATTTGACCTCCAAACTTCTCGAAACTCAACACACTACTTATACATGCTATAATAAATAATTTAAGGACCTTAAAACCTCATGAAACTCACATAACCACATAGAATCACATATGAGGCATTTAGGTGACTTAGTCGTCAAACATCTTGGTCTTCTCTTGACGTTTGATTTCCAACACACCTAATACTTTAGCTACTGCCTCTATACCATATATTAGACATATTTAGTACCTTATACCATCAATAAGAACATGTTAGGATCTAGTTGTCCTATGTAATTTTTGAGGTCTTACAATAATACCTTTCGGACACGACCCTAAAAACATCAGGCATAACTATACAAAATTTAATAAACCTTACACTAACAATGAGTAGGGAATCCTTGGAACTTAAGGACCCTGTTCCTTGAGCTTGGGAATCATCTATCGAGCTCTTAACCATTAAATACATTCTTTAAGAATCCATAACCTACACATTGTGTAAAAATTTGAATATATTGGGATTATTACAAGAATGCACGAAGTACTGCAATCATGCAAAATCATTCATTTAAAAGGGACATTTTCTTGAAATCATACTTCATGCATTTTTTGAGTAAATTTTATAAAACTTTTAAACAATAGCAATTATATCATTTCCATACTTAATATAAACATATTTAAGTGCCAAATATCACATAAGATCACTTATTGATTTTTAATTTTTTTTAAATCACTTTGCGATGAACTACTTTTCCTTTAACAGTGAACTATTTTCCTTTTATTCATTAACCTCCAAAGTAACCCTCTAGTGATATTTGGTGCAATGCATCACCTTAAGGCCACAAAGAAACCATACATACAATCTACATAAGTCATTAAATATCACTCAAGAAGTTCAACACATCAAAGACATATCTAGGTCGAGATTCCTTTATATTTACAATAAGCTCTTTCAAGTTATACAATTTTTTACTTCTTTTCATATACAACATTATAAGACTTTGTTCATGAACCCAATCATAGTATACTAGTTCAATGAACATGTGAAGACCCATAACCCCACACATGCTTAGTAAACTCTTCATGAGACCACAAACCTTAGCGTTCAATTTATACATCAACAAGTAAGTGAAGGCAACTTTATTTATGTCAATACAAAACCTTCATCATATAGTCATTTAGACCAACCTAGTGCATATTAGGATAAGATCGCATCTCTTAGATTCATACCATGCACATCTTCATAATAAGTAGACAAATACTACCATACCATCCATATGGACATAAGCAAAAACATAAACATTAGGTCCCCTTCCTAGGAATTTCTAAGGAGCTACTTGTGCAATGTCTAGATGCTCATTACTTCAACCTATACTAAGTAAATTACCTTAATTCTTCCTAGTTAGTGTCCTATTCATAAACTTCCATTGTCCATTTTACTTTAGGGAAACTATAACCTTATCTGACATTAAGACCATGGGTACTAAATAAGGAATTTGGTGTTGT
Source organism: Solanum habrochaites (assembly GCA_027704765.1). Taxonomy (NCBI): domain Eukaryota; kingdom Viridiplantae; phylum Streptophyta; class Magnoliopsida; order Solanales; family Solanaceae; genus Solanum; species Solanum habrochaites. The sequence continues at coordinate 19,967,059 of JAKWJA010002497.1, forward strand.
AGAGCCTTTCACCAATGGAAGGTATTCCTACCTAGACAAGGTAGAACATAAACACATGCTAGTATACTAAGTGAATTTACTTTGGTAGATCCTATGTAGCAAGCATAGTTATGGAACTAAGTGATAGGTATAATTCCTCTACTTGCCATTGGTCAATTGGGGACTCCTCTCATGAGAAAACATTAGTGAATATTCCTAAAAAGGAAAGTCATAACTTCATGTGGATATACAGTTGAGTATTCCTCCAGTGGAAGTCAACATTCTATAAGGAATAAATGCTCAACCTTCCTCCAATGGAAGTCAACACCTCTCAATTTAAAGTTTACTCGGATCTAAGCTAAGTTCCCTTTAGTGAAAATCCTGTATTACATTTATTCATAAAACATAGGCTTAGAATATTTATTCCTCATATGCTTATAGCATACTCAAGCACCTATCTATTTTAGAGTATTCTGTGGCACACCTTTCAATATCCCACTATAAACAACATCATCATTCTTATGTGTGTTTGTACCTATATGTGAGCAAACCTTTCACATAACAGCTTATGTCACACATGTTCATACATTCATATTCATACTTATCCAAACCAATACTAGAACTATCCTATAGAGTTAAACATGTGCAATGCATAGGAAAAGTTTCATACCTTTGCCCATACTAGTACACAAATAAAGTCAACCTAGCTAATGAAACACATATCATACTTTCATAAAAATCATCTTAAAACGCATAGTAGTAGACAATAGTGAATATAAGAACTACCTTTCATTTAGACACCATTACTTATACTACTTGTAACATGCTTGTAAAGTGATTGAGTGTATACATTGGTAAACATGATTCCATAATTGCAATCAAAAACTTATTGAGGTAGTCACCCTTTTTTTAGACCATAGTACTCTTTCAAGCATAAACCACACAACACACAATAGCAAAGGAGACAACCAACTTTATATAACACTTAAGACTCTTAACTTGTGTTATTCATGCATTCACATAGGGGTACATAGGTAAGGGTTATTAACAATTTTACTCATCAATGGCAGCACCTATACATTACCCTAACATGGATATACACATGCTTATACAATAGACATACAACTTAGATAACAACTAGAATAGGAAAGTAGGCATAATTTTATCATACACTACCCCATTTCTTGTCTTGTTAATACTGTTGAATTAGCTATGCATGTACATAAAAAAACTGCATGTTGAATGAAATTTTCCAGTTTTGTACATAAAAATATTACCTCAAGAGACTAGCTCTCCCAGTTACTGCTGTATTGGGAAGGAACCTAGGAGTTGACATTCACAATTTAATATTGAGCAAAGAGATGGAGGCTGATAGGAAGAACAAAACAAAGGGGAACAAGGCAAACATGATTTTAGAAACCGGCAAATGCAGTACACAAACAAGTTTCAGCACAAACCAAAAAGCCTTTACAAGTTTAAGAGTTTACAAGTTTAACAATTTAGGCGTTTTCCCAAAAATTTCAGAAACCTGCAAATGCAATACATATTCTTTACAAGTTTAACAAGTTAGGATTTTTCCCAACAATTAAATTGTTAGAGATGAAAACTTAACAATTTTTGCAAGATTAGCAAATAACTAAAATCAATATGAGTAACTCAACTCATGTTGTCAAGAACAAGTCCTGCAAATTACCACACTCAAGTTCATGACACACCAAAAAGCCTAGGAGACAACATATGTGTTCATTCAAAGTAACCAAAAGTGCCCAAAGTACCACATTTGTACTACATCCAACAATAGTGTATCTTTTTTAAGGAAAGTGCTAATAGAACTATAATACAACAGAATGTAATTCTTTTTTCGACTATTCAAAGTTAAAAGAATATAACTATTTTTTATAATAAAGGTTACAATAAGAGTGCATCAACAGATGAGAAGTACTGTAGGGTTGATGTCATGACCCTATACGAAAAACCTACATTTCAAATACTATTAAACAAAAAAACAGAAAGCTTTAGTAGTAAATTCACTGGAAAGTTCAGAAACCCAAACTTACACCGTCAACAATCACAAGAAATTCCCGTGAAGGAACACAAATTCTGGTTGGAGAATTCTCTCTGTCACATTAATAAAGGATACCTAGGATAGAAGATCTGTTAAGGTAAGTGCCCTTCATGTATTTAAATTGACCACTTAATTTAAGCAAAAGAATGTCAAACATAAAACCATGAAGATTTATAGGTTTTACAAAAGGATAACGGGAATATAAGAATATGTCTCTGATTTTCTTTACAAGCAGAGAAAGTTAGTATCACCCATGATAGAAATCAAGCTAACTAAAGCCAGCGACATATAATAATCAAAGCTACAATGACCACAATCAACGTATAGCTCTAGATATTTCACATGCTATAAGCCCGACTAGTGCTTACATAAAAGTGGAATTGTTGTGCAAGTATGCAAGCTTTGATTTACAAACTAACGTTATATAATACATGGAAACGACATACATCCCAAAAAATTTATCATAAGAACTACCAGTACACTAAGTTATGTTATAATTGCAGGAAAATGAAGTTTATCGATTCAAATAAGATATTTATGACCAGAGCTTATAGGACTATTAAACATCACATGGACATACCAAAACTCCTAATTATTAGCTTACGAATTTTTATTCACTTACAGTTGCTCAGACTCATTCCAATAATAAATCAAAAGGTAAACCAAGCAAAAAAGAGAGAGAAGCAATGTAATGAAGACAACAACAACCAATAACAAGAATAACTAGCATCAACAACATAAAACCCAAACAACATCACAACAGAGCTTAACTAGCACAAGTGACAACAAACTCACTCACGAAAATACAACAAAACTATCTCAAAATTAAAACCATCTCTCGCAACAACCATTACAGTTAGAAGTAGTAAACAAAGAGTAAAAAGTACACAAAGAATCTAAAAGGAAACAATAAGTGACAAAAAAGGTACAAACTGAACTTTCAAAGATTCAATATAGTAAAATAACTTTACGCTATTAACGGAGAATATTAAATACAAAATACTGTTTGAAGAACTAAATCATGAGCTGATCCTGAAGAATGTGGAAGATTTTTGCCTCTTACATCTTGTGCGCTACTTGCATAAATAGGTGAAGCAAGGTTAGATCCAACACACCCTGGTATATCTTGGAAATTCAATCCTGGGTTGTTTTGTAACAATTGAGTGAATAAATGTCACATTTCTTATCTCAATTCTTCACTTAGAGAAGTTATTTCTCTTGCATGCTTTTGTTTTAGATTGTTAATTTCCTCATCTTTATTCAAATAAGTTGTTTTCACTGATCTACTTTAACACCTACCTTTGAATTCCATATTCGAAGTTGCGATCGGATCTAAAAATTAACCGAAAAAGCAGACGATTTGGACCTGCCTTATATAAACAAGTGTTAAAGGCAGGTCCACAGCAAACGAAAAAGAACAAACAAACATATGCTCCGATCGAAAACAAATCAGTGTGGCCATGCCGGTACGACTGAATATGCGTAATTCAATCAAAATTTCTCGAGTTCTTCTAATTTGTAACTTCACCGTGAATCTATATCCCACGCTCATCAGCTCTTCAGGAAGAGAAGGACTCCCTGGGTTCTATACAGAAGCTCGCACGGATGGCTTGATTCCTTATTCAGATTCCGAACTGTTATTAAGAGGTCGTATCTTTCCTTTTCTTGAGGCTGTAAGGGACTCCGGTCGGGGTGAAGGCATCATTGAGAAATCCCGTTTATGACGTTCACCTGCTGCATGTATTCGAGTCCTGGGCGGCACGAGCCACTTTCCACTCAATTACGACTCCTCACTCAATTTTCAAGAAACTGCTCGAGTTTTAGCAAAAGCGTCTCTCCGGGGTCGTATCGATTGGTTGGTCGACAAGGCTACTCATTTCCAAACACTACCGTAAATGCATCACTAGATATTTCCCCTTAATTTTTGCAATTATGAAGTTCATATTATTGAACGAAATGGACATCCATAGTGAATTCTGAGTACTACTTCATTTCCATTCTATGATAGGGACATCGACAAAAAATTGATACCTCCTTGCACTTTAAAAAGATGAGGAAAAAGAGAAAGAAAAAGAAGACATACGTGATAAAATTCAATGGAGTCAAACTCTCCCACAATATATAAAATTTAAGTTTGAATCAAATTTAGTACTAATCCTCTTTAAAAAACTTATTATTGAAACATGGGTATCTTCTTGAATTTCCTTTCCTTTCTTGGTATGAGTTGTTATAAAAATTTCAGGCTTTGATGGTTCTTCATGTTGTCATTGGCTGCACACTAAAAACTATATCAAAAGAAATTTTAAAAACTAATTATGTTCTAAAAAAGTACAAAAAATGAAATTAAGATTTTTGAAGAAATGTTATCTAAGTATTACCAATGCCACACGTACTATTGCAAAATTAATAGGTCCCATTTGATGCCTGGACTTTTGATTTTTCCTATTTTGAGGACTCATCTCGCATAAGGCCTATTATAAAAAAAGAGATAATTTAATTGTTAAAAAAATGTTTTGAGAAATCATCTAGCATATGGCTTACTATAAAAAAAATAGATAATTTCATTGATAAAAAAATATATATATGTTGAAAAATATGTCGATGAGTAGAAATGCATTATTTTAGCCTTACATGAACAATTGGTTGTAACCAATACTCGAACTGCTGGTGGAATTGATTTTCTTGAATGCCATCAGGACGCTTTTCTATCATATTCTCAAGGGTACTATTTTGGTAAAAAGAAAATCTTGTTACTTTTTTGTTTGTGTGCCTCCAAGCTTCACGAAGACTAGTCATCACCCACTTCTTTTCATCTACTAGATTTAGAAATTTAGACTATGCAAAATAAAATATATTTAGCTTCAGTAAGTAAAAAAATTTAAGTATGCGTTATCACGAGTGATTGTTCTTACATTGATATATTCTTACATGCACCTTTTAGTATCCATTAGAACCACATGCCAACTAGTGTACATCAAGCTGATGAATGTAGGATTCCTTGCAATTGTTCCTATAAAGTTGCTTAATTGTGACACTATCTTATTAGTTGGTCCCACTTCTTGTCCTTTATAAAATGTCACTTCCTTTCATTCTTCCAAATTTCTTGCATGAATATCCTTACATGTTGTTTATCCTCGAACTTATTTTGGCTTTGATATTTCTAGATTGATGTAATAGACAAGAAATCAAATATTTCTTTTATAACGAGTACTTAATCTTACAAGGTTTAAGACATACCTTTTTTACTATAATCAATGTTAATTTCCTCTTGGACATCACATTCATCTCCACCAAGATCTTGTTGATCAACAATATCATCCGATCCTTTGTTGTGTTCATTATTAATAGGAGTATGCACATCAGTTGTTGTGTGGTTATCACATTTTGTTTCGTTATCTATGTGTATCCCTTCATTTTTTAGAAACTGATTAAGAGTTCTAGCTGGTATGACCAGCTTCCTTTTTACTTGCTTGCAATTTGGTAGATGAAGAATATCATGTTCATTGTATATATATTGCATATCGAGAAACTGACCAATACAGGTGACTGCTCGAACCAACTTCCCCTTCACGTGTTTGAAGTTCAGTAGATCCTCAATATCATGTTGTGCTTCTCCATTACCTAGTGTTGTTCCATTCACATGTACTGAAGCAGCAACACCTTTCTTGAATGTTGTTTGGAACCTAGAGTCATTCATAGGAAGTTTAATTTATTTCTCTTCCATGGACTCTTCAGACTGAAAAAACTTCTGCTTAGTTTTCCCTTTCCCTGCAGTCTTATGTGAGGTTCTAACCTCCTCTGAATTCTTTCTTTTTTGTGTTATTGGTGTGTGATGTTTCTTAGATCTATCATTGCATTCATTTGCAAGTTGTTCTCTCTTAATCTTGAATTTATTGGCTAATTCAACACTTGATTGGTATTGCATATCAATATCCAGATTCTTCAATAGACTTTGAGCTGTGTCTGGATTAGAACCCTTTTTCTTTTTTTATTGTTGATTGTTTCATTGTTATCCTACAGAAATTTAACCTACAAAATTATAATTCATCAGATAATAAGAATAATGTTTACTTGGATTTGGATGAAGGTTCTTCTTGATTCCCATGTCTTTCATATCATACCGGGCTTTTGCATGATCCTTTGTTTTGCCAGAAATATCAAAAAATGTTCCAAGTATGCTATCAACTATGTTCTTTTCTATGTGCATTACATCAAGGTTGTTGCATAACAAGTTGTGCTACCAATAAGGTAATTCAAAAAAGATTGACCATTTTTTTCATGGGCCATCATTTGATCTTTTTCTCTTATTTCATTTTCAAAATCTTGCATTCTATTAAGAACATATGTTCCCTTTAAGAAAGGTGGAGGAGGACTAAATTTAGTTTTTCTATTGATAGATCTTTAGTTAGATCTCAATGGATGATCCATCAGTAGAAAAACACGATGATCCATATAACACATTTTTTGACTATGTTTAAGATATTGAGAATTAGTGCCATAGTTACAACAAGGGCAAGAAAACTTTCTGTATCCAACCAAATAACATAACATATACAGGGAAGTCGTTGATTGTCCACATAAGAGATGCACGGATTGGAAAAGTTTGATATTTCGAAGCATCAAATGTTTCAAGCCCAGAATCCCAAAATAATTTTAACGCATATATCAATGGTTGTAAATAAATGTCAATGTAATTTCAAGGTGATCGCGGCCAATGTATAAGTAAAGAAAGTCTAAAATATTAAGATTTCATGCATATCCAAGGGTGAAGATTATACACCATTAACATAACTAGCCATGTGCTATGTGATATACTCATGGTTCGAAATGGATTGAACATATCACTTGATAAGCCAAGCCTCACATTGCAACAATCTAGTGCGAAATCTAGATGCAACCTACCAAAATCTTTACATGTAGACCTTAAGCAGGATACCTTAACTTTCCATATTTAGTACAATCCTTGTCATTCCACCTCAAAATATCCATTGTCTATGATCACATAAATAACCTTTTAAGTCTAGGAATTAATGGAAAGTGTCTCAAAGTCTTTGCTGAAAGTCGATGTTGGCTTTTTTGAAGGATCAAACTAACTATCAACCTCTGGATATTTGACATATCTTGAAACTCCACAAGTATGAGAAAATTAATCGTCCTTATGATCATTCCTGAAAAACATGCAATCATTGGGACATGCATCAATTTTCTCATAATCAAGACCGAGATTCTTAACCATATACTTTGTTTTATTGTAAGACGGAGGAATTTTCAACTCGGGCATCACCTCTTTTAATAACTCTAAAAGATAAGTTAATGATTCATTACTCCATCCATGAAAAAACATCAACAAATGTAAACGAAGTGTGAATAATAATGTAGAGAATCCAGTATAACGAAGATACAGTTATTGGTTTGCCTCTTCAACCAAGTTATAAAATTTCTTGGCATCTTAGTTTTGACCATCATACACTCCTTCATACTTTGCAATATCTCTAAATTTATCATTCAACAACCCATCAATATCCTTATGCAAGTAATCTATATCATCGTCAGCATTCAACTTGATATCCCATTCCCCGTGATTTATCCATCTAGTATAGCCTTTAAGGAATCCATAGCAAATAAGATGAGCATACACTACATTCCTTCGAGTCCAATGAATATTAAAACATTTTACACATGGATACTAAATTTCCTCTTCTTGAGGTTCTCCATAAGAGTAAGCAAAATCTAAAAATGATTCAACACAATCAATATACTCTTTGCTATACCTTGGTAAATCAATCTAATCCATTGATGGGATATGTGAATTCCTAACAGAAGATATGCATACTTAATCTTTGAGTATCAAACACTAAATACTCCACAACTCATATGTTATAAAATCATTTAATTAGTTAATTTAAATGTTAAATGGTATCATTTTAATTAAAATGTAGATGACTTTAACATTTCCTTAAATTAATTCTTAATTAAAGTATAGATGATTTGATGCCAAATGAGAAATCCCTTTTTATTTATTTTTGTTGATACATGAAATATAATTTAAATAATTAATATTGTTGATTTAAAGATTTTCTATTTGATAGCACATTTTTAAATTATATAACAATATTAAAAAATAAATGTGCAACGCATGTTGTCAGAAACTAGTAAGCTTTAAAAGTCAAGAGTAAGTTATCAGAGTCATGTATTATAAGATAATAAAATTTTCTTACCTAGTCATGACACTTTTGATATGCCAAATCAATCCTTGAATCCTCCATAAATTCTTTTAAATGTTGATAATATTTCTAAGGAAAAAATAAGAAAAATTAATATGATAGACATAATTAAGAAGGAAAGTAAATATATAAAATTCAAAGAAAACATACATGGTAATCTTACTTCAAATAAGTAGTAACAAGAGAAAAAAGATTCAGAATGGCTGATGGAATCGCACAAGCTTTAAATTACCAACAAATTGAACGTCGAAGGCCTATTAATCACAGAGATGTCAAATCATCAAATAATCTTCTTCATGATGGTTTCGAACCACATGTGTTCTTTTCAATCTAACACATAAATTTGTGATTGTTTTATGATTAATTTGATTATACACATATATTTTATCTTATTAGTAGGTAATTTGTACATCAGAAGTATCCTTTAATGAATATGGTGAGAAAAAGGGAATATAGTCAGTATTTTAAATATACTTGTGTTGGAAGCACTCCTTTAATGAATGTTTTTACAAAAATTTCCAGATTACATCTTATCCAGACACAACCATGCCGCAGTACAGGGAAGACAATATGTGGAAACTGATCCTAAGGACAAAATATTAATGACTTGCAGTTAGAAGAGTTTTTTAGCCTTATGGATACCATTTATACTAGTGCAATCAACATTTGATGTTGGGTCAAACCTATCTGGAGACATAGCAGTGACGGATCCTACTCTGTTAAAGCATACTACCTTCAACAAAGTTCAAAGAAGACCTTAACTAATCAATGTCAATGGAACCTAATGTGGAGGACTAAGTTTCCACCTAATAGCAGTTGGATTAATCTCTCTCATGTACTTAGTGTTGATTTTTACCTAGAATTTATTATAACTGTTGTTAACTGTTTGCTTGAAACAGAAAAATCTTTCTTTTGTAATTTGTGCATCTGCTTGATGCTTTGTTAATGACATCCTTCTTACTTCACAAAAAAAATATGTCTGTGTACATGTGTTGTCTTATGAGCATATATGTCATATAAAGTAGGAAGAAACACACTCTTATGAGCATATCTTCCATGTACAGTGGGGAAGAAACATAGAGCAGAACTATCAACACAATATTCTGAAAATTATAGACACCAACAAAATGGTCACAAACTATTCTAATCTGCTCTTAGATGAGCAGTTTCGTAATGAAAAATTTTAACTATGTTATTAAAAGTAAAATCAAGTCTTCAAACCACAATGTGCACTACCAACCTAACTAATCCTATTGGAATAATCATATTATAGTCTTACAAACCACATTAGAAGCAAAAATAATCATATACCATAAGCATATACAAGATAACATAAATATATAACCACGGCACCAATAGAAACCAAACTTATATGGTCATCGCCTAGTACACATATAATCACTCCATACATAAAGTATTCATCTTTTGAAAACGACGGAACTTGGTCAAAATCTCAATATCCAATAATTTCAAACAAAATCAAACTTTCATACTTAAACAATCTATTAATCAAAGAAGAAAAATAAAAGCATCTCGACTCGGCAGTAACAAATATAACCTTGTAATAAACCTTACCAATGGAAGATTCCATTATGAGACTACAAAGTGAATCTCTAGCAATCTTAATGTTAAAAAAAATCCCAATATATGTACCTTTCTATCTGCAATTACTATCCTAGTCTTCATTGTATTTTCTATAGAAAATTTCGACACTATGCCACCGACTGTATAAAGGAAATGGATATCATATCCATCATATATCCTGAAAGAGAAAAAACCTTCACATAATTTGATAAAGGAAATGGATAATATTAAAGGTTGTATTCATCACTTATTTTAATTCAATATACTTTTACATACTTGGGGAGTTAATTCATGTCCTAAAAGTTAAAGATGCTAGTGTTAATACCTTATCTCTACTATGTTCCCTGTAAATTAAAGACATTCAAGAAGTTATATATTCGTGTTTACATAAAAATACATGGAGAATAAACTGACCTCAATATGAAAAAATGAGATGATTACCTCATTAGTTCATGCTACACTTGTCGAGTCATCTTTCACTATGCTTTTTTCAATCAATTCATCTGATCCACTAAATTAGTACAAGTCGCAAGTAAGATCAGTGTGGATCAACCTTCAAACCATAAATCATATATCTAATATGAACTAGGTAGGTAACATAGCATGAATCATCTAATTAGATCTTTTGAATTCACTATTCAACAAGAAAATCATGAGGAGCAGAAGTGTAAAGAACAACGATAAATTTCTCATTTTTAAATATATCCTTGGCTGGAAGAGTTAATACATGTGAAGGAGAAGAAGTGTAAGATTTATATATGTATGAAAATTCATATTAAACAGGAACAAAACAATAGGAGATAGCAATATATTCATTGTCTTAAAAGAATATTTTAGTTCACTTTATCGGGCAAAGTAGACATAGCTAGTGAAATTCAAGTTTGGAGAGACCGATTTTTAGTTCACTTTTCATAATATGCAAGGGTATGAAAACATATTTTGAGTGTACGATAAACATATTTTAAAAGTTAGGAGACTCTCTATGATTAGGAATGTACACAAGAAAACAACATTGTTTCCTGTTGTTTATTCTTTTATGTTAAAACTACTTTTTTATTTAGTTTCATCACGAAGATGAATAGACTCTAGTCTTACAGATATGGTCACAAGTTTTGAACTTGGAAGCATACAAATTACAACATGTTTATTCTTCAAAAATTACAAAAGGATAAATGTAATTTATGCTCTTCAATAAGCTTATTCGTTTTCACTACTAACTGGAATATCCACAGTTTGACATAGACTAAAAGGCAAGGGATTCGATAAACTAAAGTCAATGATAAAAAGTGTTGGTGTATACAACCATATGTCTCTTCACCCTGAAGTTAAAAAGAAAGCCCTCTTTGTGGAGCATGACAGAACCATTAAAGTCGGTAGGAAGGATAAACATAGAGTCTGTGAGGAAAAAAGCACTTGACCGTAGAATGTCTTTACCGTTCTATTTACTTCTATTCTATGTGGAAAAAGTTGACATGTAACGAAATTTGAAAGTTACAAGAATTTTTCTCATCTATTGCATCTAACTCTTCAAATAGGAAAGACTTTAGCATCATACAAAACTTTCTCTCCATTTCTTTTGCACTGACTTATCCTAATTCTTCTAAAACTTAGATGAACAAAGCCTCACTTTCATCAATATCCTAAACGCAACATGTTTTCCATACTACATAAATAAATCTTTTATTTCTATTTTGTTATTGCTACTAGCAGTTAGTAGAAAAGACTCTCACAAGTTACTGCTCCCTCTCCCCTTATAGACTTGTAAATATATCCTATATCTCCTTTCTCTATGGCATATGATTTGTTTTCTATATAGTGCAACTCAAACTACAAAGCAAGTTTAACTAATTCATACTACAAGGTGATCCCAAAACAACAAAGCAATATTGAACTAACGTTTTTGATCTATACATGAAAAATGCACTAGAGAAACAACAAAATGACTTGTACACACTTCATGACATGTTGTCAAAAAAAGAAAAAATTTACTAGCAAATAGCTACACGACCGAATCAATGTGGTTAATAAAGGAACAAACCAAGCTTATGACGAGCACAACCATGAACTCAGGAAGACTAAAAAAGAATAAAAAAACAGTGACATTAAAACATTTTGAAATTAATGTAGAGTAATTATTTACACTTGACGAAATCTATATTAGGGACAAAATATCATAGGTATCTCCAGCTTCAACACTTCTGTTCTTCAAAGAAAGCAGCTTAGCTACAACTCAGTTCTTCAGATACTTTTGACATAGCTTCATCTTCTACATTCAACATTAAAGAGAAAAAAAATAGTTTTCCAAAGATAAAACGAAATTTTATACGTAATACAACTACAAATTAAACTCCCCATATGAACAAAATTCGTATCAACAACACAAGTCATAAAATCATAACTTTAATTTTTGATAGACACACAAAAATATCAAAATCTTAGAGGTATAATTTAGAGTTTTGAAGATAAAATCTCTTACCTGATAAACTCTATTCCAACAACCTTAAAGCTTTAAGACATGAGGCAAGTAGATTTGTGAAGCATTTTCTTTCAATTTTCAAAAGAAAATCAGATGGAACAATAGTAAGCCCAAGAAACTTTGAAAAAAATCATCTTCATCAGCTCTACAATCTTGAACAACGAAGTTTTGAGAGGAAATCCTCTTCTTTAGTTCGTGTTCAAAGAAATCGCACTGTTCTTCGATTCTTCAGTTGAAAATGGTGTTCTTCAGCTAAAGTTTGACATAATTATGATGAAAATCGATTAACTTTTGTTCTTCGATCCTCTTCTTCAGTTCTTGCAAATGGGTTCTTTAGTTCTGGACGAAAACGTGTTCTTCAGCTGAAAGTGATAGCTTCATCTGAAGTTTTAGGAATGTTGCCTTTTTTTAAATATTTTATTCTTTTAAATATTTCGTTAATGTTTTATTCTTTTGGCCAAATAAAAAAAGGGAGGGTGATCAAATTTCAATGTATAAATGTTGTAGGGAATATAATTTTTTGGTGAAAACAGTAATGCCTCAATTTTAATGTGTTGTATTAAAAATTATAAAAATCACACACTTTAAAAGTGTATCCATTTATGTAAATAGTATTGCCAACTATAACAACACTTATAAAGTGTCGGTTATCCCATTAAAGAGTACACTTTATAGGTGTTGCATATATTAGTGTAGTTAAAAGTCATAATCTTTGGCTACACTTTAAAAGCATTCCAAAAGTATTTTAGGCAATACTTTATAAGCGTTGTCCAGATTAAGTGTTCTCGTAGACCTAAAATGGTGTAGTGATAGTATCATCATAAGAACATGTTAATATATTCATCAGTTTTCCTTAAAGGCCATTTCAACAAATATATAATGACAATAAAGTAAATACTAGCCCGTAAGTTGACCATGCCACACAATGCCATACAAGGCTTCATCAACATTACTATAAAGAAATAGAGAAGTACAAGTGTAGAGGAATTCTTCTTTATTCTCTAGCGTTTGGTCATGATTTACCATAAGTACAATTTTATCAATAAATCAAGTGTAGAACAATAGCTTAAGGTACCATAATCATACATGAAGTTAAGCATAAGCTACTACATGGCCATGCTACAAAATAGTACAACATATCGTTAACATGCTAGAATGTAGCAGGACATAGACCACCAAAAAATTTAACTAACATGGATTACAGATCATATTTAATCAATAATATCTAAGGAATTATCCAATCATACACACAGTTATAATGAAAACATGCTTAATTCACTTCAAGATCAAGCTACTATCGTAGGCATTAAAGTATCAATTCAATGTAGAGTAGAGAGGATAGGTCATCTCAATAATTTTACAATAGTATTAATCATCAATAATATTTTAACAAAAATGTACATGATAGGAAATAGCTAACACGATTGGAAATCAAGTCTTATTCATACTTTATTCATTTTAGAACATAGATCAAAGCGCCTACATAACATTACCAATCATTCTTTACTTTGATCATACAAGATTCCTATCAATAATTAAACCATTATGTAACCTCAAGGAGTGGCTACAAGTAACCTAGCTAATGTAAGATTTTACAACAAACGACATAAACCAACCTTATAGTGATACATAGACCATATACTAATCATGTTTAATTCTTCATACATTGATCCTCATGGATACTTCATCATCAATTAACAATAAATTAAAATTAATTACAGTAGTTGTATACAATTAAACGTAAAAAAATAATAATTGAACCACTAACAAGCCATAATTACAAAGCCTATGCAAGGCTAAATCGAATTAAGGAAGGAGCATGAGTTCATCATGCAATTGGAGTAAAATCACGTTTTCAAAAAAATATATTAACATCAATTCATCATGATTTATCCATTAAAAACGTTTTTAGAAACCCATGGCTATAATGCAGAAGAAGAGGTTTAATCATGAAACATTCATTGAAAACATTGAGATTAATTCTCCAAGTGAAAGGTTAATAATAGATGAAGGATCACCATAACTTTGTCTTGTGGAAAACCTCTAAAACATGATGATTCATACATGGAAATCCAAGATCCAATTTATTCTTTACAAAAAATGGTTGTTTCTCGGGTGAATATTTTTGGAGGGAAAGTTTCAATTCGTGGGAAAGGATTTGAAATGGGTTCTTCATGTGTTTGTTGACTTATATACACCCAAAAGTAGATAAATAAACCTATTAAAATCAGATTAGGATGTGTGGTGAATTTTTCATTTACCCCTTAAATAAAATTGTCCGCTAGACAGCATCTACTGGCGCACATCGACGGACCCATCGACAGGCCGTTGGTCAATCAACTGGCCATCCTTTGTCTTCCCTCGATTGGTTTTTAGCAAAATTATTGGTTGATACCTGCGCAATCTAAGTTTCCATTGACGATACCTCACAAACGCGCCATTGGTTTACCAAAGGTCCGTCGTTTGGTCCGTTGATTTACACTACCATGGCAGTGTCTCGACCATCCTTGGGTCCTTCTTGTAGGGCATTTTACGGGGTATTTTAGAAGTCGTACCCATATGTTTCCAACATAAATATGAACCTTAAAAATTTGTAGATCATCCACATATTTTTCACCAAAAACAAACACCTGCAACTCGTTTAAATAGGCTAGGCCCTATCAAGACGCACATTGAGCATCTTTAGGGCTATTTTTCAAACGCCTTGGACGTTCTTGGTCGTTTGACCTCAAAACTTCTCGAAACTCGATATACAATATTTAAATATAATAATATAATTTTAATTTTAATAAGATCATTTAATAAAGTATATAAGAACGCATGGTCATATGAGACACATAGTTTGCTAGTTGTCGAACGTTTTGATCGTCTCTTGAAGTTTGACTTCCATATAGCGTAAAACTTTACACACTGCATCTAAACCATATTATAAGGAATTATAGGACCTTATAACACTAATACATTAATTTTAGGCTCTATAAACCCTAAATCTTAAATCATTTTGGTGTCTTACAGTTATGGTTAGGGTTAATGTTAGCGTTAGGGTAAGGATTTAGGTTTTTTTTAGGGTTAAGGAATTTAGTTATAATATATATGTTTTAGTATTAAATTTTGGGGTTTCGGTATTTTGGGCTTTGGTTTTAGGGTTTAGGGGTTAGCTTTCAGGTGAAGGATAGGGTTAGGGTTAGGGTTCATGTTAGGCATAGGGCTAGGGCTAACATTTAGGTCTTTTTTTAGGTTTTAGTGTTTGGGTCTTAGGATTTTTTGTTTATAATATATTTATTAGTGTTTAATGTTTGTGTTTTGGTATTTTTGTTTGGGGTTCCAGGTTAATGGTTTAGGGTTAGGGTTAGGATTTTCGTTATTTTTAGGTTTTAGAGTTTGTGGTTTAGGATTTTAGTTTTGAAATCTATGGTTTAGTGTTAAATGTTTAGGTATTTGTATTCTTGACTTAGGTTTTAAATTTTGGACTTTTTTAAAACTATTTCTTTAGGTTTTAGGGTTTAGGATTTGCGTTAACGATTGGGTTAGGGTTAGGGTTCTTGTTAAAAATAGGGTTAGAGTTAGGGTTTAGGATTTTTTTGTTTAGTTTTTAGGATTTAGGATATTTGGTGTAAAATCTATGGTTTAGGGTTTAATGTTTGGATTTTTTGTATTTTGGGCTTAGGGTTTGGGTTAATGTTGTAGGGTTCGTGTTACTGTTAAGGAGAGGGATAGGGTTTAATTGTTCTATATGTTTTAGGGTTTAAGTTTAGAATTAATTCTTAAAATCTATGGTTTAGTGTTTAATGTTTGGATTTACTCATTATGGACGTAGTTTTTTTTGGATATTTTTTTTGGTCTTAGGGTTTAGGATTTAGGGTTAGGGTTAGGGTTAGATTAGGGTTAGGGTGTAGGTATTTTCAGGTTTTATGGTTCAAGGTTTAGCATTTATGTTTTAATATATATGGTTTAGTATTTAATGTGTGGGTTTTAGTATGTTGGGCTTAAGGGTTTTGATTTATGGTTTATTATTCGGGTTAGGGTTAAGGTTATGGTTGGGGTAAGGGTTTTGGTTTTTTTAGTTTTTTGGGTTTAGGGTTTAGGATAGGTTTTATATCAATGGTTTTACTGTTTATTGTTTTGGTTATAATATTTTTGGCTTGGGGTTTAGGTCTTATGGTAGTGTTAATGTTAGGTGTAGGGTTTGGGTTTAGGTTATTTTTTAGGTTTTAGGATTTGAGGTTAAGACTTTGAGATGTAATTTCTATGGTTTAGTGTTTACTGTTAGGGTTTCAGTATTTTGGCTATGTTTTAGGGTTTATGGGTAGGGTTAAGGATAGGGTTATGGTTAGATTTCATGTTAGAAATAGTGTTAGGGTTAGGGTTTAGGTTTAATTTAGATTTTACTTTTTGGGGTTGAGAATATTTAATTTAAAATCAAATGTTTAGTGTTTAATGTTTTAGTTTTGGTATTTAGGCTTGGGATTTTGGGTTAATGGTTTATGGTTAGGGTTAGGATTAATGTTAGATATAGTGTTAGGGTTAGGGTTAGGGATATATTTTTGATTTATGTTTTATTTTCGTTTAAGTGTTTGTGATTTAGGATTTGAGGTTTAAAAACTATGGTTTAGTGTTTAATGTTTGGGTTTTCGTATTCTCGACATAGATTTTTTTTGGACTATTTTTTGGACTTTTGGTTTAAGGTTTAGTATTAGGGTTAAGGATAGGGTTAGCGTTAGGTTTTAGGGTTAGGGTTTAGGATAGGGTTGGAGTTATGTTTGTGTAAGGGATAGGGTTAGGGTTAGTGTTTAGGTTTAGGTTTTTGTATAGTATTTAGGGATTGGGTTAGGGTTAGGATTAGGGTTAAAAATGTAAGTTTTGTTTATTTTTTATGATTCAACATTTAGCACATGAGGTGTAAACTCTATGGTTTAGTATTTAGTTTTAAGGTTTTTGTATTTTCGGATTAGGGTTTAAGATTTTTGGGTATGGTTTTGAGTTTTTTTATTGTTTTTAGTTTTAGGATTTGAGGTTTAATATCAATGGATTAGTGTTTAATGTTTGGGTTTTGGTATTATGGGCATGGGGTTTAGGGTTTATTGTAGGGTAGGGATAGGGTTAATGTTAGAGTTAGGATTAGGGTTTAGGTTGTTTTTTTATTTTTTAGGATTTGTGTTTAAGGATTTGAGTTGTATTATCTATGATTTAGAGTTTAATATTAGGGTTTTGATATTTTGAGCTTAGGGTTTAGGGTTTAGGATTTAGGGTTTAGGTTAAGAAAAGGTTATGGTTAGGGTTCGTGTTAGGGATAGGGGTAGGTTAGTGTTTATGTGTTTTTTTAGGTTTTAGATTTTGGGGGTTAGGAATTTTTATTTAAAATCTATGGTTAGGTGTTTAATGTTTGGCTTTTTTGTATTTTTGGGCTTTAGGTTTCAGGTTAGGGTTAGGTTTTTTTTGTTATTTTTAGGTTTTAGGGTTGTGGTTTAGAAATTGAGTTTTAAAATCGATCGTTTAGTGTTTATTGTTTGGGTTTGTGTATTCTGGACTTAGTTTTTTTTTCTGTACCTTTTTTTGGACATTGGGTTTAGGTTCTATGGTTTAGGTTTAGGGTTAAGGATAGGGTTAGGTCTAGGGTTCGTCTTAGGGATAGGGTTAGGGTAAGGGTTTAGGGTTTTTATTTTAGGTTTTAGATTTTGGGGTTTAGGATTTTTGTTTAAAATCTATGGTTTCTTGTTAATGTTTCGATTTTTGTATTTTGGACTTCGGTTTTTTTTTGGGATTTTTTTGGACTTAGTGTTTAGGGTTTAAGGTTCACGATTAGGGTTAGGGTTAGATTAGGGTAAGGGTTTAGTTTCTTTTAGGTTTTATGGTTTAGGGCTTGACATTTGAGTTTTAACATATATAGTTTCATATTTAATATTTAGGATTAGGTACATAGGTCTTTTTTTAAAAAAAAGTACCCTGGGGGGTCGGGGCCTGATGATCCTAGGCTTCTGTGACATTAATAAAAGAAACAAAATACAGAGAAGGGTATATAAACCTAACCTCCCAATCCTATGGTGGTGCATAGTCACTTCACAAAAAATAGGAAGTGAACTCCTTCCAACAAAAAAGGGGGAAGTAAGGAATTAGATAAGGCTATGACTCCAGCATAAAGAAGAGCACATTAATCCCGGAGACTGATGGCGATGATTGAGACAGCTAGCTATAAGGGATCTTGTTCGTAGTTTTCCCTTGAATAAGTGTACTCATTGTTTTGCAGTACTTACATAATATCTAGGAAGCATAAACAAGGGAGACTCTCCCTTTACATTTTCAAAGATAAAACTAATCTAACCTATTCAAAGGAGCTATAATTTTAAATTATCGCTAAGTTGGAAAAGGTACCAGATTGCTCAAGGGGTTCCTTAATATTCTTGGTCTTTTTCCTTCTAAAATTAGGCATTTCAAGAAGTTAAAGATTGTAATAAGATCTTTCTTCTATGGATAAATGTTGATTGTTGAAGTAGATCTAAGGAATAGTCATCTTGTAGTTGTACTTGGAAAGGGCATCAACCACCTAATTAGCCTCTTTAATAATATGTATGAATTTGATGTTTTGGGTTAGTGTGATGAGCTCCTGTAATCTTCCCAACTCTATTATGATGCACCATTGAGGGGTTTCTTTTTTTATGATCCATTGTACCACAAATTGAGAGCCCATCTACAATACTATGTTCGTGTACCCAAGGTGTGATGTCCATGTTAAAACAAAAATGGCTGCCTCAATTTTTTCTTTGTTGTTGGTGCCTTCTCCTAGTGGAGTAGTTAATGCCATCAGCATCTTGCCAGCTTGGTCTCTCAGAATACCTCCAGCTCCAATCCTGCCTGGGTTCCTGATTGCAATACCATCTTTGTGAATCATTATCCACTGATCCAGGGGTCTTATCCAGGTTCCATGTTAACTTTAGGATCATGAACACATATTTCACAAGTTTGATTAATGTTGTCCATTTCGCCGGCCGGTTTATTTTGGGGAAAGTGATGGTCAGTAGGTTGTAATTGTACTTATAAACTAATTATCTAACCCATCTAGTGTTGGTTGTTTTTCCCTCATATTTTCTAGAACACCTATTTTTCCACAGATTGCATCAAATGAAGATAGGGGTGGCCTGCAGAAGTGGCTTGTGAGCTGAATTTTTTATACTTGACTGTCCACCATGGTCTGATAAGCTGCTGCAACGAGGTGTGATCTTGTTGTATTCCTGCAGTGGTTGAAATTCTTCCCCATACCTTGGATGCAAATTTTCCATAGTTTAAGGTGTGTTCTATGTTGTCCATATATGCACTGTTATAACAACAAAAACAATGGGTTG
This sequence comes from Solanum habrochaites, assembly GCA_027704765.1. Taxonomy (NCBI): domain Eukaryota; kingdom Viridiplantae; phylum Streptophyta; class Magnoliopsida; order Solanales; family Solanaceae; genus Solanum; species Solanum habrochaites. The sequence goes on from JAKWJA010002497.1 coordinate 19,986,724, forward strand.
TCTCAATGCCAAAGTTAGTGAACTTGTCATTAGTAGGGAGTTTACCCCTTAAGGTTCTCCAAAGTAAAAAAGAAAATTTAGAAAGTATGTTTTTGTAGCATAAAAGAGAGTTTAATTTATTTTTGATTATTTTTTCTGTGATCTTATCCCAGAAAGACGAAAAGCTGAAGGTCCATTACTATTGAGTATCCACACAGCTTGATCCTGCAGGTTGTGTTGTGGAGAAATCTATGTTAATATGATGCTGTCAAAATGACTAGTAGGATCCTTATGTAAAAAATTATTCTAGCTCTACTTTTCTTCTTCCCAAACCCAGCCACTGTGATGTTGAATCTTTGACTATTTGTAGAAAATTGTGCCAATGACCTAGTGACAAGACAATTATTCCACCAAAATGCACAGTTCCCTACTTAAAGTTTCCATTGGATATGTTGCTCAACCTTGTGTATGTTCATCAACATATATTTCCAAGTCAATGAGTCACAATTATCCCATTTTTTCCACACTGGATTGGATCTTTGACAGTATTTTGCTCTCAAAAATTTACCCTAAAGGGTTTGTTTAGTTCTAAAAACTGACCATTGCTTGTATTGGAAGGCCAAACAAACATCCTTCAAGTTCCTCATTCAAACCCCTCCTTCATCATATTGTAAAGTAAGATTTTTCCCTGAGGCCCAATGGTATCTCTTCATATTATTTCTCCATCCCCTCAAAAAATGAGCCAAGAGCATTTGAAACTTTTAAGTACAGAAGAGGGAGGAGTTATTGCAGATAGTAAATGTATAGGAAAAGATAGCAAAACATGTTTTGTAAGAACTGCTAGACCACCATAATTGAATGTTTTTGTTGGACTTCTTGTAATCATTCATACAACTTTGTTAACAATGTAAGAGAAGTAGATATTCCTCGGCCTACCAACAAATAAAAGGCAGCCTAGGTAAGTGAGAGGGTCGTGTTTTTGCCTTAATCCTGTGAGTCTTTTTATTTTGTCTCTTGTGATGTAGAAGGCATTTGAGTGCAACATAAAATGATTTTGTCTCAATTGATAAGTTGCGCTGAAATATTTTCATACTCCTTTAGAGAATGAATTAAAAGTTAGAAAGATTTACATCTTCAAGAGGTGATCAAAAAACATAGGTGATTCAGTTGGGGCCCTCATTTCCATGAAGAAACCATGATAATCAGGATGATTATGTAATCTGTTGAGGGACCTTGATAAGACTTCTTCATCTAAAATAAAAAGGACTGGAGAGAAGGTCACCTTGCTTAAGTTCTCCACTGGAATGGAAGAATCCATATCTCTTTCCATTGCCAATGATTGAATACCAATTATTGGCCATAATTCTGCATACCATATTAATGAAGACTTCAGCAAAACCCATTTTTCTACGAACAAAGCATGTATATGACCATGAAACCCTGTCATAAGCCAAATCTATCTTGATAATTCTTTTCCAATCATCTACCTCCTTGGTCTAGCATGAAGAAATAGGGAAAGTTCTAACCTTTGCACTCGTTAAAAAGACTTCTAAACGAAGGAATTATTAATATATACCAGACCTTATTCAAGAATTTTTGTTTATCTAGTTTTAAATTCTTAATTACCCATGGTTCGCACAACCCTATTTGTGGATAATCTAGAAATCATGTACTTAGTTTAACAAGTTTTAAGAAAACCAAGAAATACTAGTTGAATTCACTAAAGTATTGAATGAAACTATTCTAAAAAATTAATGTGCTTCCCAAAAAAAATGTTTTACTTCCAATAGTAAAAATTTGAAAAATTATAAATTGTCAAACACCAAAAATGAGTTTTTTTAGTCTTATTTATAATAATAAAGTCCTAAAATAAAAAGGATTTCTATTTAAGGAAAAAAATCTGTCAAAAAATGTGTCTGCCGTCGACGACCCTTCTGACGGTCCGTCGATGGAACGATGGATCGTCGACAACTTCCATCGGTCCGTACTTCAAATCATTTCATCTTCAACTTTTCAACACTTTCTGTTACTATAGATGGACCAAAAACGCTGTCAGTCAGTGGACCAACTTTCTGTTACCACCGACGGTTTTTAAGCCGAGTACAGGGACTACTTTTTCTTACCACCGACGGTTAGCCATTATGGTCCGTCAGTGGATCGAAAGACCGTTTCTCCTTCTGTAGCCCCACACTTCATAAGATTTCCCTTATTGAATTTGAGCTTCTTGGACCTTTAGTTGAAAATCATAACCTTCGGACCGTCACATGGTCGACAGATCGTCGAGGGCTCCGTAGATTATCACTTCTGCAAATTTCAGCACTGTCTTCAACGTTTTTTTTCTACATAGTTTTCCTTTAAACACTGATAAAAAACATTAAAACTACTACAAAAAGTCCTTAGACACACACTAAAATTGAGGAATAGAATTGAAATTACCATAAAATTGTGGTACATAAACACCCTCAACATAAATTTGTTGTTTGTCCTCAAGCGACGCACTACGACTCACCGCAACACCTTTGTACAAAAGTATCTTCTTTTAATCATTCACAATCATCTGGAAATCAATACTCAATTATTTTCATTTTCTTTATGCATGATATAACTCTTAGGCTCATTCATATGAATCAGACAATGACACAGACTCACTACACACCGACATCTCTCCTCTTGTATGTCTCACCAAGGTACCAACTTTCCAATAATGCAACTTGTGTCCTCACATTAAAAAGAACATCCACCTTTTTCACACAATGATTTCAATTTGGTTAAGGATTAATTTCAACACTCTCTCTCAAAACGAATTCACATCTAGTTGTTACTTGTCACCATAGGCTTGCCCTTATTTTTACTGCTTTAAGTTCACCATATTAGACTCTAAGGATCACTATACAACTTTCTTGGCTTGTAACAAAGGCTCTGGGTCAGTTAGGGCACATTTTGATGCATTTTAGTGACTTGTTTCGCTCCTTGACATAATTGCTAAGTGTCCTACCTTTTCATCATTTATTATGCTCTACTCTTCATCTTCTTATATTTTTTGCCTTGATTTTCTCCTTTCTTTTTCCTTTTGTGCAAATGACTCTTCTTTCATTCTTATATTGAAATTATAAAATTTTCACTTGATTTCAACTTTGATTGATACACTTCTCTTTTCTTCTTTCAATCCTACTTTTCAGAACATTCTTTGTAATAACCACCTTCAACTCATGGCTTTTCCATGAGTCAAAGTACGCAATACCCAAGGTTTGGTCAAGGCATGGACGATCTTTGTTTCTGCATTTGCCACCCTTAACTAGTGCTAGTAGCATAAGCTGAGGTGCACATTTCCAAGAAGGGACCAGGGCCAATACATTCTACCAAGAAAAGATTAGTTGGGGTAGAAAAGAAAGGTCCACCGTAAGATCAAATTTTTAGGATAAAAAAGAATTAATTCCATTTGGTTTTCATTCATTTAGGGTAAAGATTAACTATTTTGAACAAGGGCCTATAATCCTTTCAAGATTGTCTAACAAATGTTGCTTTTTGCAGGACTAATCGGGCAAGTTCTAACTAGGTACAAACGGTGGACTATTCAACTTTCCTCATAATCATTTAATACCTCATTAACATACTAGATTATGGAACACCTAGTTCAAACGTTAAATCAAGGGTCATTCAATGGTGTATTTGTATGTCATTCTTAGAGGCAAGACGTTCAATATTCAATATGCCTAATCATATAAACATTCATTTTAGACGGGATGTCCTTGTATTTTAGTCATCATGCTTAAGATTTCATACATACTTTGTGCAGGTAATAAAATGTCAGTTCAACAGTAAAATGATTAGTCTCTTAGGGGAAAAGAACACAGGAAAGAAAAACTCAAAAGAGGATCATGAGTTGGGCTACTAGACTTCACCCTAGCACTCACTTTCCATTTACCCCCGCCAAATTTGATACTCTCAAATTATACTTCCCTCAAGAAGTATAAGCGGTCGTATAAAGTAAAGAACCCAATTGTTAGGTTGGGGTCGATTCCACGAGGAAAATGGTTTAGACTTAACTTCAATCGACAATTATGTTTATTTAGTCAAGTCCTTTCCAATAAAACAATTAATGAAAAGGGGTTTTTTTGTGTAACAAAAATGATTAATTATATTTAAGTAAGACAGATAGCAAGTTTATAACTTTAAGGTTTATCAAGTGGTGAGAGAAACTAGGGTGTAAGTGTTCCCATATGTTCATAACTCGGTAAACCTAGCTATAACAATCCTTTGCTAATATCTTGCATGCAAATTTGTAAGTTATATATCCCTAATTCATTGGTCCGGCAACTAGAAAATTTCAGTCCGTATCTTTGTCCGGCAACTAAATATATGTTGATAATTATTTTCCTATAATCTTCCTCCTATGTCCGAGAAGTAGAAATAGGGCAAGTTATAACGCATGCACTAGTTAAAAAGACTTCTAAATGAAAGAATTATCAATACATCCAAGACCCTATTCTAGAATTTTATTTAGCTAGTTTTACCTTGTTAATTGTTCATGGTTCCCACAACCCTAGTTGTGAATTTAGTTACCCATGCTAATAATACGCAATTCATAATAGTTAAACAAAAAATCATATACTTACTTTAACAAGTTCTAAGTAAACCGAGAAATATAAATTGAATTCACTAATATATTGAAAGAAATGATTTCGGAAAATTAACGTGTTTCCAAAAAAAAGCAAAGTTTTACTTTCAATAATACAAATCTGAAAATTAGTAAAGTATCTATCCACAAAAATGAGGTTTTTTAGTCCTACTTATAATAATAAAGTCCTAAAAAAAAAGATTTTGATTTAAGGGAAAAAAATCTATCCGAAATGCATCTGTCATCAATGACCGTACTGACGGTATGTCGATATAGAGACGGACCACCGACAACTTCTGTTGGTCCAAACTTCAAATCTTTTTTTCAGCTTCAAAATTTCAATACTTTCAGTTACCATTGATGGACAAACAACATGGTCTATCAGTGGACATACGGTCTATCGATAGCCTCTATTCCTCCAAACTTAGTGGTTTCTTCAAGTCGGATACTAGGACTACTTTCTGTTACCACTGACGGTTAGCCATGACAGTATGTCAGTGGATCGATAGACCATCGCTCTTTCCATAGCCCCACACTTGGTTAGATTTCCCTAATTTGATTTCAGCTACTTGGCCCTTTAGTCGTACATCATCACCTATGGACCGTCGGTGGATCAGTAGATCATCACTTCTTCATATTTCATTAAAATCTTTAGCGTTTTTGTTCTAGAGAGTTTTCGCGCAAACACAGAGGCAAACACATTAAAACTACTACAAAAAGGCCTTAAACTAACACTATACTTAGAGTAAAAGTATTAAAAGTACCGTAAAACCATGGGACATCACTAACATATTATTTTCAGAAATACTTCTACCTTTCATAAACAAAGATTGGTTAGGCGAAATAAGGGATGGAAGGATAGGGCTAAATCGATTGCTCACTAGTTTAGAAATAATCTTGCTAGAGAAGTTGCTTAGAATTATAGGCCTGAATTTAGATAACTTTTTAGGATTACTCAATTTAGGTATTAATACAATGCAAGAATGAGAGAAGTACTTAAGAATCATTTGGCCACTAAAGAGTTCCTGAAAAACTCCCATCAAATAATACTTTATTATGTGCCAAATCTTTTGAAAGAAGTAGCCATTCATGCCATCCGGACCAGCTGCAGAATTAGGATTCATAGAAAAAACCCCACTCTTAAGGTTATCCAAGTAAGGAATAGTGGTGATTTGAGTATTTTATTCACAACTTATTATCCTTGGAATGAAATTCAATGTGGCCTAATTAATAGGATTATCGTTTCCTGTAAAAAGCTCTTCAAAATGATTACAACCTGCCAAAGAAACAGTCTCTTCACCCTGTATCCATTCCTCACTTTAAATTGCAATTTTGTGTATAAATATTTTCCTTATTCTTCCTCTTATAATTGAATGGAAGTATCTAGAATTTGTGTCACCTTCCAGGAACCATTGCATCTGGGTTTTTTGTTTCAAAATAATATCTTCCACCTTTAGGAACTTAATGTATTGTGCATTGAGGTCATGAAGGGCTATTATTTGGAATCAATTGGGTAAAAGATGTATTTTTCTTGAGGTTTATGGTCCTGTTCCTCATACATCTTGACCTTTTGGAAGATATCACCAAATTCCTTCTTTTACCATGCACTAATAGTGCTAGACAACCTTTTCATCTTCTGGTGAAATTTCCAAATAATATTAATTTCCACCTCTTTAATCAAGAAAGTTGCCACATTTTCCATGAAAAAAGGATTGTCAACCAAGAAATTGAGAAATCTTAAGTACCTGATGTGATCATTTTCTTTTTAAACCATTTCCATAAGGAGGGCAGTGATCTGACCTAATAGCTAACGAGTGGGTGATTGTTGTTTGAGGCATCCTCTATAGCCAAGAATCATTTAAAAAATACCTATCCAGTCTCTTCTAGATTCTTTAATTAATAACCCTTTTGTTGGTCCAAGTGAACTTGTGATCACTGAAACCAATGTCCAGAAGGCCACATGAATCAATCACTACTATAAAATCAATGCTTTTACTCATACCTTAGGGTAGCCCTCCCAACTTTTCTTCCACCGTAGTTATAACATTGAAATAACCTACAAAACACAAAGGCTTTGCATCAAAAGTGGCTTGTTGTAACATCTTGTCCCAAAGAGGCCTCCTCAAGTGCTCTTTGCATTTTCCATATACAAAAGTAGTAATAAAGGGACATTGTAACTCATCATGATTCATTTCACATGTGATTTGTTTTTCATCATCATCAAAGATAGTATAGTCAATATCACTGCTCATGAAAATCTAAATTTTGCCATTACAATTTCTAGTTGTATTCCCTCTCATTTTTCATATGATTGTACTTATCAATGGAAATATATAGAAAAGAATGACCTAGTGTTTCATCTGCCTGTAGTGACAGAATTTGCTTGATTCTTGAAATATTTTTCATGTTGAAATTTTCTTGGAGATATTCCTTGAGTTTGTGTTACCTGTGATATCTTATCCTCTATACAATGATCATTAGAGGGACTAAACGACCTGATTAAATCTTCACTAGTCTCCTCCTCAACATCCGGATCATACAGGGATGGGTTTTTTTCGTCATCTTGTAAAGAAGGAGTATGCAGCCCCTGGTTTCCATTAGCCCTATTATTGCAAGGTTATTCCCTTTTTCAGTGTTCTTGATCAGATTCATTTTCTTGTTATTAACTCTTTCTCCTATTAGTTTCATCCCTCTTTTGTTTACTAGGATTATTTTTGCACTATGGAGTGCTTTAATGATACTAGAATCTATCTGTTTCCCTTTCTCTTTTGCCCTAGGATCTTTTTTAGTGTGCTCATTATGCTCTTTTTTTATGTAGTTTTTCATTGTCTTTGCCAACCTTTTGTTGTTTGTCATTTATAATTTGAACAATTTTTTGACTCGGTTGTTGTTCCAGCTGTTGTTGTTTATTGTTACACTTACCATTGGCTCTAAAGTCTGGACTATGGTCAATATTCAACCCCTCATGCAGAACATGAGGCAAACTCTCCCCTTTGATTTCACTTTCGTGAAGGTTAATGGTTTTATCCTTACATCCCCCATCCATCCATCCTTCAACTTTATCAATCACAGTCAACACATTACCAGTTTGAATACAAGAGTTAGGTTGTAGGGCTATGATACCTGCATCGATGAGAAATCAATTATTATCTGAAGTTTCTTTCTTATAGGTGTTCTTGTTTGTGTTCTCCTGGGACTCTGTCCTGGTCTTTCATGTAGTATGTTCTTTGTCTTCTTCCTTATTTTCTTGCATGCTTAAATTAGTGAAGGAATTGTTTCGAAAACTAATAAGGTTACCTTTTTGTTGAATTGAAGTATGGAGATGTCCATTGTTAATTCAATGTTTTTCCCTTTTTGGTTTCCAGATGATTCTTTGGAGCTATGTCTTCCTGTGGTGTGGTATTTTTCCTTCTTTGTGTCTGCCATTCCTGTTCTCTCTGTTGCTCTGCTTTTTTCTATTTCCCCCCTTCATTGACGTGCTATTGTTGTCTATCTTCATTCACTTTGTTTTATGCTTGTTGTTTCTCTGTCCCTCTCTTATTTTGTTGTTCCCTGTTTTTGTATGTTTTCTCATTTTCCTTTTCCTTTTTTTGTCTATAGTCTTCATCCCTTCTTTTTTCTTTGCACTTGACTATATCATGGCCTTGATGTCTTCAATACTCACAATAAGGTGGAATGTTTTAATATTCCACAGGTTGCCACATACCTATTGTATCATCCTCATTATGAAAACCAACCCATACATGGCTAGGCCTTGGTTTAGTAAAATCAATTTGCAATTTTACTTTAGGCATCCTTGATCTAGATCTTTTAATCGAGGTTGTGTCTAAATATTGAACCTTTCCTACAGTTTCCAAGAGAGGAATAAGGAAAGGTTTTTTGAAGCAATGCCAAGATACTCCCTATATTAGAATCCAGACAAGGACTAGAGGATTTTGTTCTTACGGAGTTAATAAATGTGTCCAAGCTTGTATTTCTCATCATTTTTCCTTCAATAGTCATTATTTGCTAAGTACAAACAATGTTATAGTCCAACTCATTCTGCAGATCAATAAACACACATCTAAAGTTTTAATAATCTATACTGCCCCTTTTTTGCTTAGTTGAGTTTGTTGGATGAAGCTCTTCCGAATGAGCTTAACCTTAGGCATAGTTTTACAAAAATTTCCCTACCATGGTATACTTACAATCCACAGTTAAAGTGTGCATGTAATCATCCATGTCAAATATTACTACTAGTTATCCTTGTTTAATAGTCTGTCTGTGGTGGTTTTAAATACAATTGTGGGATTTTGGGCTGCATGCATATGCCTTAATATTTCTTCTAAAGTCTAAACCATAATCTAAGGAGCAGGTTCAGGGACATTGTCCTTTTTGCTTCTCAAAGATCCTTTAGAACTGTTAGGCTCAGTCAATTTTTTTTAGGAACAGATTGGTGGTTATTTTGGCCTGAGGGATCATGCTTATCATAATTTCTAGAATTTTATAGAAATATCTATGGTACTTGTTTTGATCACTACTTCCCACCATAGTATTTTGTTGAGTTTTTTCCAGATTGTCCTCACCTTTTCTGTGATTTTGATTATTTGTGTCATCTCTTTATTTGCTAAATTGCTCTATACTAGATGAACAGGCTCATCAGCTAACTTTTCCATGGCATTATCATGCACATGGCTAACATTGTCACTACTATAAGCTTGATTATTCAAGAATTAGGTGAAGTGTACTTACCTTAGTGTTGTTCCCTTCGATTCTACTTGTTGAATTCTTGTTGTTGTCAATACCCATTATCACCAGTATTTCTTTCAATATAGTTAACCTCCTTACCTGCCTGCGATTGTTCCTCCTTACGAGTTGTAATGTCTATCGTCTTTACTCTAAATGAGAATTCTGAAATGTTCTCCCTCCTGTTTTGCAGTCCCAACTTCATTTGGGCAGAATTTGCATTGTGATTGTAATTTGAGTTAAGTGATTAGAATTGTTCGTGAGATGAACTTCCTCAGCATTAGCCTCTAGTCCATACCCCCCTCCCGCTGTAATAGATTTTGCACAAACATCATTTTGGTTACTAAAACTTAGGTCGCCAGTGACATGGACATTCTGTGAAGTTGAAATTTCTTTATGGTTTACATCTTCCCTAGGGAGTACACCCCACTAGGTAATTAACTTTGAAATACCTAGGATTGTACTCGATTTTGTGAACGAAAATTTTGGGACTTAACTACGACTTCTCTAGTATTCTAATATGCTCAAATTTATTTCTCGAAAAGAAGTAAAAGAGGTCACATAAAGTAAAGAACTCAACTAGTGAGGCTGAGACCATTCCCACGAAGAAAATGGTTCAGGAATAACTTTATTCTATTAATACTTCTCTTTGGTCAATTATTTCACGAAAACAAATAACTAAAGGGGTTCTTGATTAATAAATACAATTAGCTAAATTAAAGTAAACAAGAGAAAGGTCTATGTATTGGAGTTTAACCAAGTAATGAGAGTTACTAGGCCGTAAGTATTTACAACAGGCTCCTAACTCGGTAATTCTTGCAGCAATATTTTATTTTATTTTATTGTTTGGTACATCTAAAATTATTTGATATTATTTGCTTTATCCCCTCCTGGTTAATTATGATCATCCTGCATTTATAAATTATTAAAATATAAATTAGGAGAATTAGTTTTTATACCTGCTTTGTGATCTTCCTTTGTAATCAAGTTTATTGTAGTAGGTCTCCACATAGTTTTTGAGGTTGCTTGCTCTTGTTGTCTTGTGTTTTTCCTTTTTTGAGTTTGCCATTCCTCCTCCTTCTGCTACTCTGCATGACATTGCTTGTTATTATCTATACCTTGCTATGGTTGTTGCAATCTATTTTGCTTGGTTTTGTTTTGTCTATCTTCCTGTTCATTTGCTTTGCTGGAATCTTTGTTTTTGTTCCTTTTCTTTCCTTTGTCTGTACTCTTCATCCCTCAAATTAGATTTATATTTATCATTATCATTTCCATGATGTCTAAAATACTCATAATATGAGGGAACATTCTCATATTCCACAGGTTGCCAGAATCAAAGGGTATCAACTGCAGATCTAGATCTATCCATATATGTCTAGGTCTAGTATTAGTCAAGTCTATTTGCATTTTAACTTTTCCCATTCCTACCCTAGACCTTTTTATAGAAGGAGTGTCTACATAAAGAACCGTACCAACAAATTCCAACAATGGAGTAAGGAAATGTTTCTCGTACCAGTGCAATGGTAATCCAAGAAGCAAAAGCCATATAGGCACAATTGGAGTCTCTTCCTCAGGTTTAAAGAAAGGTTCCCATCCTTGTATTCTCATCAATTTTCCTTCCATAATCATCCTTTGTTGAGTCCAGAATGTGTTGTAGTCCAACTCATTCTGTAAATCAATAAACACGTGTTTTGCATTGTAATGTGCTATGTTGACCCCAACCCCCCACTTTATTGAGTTTGTTGTATACAAATCTTCCTGATCAGCTCCACTTTAGGCATGGTATTAGTAAATGTCCACACAAAGGTGTACTTACAATCCACAGTCAAAGTATGCATGTGATCATACATATCAAAGATCACAGAAGGCTGCCCCCACTTGGTAGTTTGTTTGGGGGTGGTTTTCAACAACACAGTAGGAGCTTGAGCAACATGTTTGTGCCTCAATCTTGCAGCCATATTTTGGATAACATTACATGGACAAGGTTCCTGAACCTGATCTTTTTTAGTAGATGGATTACCTTTATTATTATTAGAAGAGTTAGTATTGAGGTTAGAGATATTCTTAATATCATTTGGGACATTTGAACTCCTTCTTTCAAAGTAACTAGAAATCAGAGGAAATTCTCTATTGTAGAGACTCTGTCTACTGTTATCCTATTGCTCAACCTGTTGTTTCATGTCTTGATTCCTTACCTCAATGTTCTTATTTTCAGCCCATTAATTTTGATCACCCTTAACCATTTTCATTTTTCCTTGACTATTACTTTCCTATTCCAAGTTAGTATGGTTATTGCTCTTCTCATCATATACCTTTTCCTACTGACATTCATTTTGACTGTTTACATCACTCTTTTCCTGACCACTAGTCCATCCAACAGATTTTCCCATAGATTTTTCATGCTCATGGCCATTGTTAACAACTTTATTAGAATATTTTAAATTAGAGTTGTGGTTAGTATGGTTACCTACATGATTTGCATCCCCTTTCTGCTCCTTAAAGGTTTTTTGAGGGCCTTGTCTTTAAGCATCTGCCTCTCTGGGATTGAATGCAAATGAGGATTTTGCAGAACTCTCCACCTCAATAATGTTATGCTCTACTTCTAAGGCTTTGTTATGAAGACCTTTAGATATTATACTTTCTTCCACAGACTCCTTCGTTCGATTTCCTTCATCATTGTTTTTATCCTTGCTCACCTATTTATGAATATTCCCTTCAATTTTAGGGTTCATTTCACTGGATATTTTTGTGAAATGAACATCTTCCTTTTGTAAGTCCACCCTAATAAATTTTTCCTCGCGACTCCGTCAGGAGGATGGTTGATATTGTCTCTCACCTTCCTAGTTAAGATTCACGATATTCCCAAAGCCTTTCCCTTTATTTTTTCTGTTGTTTCATCTCTATTTCTAGATAATAGATTATTGATTAACTTCAAATAATTAGACTTATCCACTTCACGATTGTATTCTTGATTATACCTGATTTATTCAGGGGAATATTTATGTTGGTCTTCTCTTCACCCCTCTACGAAAGCTCATTGTTCAACGCACTTTGTGATTGCACATTCTTTGAGTTATTTGATGTATTAGAGATGGATTCAGCTATGGGTTGATTATTTTAATCTTAGCGCACCTTCTGGGGTTGGTCCGACGGTCTTAGGTTCACCCCCGACGTCTCACGCATCATCTTAGGACCTTTTGGACTAGTTGTTTGACTAGCCGCTGGATGCACAACTGAGTAAAAGTTAGTGAGAACGATGTGTTAGAGAGAGAACTAATTTGGCTTTTTTCTATTTTGGGCTTATGGTTTTGGGTTTGTGGATTGGGGTTAGGGTTAGGGTTAGGGTTAGGGTTAGTTTTTTTTATGTTCTTGGGTTGAGGGTTTAGGATTTGAGATTTAATATCCATGGTTTATTGTTTAATTTTAGAGTTTATGTATTTGGGGATTTTTTTTAACCAAAACGACCCATCTGGTGGGTCAGGGGATGAGCAACACCCCAAGGCTTTATCATTAATAAAACAAAATTTACAAGAAGGGGGACATAAACCATACCTTCTATCCTATGGTGAGCATAGACATGACTTACCTACTAAGGTTAATCAACTAAACCTCTTACATTGAGTTGAAGTCTATAGAAAATCTAAAAATATAGAGAGGACTCCTCTCTTTTTACAAGATTTCTAAGAAAATATAAATAAGGAGACTCTCCCTTTACACATAAAAAAAAAGGCTATTAAAATTGATTATATTCTTAAGAATATATTTATTCCATTTGTCCAATTGTATATCTAACTTTTCTAAGTATTCTTTTCTTTTTCTAACTGTAGTTGTAGTAATATAAATTACTACTTGAATATTAAACCTTCTGATTGCCTGCTATCTTTTGTCCTGCAACAACACAAATACCATACAAGATACGGATATCTATACCTTTATAATACTTAGCATATGTTATAAGCAAAACAATGGAACAGTCAAGGAGGTTGGTTAATCTTTCTCATTTTCCTGCGTCTAAAGTTTTGTACTCTCATTTTGTCCAGAGTATAACTACCTTTTATAGCCTATGGAAGTTGATTATAAGTGTAATAATCTGGTATGATGTCCTTGTGATGACTATTTTTGGTAAGTATATCAGTTGTAATGTTGGCTTCTCTGTAATGTGCAGATAAGAAAAGAAGAAACATTGGTTAATTAAGCATTTGAAGTTCTTGTACTAACCTTTGTATTTTCCAAGGTGGTTTCTGTTGTTGTAATAACCACTTGGTCAATAACTCTAAATGAACCGCAAGTATAATATTCATATAACAATGCTGAATACACCAATTCAGGCCATATGTAGCAGCTTGTACCTCTGCCTGATTGTTTGTACCTTCTCCAAAGGGAATAGAAAATGCATATATGATGTTACCATATTCATTCCTAAGAATTCAACCTCCTCCACTCTTTCCTTGGTTATTCAGTGTACTACCATCTGTATTCAACTTATATTTGGTAGTAGGAGGTGGTTTCCAAATGACTATTTTAACCTTAATCTCATGTTTTCATTATTCCACTAAATCTACCATATCAGTCCATTTCCCTGGCCATTGAATACTAGGAAGAACAGAGTAAAGAAATAGTAGAATATCCTTACGAATAAGGTATTTAACTCTAAATGTATTGGACTTCTTTACTCTATATTTAACAGAGCATCTATTCTTCCACAAGTTCCAGCAGATCACAATATGTAATATATTGATAATAGTTCTATGAGCTTCATTTTTCCCTTTGGTGTTACAACTCTGAATTAACCAATTACTCAAAGAAGATTGTTGAATATTGATTGCCATAGAATTGGCAAATGATTTCCATATATGTTGAGCAAACTATCCATATATGAAAATGTGATAAATATCATCCCAACCTTTATTCCTCCAGCAGTATCACTTAATACGTTCCACTCCTATGTTTGCAATATTTTCATTTATTGGTAACTTAAGTTTTAAAGCTCTCCAAACAAAATTATTAACCACATCATCATTTCCTCTATTTTTGAAAATTTCCCAGGCAGATTAAATTACGAGATTCTGTAGGTTTCCAGACTATAAAATCCTTGTCTTCAATATTGTTGTGAAAATTGGTATTCAATATCATAGGAAATATTAAAGGATGAACATGCTGTCTAACTTTACTTTCATTCCAATTGCCATTGATCAAAAAATCCTTAACAGTTTCACTATTAAAAGTTGTGCTGTTATTATTAAATTTTGCCAATGCTCCAAATCCTAACCAATCATCCCACCAAATTGAGCAACTGCCTGAATTTATTTGCAATTTAATATGCTTTTCCACTTTAATTTTATTCTTTATCATATATCTCCAAATCAAAGATTGACTATTCTCAAACTTCCTTGCAACTGGATTAGTTCTTGGACAATATTTAGCTTGAAGAAATTGGTTTCAAATGGAGTTTGTAGATCTAAATAACCACCATTGTTTGTATTGCAATGCAGTACATACATCAGTAATTCTTCTAATCCCGACTCCCCCTTCTGCTTGAGGTATACTCAAAGTATCCATAGATGCCCAATGATATTTCTTATTATCATGATCTTTTCCCCAGAAGAAGTTTGAAATTATGGAGTCAATATATTTGGTAGTAGTATTAGGAGGAGATATAGCAGCCATAATATGAATAGGAATAGAATGTAGGACATGCTTGATCAAAGTTACTTTTCCTCCAACTTAGAATCTTAGTTTGCCAACAAGAAATCTTTTTGGAAATTTGTTCTATTAACTTGGAGTAATAAATAATTTTTTGCCTTCCAACATATGAAGGCCCTAAATATATAATAGGATTGTTCTTTTTGGAGAAGCCAGTAATATCTTGAATATAAGAAGTAATATCATGAGGAGTATTATCAGGAACCATAAAATAAGTCTTCTGTTTATTAATAAGCTGCTGAGAAATTTGCTCATATTCAGTAAGAATGTTCATAACTACATGAAGAGAATCCTTGTTAGTAGATGTAGAAATGATCACATCATCAGCAAAAGTTAAATGATTTATTTGAGGTCCTTTAGGCTTCATGTAAAAACCTTTCTAGACAGGATTATTATACAGATTATTAAGCATTCTTGTCAAGGCTTCTTCACCTAAAATAAAAAGGGCTTGAGATAAAGGATCCCCTTGTTTAAGACCTCTTATTTAATGAAAAAAGCCATGTCGATGTCCATTAATGATAATTGAATACCAATTTTTACTCATGATTCTCCAAATTAAGTCTATGAATATCTCACCAAAGACAAATGTTGTCAAAACTATAGAGGTATATGACCAAGACACTCTATCATAAGCCTTTGTCATATCCAATTTAATAACAACATTATTACATAAATGAGGTTTCTTAATATCATGAATTATTTCATATGCAAGCATAATATTCTCATTAATACATCTCCCTTTTACAAATCATGATTGATTATTAGAGATTAAAGAAGGAAGAATCTTTGCCAGTCTCATGCTTAAAAGCTTACAGATAATTTTATTCGTAAAATTGCTTAAACTAATAGGTCTAAGATCCATTAGGGTGAGAAATTTTAGAAATTAAAACCAAGAAAGCATGAGACATATATTTAGGCATAACATGACCACAGAAGAAATATTGGACTACAGTTAATAAATCATTTTTAATGATGTTCCAACAAGCTTCATAAAAATTGCCCCCAATACCATCAGGACAAGGATTAGATTTGGGATTCATGGAAAAAAATAACTTGCTTTAACTCATCCATAGTTGGCATATCTTGAAGAAATTTGATTTTGTTCAGAAGTAACTAACTTAGGAATATGATAAAAATGACTTTCATCCACTCTACTAGTGTGACCAGTAAAAATATTCTGATAATATTCACAAGCAGCTTTTGCAATCTGATCATCACCTTCAATCCAATCCTCATTATCAGTGCATATTTTGTGTATTAAAAGCCTTCTTCTCCTTCCCCTCATTAAAGCATGAAAATATTTAGAATTAGAATCACCATCCTTGAACAACTGTAATTGAGTCTTCTGTTTTAGAATAGAGTATTAAAATTTTAGATATCTAATATAGTCAGCATTTAATCTTTGTAGATCCTGCCTATTTATATCAATTTTATGAAGAAAAAATTCCTCCTCTGCCTTCGTAATCATATCCTCAAATTCTCCAACTTTAGCAAAAATGTCCCCATATTCATTCTTTGACCAAACACTAAGCAAAGAACTCAACCTCTTCAATTTTTGATGTAATTGCCAAAAAGGATTGCCATTAACCTTAAACTCCCAACACTTTTGGATAGTATCCATAAATGTTGCTTCTACCTTTTACAAAGCCAGACTGATTGAGCGAAATATGATTGGGGAGTATGGGGCTGATTATGTTGCTCATTAGTTTGGAGATTATCTTGCTAGTTAAATTGCTTATACTGATAGGCCTGAACTCATTCATTTTGTTGGGGTTGTTCACTTTGGGGAGTAAAAAGATGCATGAATGAAGAAAGTACTTAGGGATCATTTGTCCACTGAAGAAGGCATGAATAACTCCCATGAGATTTTTCTTGATGATATTCCAAAAATTCTGGAAGAAAAACCAATTCATGCAATCAGGGTCAGCTGCTGAAGTATGGATCATAGAGAATAACACCTCTTTCAATTCTTCCATTATTTGCATGATAGTGAGTCTGTGATTTTACTCTTCATTAACTATTCTCGGGATCACTCTAAGGGAGTTTCATTAATAAACTTATGTTCACCTTTAAAAATCTGTTGAAAATGATCATAGGCTGCCTTAGGTATATTCTCAACACCCTGTAGCCATTCCTCCTCCTCACGGTGAATTTTGTGAATAAAAAATTTTCTTTTCCTTCCCCTTATCAACAAATGGAAGTACTTTGAATTACTGTCACCCTCTTTGAACCACTGCATTTGAGTTTTTTGTTACATAATGGAATCCTCCAATTTCAAAAATCTAATATACTTAGCATTAATCTCATGGAGTTCGGCCTGTTATATTCACTGGGAGTTTGAATAATATTCTCCTCAACCTTTTTCACTCTCTTCTTATAGTCATTTACTTTGAAAAAAATGACCAAATTAATTTCTGGACCAAGTGCTAAAACTATTAGATAAACTTTTCATTTTCTGAAGAAACCTCCAGATATTTTTACCTCTAACATCTCTATCCCAACATTCTTTCACAGTGTCATGGAAATGAGGGATATCAACCAACAATTTAGGAACATAAAGTACTTGATGTATTCATCCTTATTTGATTTCATTTAATTAATACAGGATAGTGATAAAAAAATATGGATGAAAGATGAGTAAAGGTTGTTTGGGGCATCATATCTAGCCAATTATCATGAATAAGGCCTCTATCAAGCCTTTTCCAGATTTTTTGACTGATACCTCGTTTGTTTTACCAAGTAAATTTTTAGCCACTAAAGCCTATGTCCAGAAGACCACAAGTTTCAATGAATAGCAATAAACTCCATACTCTTACTCATAATTTAGGGTACACCCATTCATTTTTCTTCTATATCAGTATTAACATTAAAATCATCCACTGTACACCTAGATTTATCCTTCTCAATATATTTTTGGATCATGTTATCCATAATGGTCTTATGAGATGATCTTTAGATTTTGCATAAACAAAGGTGATGCTGAATTCATTTAAAAGCTCATTCTGTTTAAGATCACAAGTAATTTGTTCTTCATCTTCATCTATAAAAGAACAATCAATGTCACTATTCCAGAATAACTAAACCTCACTATTACAATTACTAGCCACCTTATCCATGGATAATTGAATCTTGAAATTCTAGGAATTACATTTTTTCAAAAGGGTTCTACAATTGCTGTAATTGAAAGATGAAGCACTTTCTTGAGTATTTTGAGTCTTTCCATAACAACTTGAGTATTAATCCCCATAATTATATTAATCATTGAGATGATCTTGAGGAAAATGTGGTATTTTGTATGCCAGCAATAATAGTGTTTATGTCTTTCTTTTTGAAGTGAAACTTGTAATGTTGGAACCCTCTTGGAGATAAACCTTGATTCAGTGTTACCTATTGTATCTCATCATCAAGATTCTGATCATTAGGAGGGCTGAAAGATCTAATCAAAGCTTCATTTGTTTCATCATATTCCTCTTGATCATGTAAATATTTGTTGTCTCTATCACACTTATCCTCAAAATTCTCTATTTCATATGCATGAATGAGTTGAGCAGTGTTTGTTTTGCATTGCTGTAGTATCTTGTATGTAGGTTCTAGGGGTGGATTAGTCATGTATTGTGCTTGTGAAGGATGAATATCAAGCCATGATGATCATTTACCATAATAACTTTTTTACATGGTTCCTTTTCCCTTTCTTGTTCTGTTTTTCCTTCATTTTGCTCATCCTTCCTTTTGAAACATCTCTATTTTGTCAACTGAGCTTATTTTTCCTCTTGGAAGTGTTCTCGTGTATACTTTTATAGGATTATTGCCTATTTTCTTTGCCATAGAATTTTTATTTTGTTTACTTGTGTGACCTGCATTTCGGTGTTGATTTTTCCAAATTTTCTACTTCATTGTCTTGTTGTTGTTTGGATTGTTATTGCTTAACCTATTTTTGTTGAGACTGTTTTTTCTTTCTTTTTGTACTAGTTGGGGGATCTAAGGTATATACTCAGGTCATTGTGTACCCCCTTATACAAAGCATGAGGCAAAATGCCCATTTGGTCACTCCTTCTTCCAAGTTTGTACAACTCTCCTAACTTCCCCAATACATCCCTCCAACCACTTCACAAGTCATATGATCAGACATATAAAAATTATGAGAGTTAGGTTTTACAGCTGTGATTCTTCAGTTTGATTATTCAGATGTTGATGTCCTTGCCTTTGATAACTAACAACTTCCTCCATATATTTAGAGTGCATACATGTGTTTGCCTTTTTGTTCATGTGTTTATCTTTATAAGTAGGCTTGAATCCAAATGAGAAGTGGGAATAACTTTCAATGCCAATTACATCCCTTTGTACAGGTCCAACTTTTTTTTGTTGATCCTTGGGAACCAGACTTGCTTCCATGGCCTTATCTCCCCTTATTCCTATTTTGAGATTTTGGTCCATTTCATTTTGATTAGATCGTTTAGTTTGATTGTGCTCTTGAGGTTAACTATTATACATATAAGTGAGATGGATGTTGTGATTAGTAAAATTATCTCTGCAAGCCTCCCCACTCTCATCTTTCTGTCGAGTGATTTTTGGATAACGGAGTTCCTAATATCGGGGACTTGGCCTTCCATTTATCTTGAGATTGATGTAAGATGGACTCCGTCCCCAGGGGAGTAAACCACAGTAGTTAAAACGCATTGCTTCATATGGGAAAATGCTCTATTTTGAGATCAATTCTCATGCGACATGTCTTCTATTTTCCCTACAGTTGCCTTATTCGATCTCTCCATTGGTTTGATGGAGTTTTGTAAAATTGGAGTATGAAGTGGCTCTTTATAATTAGAATCATTCGCTGAACCTTTGTATTCTTTGTTCAATTTAATATAATCTATGGAAATAATATTTTGATTCCCATCCCCTTCACTCTAAAAATTTAAACTCTTCATCGCTTCTTTGGATTGCGAATGTTCACCATTATACAACTAATTGGACGGTGATTCTTGGATGCTTTTGCTCGTCTTCATTTGGTGCGCCTGTTAGATAGACCGTTGGATGTTTGATTCTATAGTTCCTATCTTGATCTTCTTGCAAGGACTTCCATGGCACTACTTTAAAAAACCTTTCCTTATTCATTTGTTAGAATCAGTGGGGAATGTTTTATACTTGGACACAATTTAAATCAAAACGTCAAGGGAAATAATGGAAAAACTGAAGATGCAAATAAATTTGACCAATCCTAGGCCTAGGCATGTGTGGGTTGGATTGCATAATGAGGAGGAACTGGTGGAATATGAAAATATTCCTCCTTTTTGTGAATATTGTAGACACACGAGCACTACATAGAGGAATGTAAATCCAAGATGAGATACGAAGAATACAGAAAGAGAAAGGAAAAGGAAATTAAAAGAAACAAAAGGAAAAAAAATAAAGAAAACCAAAATCATAAGGGAAAGGAAAGCTATACAACAAAGACAAGAGACTCAATGAAGAAACAGAAGCACAAAACCTATGAGAGAAATAAAATCAAGCAAGCAGATCAAAAAAAGGAAGAGGAATTGTATACACAAAAAATATAAAATAAAAAGACACAAGAGGATAAAGCTCAAAAGACTAGCAGGAAAGTTGTAACATCTCACAATAGGATGGTAGATGAACAACCTCCAACCACAAATCTTCAATTAGGTATTCTTAATAACTTAAAGAAAAATACTTTTGGTAATCTGAATTTGAAGAAAAAAGAACAAACAGGGAAAGAGGAGGTAACATAGAGGAACAGAACAACAATGGCCAATGACACCAACAAAAGCAAATAAAAGATACAAAAAAAAGGAAAACTGAAATAGCAAGGATGCAGGTATCATAGCTATAAAACCTAACTCTTATAACTCTCGATTTATGTGTCTACTTCTAATGATGAAGTTGAAGGAGGGATGGAAGGGGGGAGTAAGGAGAAACTAACTAACTTGCACGATAGGTTATCCAATGGGGGGAATTTGCCTCATGTTCTGCATGAGGGGTTGAACTCTAACCATACCACATACTGTAGAGCGACATATAATATAGGAAAGAAAAAACGTAACTCAAATCAACAGAACCAACAACCACATAAAAAAATTTAGGTGGAAAAGTAGGAAAAATGAAATCAACATAGAAATAGGAAATCAGGGAAATAAAGTACGATCCACAACCAAACAAACAAAACAATGGACAAATACTTGAATAACAATGCTAGCACTAGTAAACAAGGAAAAACTCAAAATAGAAGAAAATAAGCCAAATAAGCAAAAGAAAGATGTAAAGAAAAGGTGAAAAAGCAAGCAACAAGAGAGGTTTTAAAAGGGAGGAAGAAGAAAAGAATAAATAAGGGTGTAAAATTCTCATAATGGTCAATGACGATTACAAATTGAATATTACACCCTTACAAAATCAATATTGGACTCCTCCTCCCTAAGTTCCCCCTGATAAAATCATCCAAACCTATACTATTCCCATTATGGATGAATATGCCTAGACAATTTTGAAGATGATTAATGTACCGTAGTTTCACGATATTTTTAATATTTTTTCCCTAAGTTTAGTGGGTGTCCAAAAGCCTTTTTGTATTGATTTTTATGTAAGTTTGTCCTTATTTGCAGGAAATCAGTCCAAAGATGAAAACGAATGTTTTTGAGAAACAAATGCAGAAGAGACCACCTACGGAACTTATGACGGTCCGTCGAGTCAGTGACAATACGTAGGTAGCATGGTAGTAAGGAGAGAAGATATCGAAGGATGATAGGGAAGTCTTACCTAGTTTGGAATTATGGAAGTCCATGACGGACCTTCATAACCACGACGGTCCGTCCTTCTAGTCGTCGTAATGATTAGAGAGTAGTCTCATTACCCAAATTCAAAGATGTTAAAGTATTATGGAACGGAGACCCTCGACAGACCGTCGTGATTAGAGCGGTCCATCATACCTTTTCGTTGAGGGTACTGAAGAAACCAGCAGAAGTATCTGCAAAGTATGGGACGACAGAGGCCATGAAGGCCTTTCATGACCACTACGGTCCATCACGAGGTCCGTGGACTCAGACGCGTTTGGACACATTTTCAGTAATTAGAATGCTTCTTTTATTAGGTTTTTGTTTTTATTATAAATTGCTCGAAAAACCACGTTTTTGGGGTTAGACTTTTGGATAGTTTTTAGTTCTCTTGTTCAAGTATTGAATAATAATTTTCAGCAATTAATACACTTTTTCTGGAATTGATTATTGGTGTTTTTTTTTATTAATCAAGTGAATTTCTGGATTTTATTCTTTGTCATTAAAGTAAGTACATGAATCCTTATATTAAACATACGAATAGTGTGATTTTGACCATGGGTAACTAAACTCCATAACTAGGGTTGTAGGAATCATAGGTTAATAATGAGGTAAAATCTAACTAAAATAGCAATTCTAGAATAGTTTCTTTCATGTATTGATAATTCTTTCATTTAGAAGTCTTCTTAACGGAACTCGCGTTAATGCGACTTGCCAGACCAATGAGGTAGATAATAGGAAAAGAATTATAAACGTAGATTTAGTGTACACTCTCTATTAGGCTAGTGTTGGTTGGCATGAGGTAATAACTTATTCAAATATCGCATACAATGCTTAATATGAGGTAAAGGTAAGGGTTAGTGTAGCAACACATGTAGCCAGACCATGGTGTGGAGTGAAATTAGTAGATGTCGGACAAAGTATTTAGAGATACATAACGTATCACTTTACATGGAAGACACTAGGAAAGAAGTGTTATAGTTAGAATTATCAAGTTAGGAACTTGTGTGGAACACTTAAGCCCTAGTTACTTTTATTAATTGATTAAGCTCCGAGATTTTTAATCTGTTAGTTCGTTACATTAATTAGTTAATTATTTTCATTAATATCGAAATAAAAACCTCATTTTTTGTCTTTTGTTTTCTAAGGAAATAGTTGACTAAATAATAGTAATAATAGAACAAAGTTAAGTCCGAACTATTTTCCTCGTGGGATCGATCCAAACCTCATTTTTTGGGTTCTTTACTTGATACGACCACTTTACTTCTTATTTGAGAAGTGAGTTTGAGCGTATCAAATTTTGACGCCGCTGCCGGAAAAAGTATATTTTAGATTAACTTAAACTTATTACGAAAGTTTATTTAATATTTTCTTAATTTAACTTTTCTATTGTTTTTGATTATTGCATAACTAACTTCCTTGTATGCCAAATACAAGGAGAGGAAGAGAACCCTTGTTTCCCTACGATCACGAATTAGAGTGTACACAACACAATATGAATCGAAACTTTGTTAATAACGATGATGATCCAAACCAGAACATCCCATCTCTAGTTTATGCTCATGGTAAGTTATTACCCAATGATCCTGGTGAAAATCAACAAAGGGGAAAAAATCCCACTCCACGTCCTAAAGAATACTACAGAGGTTATGATAATATTGCAGACTCTTATGGGCCACTTCTCTTTCCCCCTCTACCACAAGTCCAAACCTTTGTGGTAACTAGTTGTCTCATGCAAATGCTCACTGTTAGAGGTTTTTTTTCAGGGATACCTTTTGAGGACCCACATTCCCATATAACTAAGGTAAGGGAAGTGTGTAAAAGCTATTTAAGGAGGCCTGATTTGAATTTGGATGTAATAGGGCTAAGAGAATTTCCTCTCTCACTAACGGGAGAGGCTGCTATTTGGTTCACTGAGATCCCTTATAACTCAATTTTCACTTGAAATCAACTAAGGGACGTTTTCTTAACAAGTTACTACCCGGTCTCCAAGCAACTAAATCACAAACACAGAGTGAACATTTTTGTGGAACTACTAGGAGAGTCAGTTAGAAGTTCTTGGGATAGATTCACTTCATTTTTGAAAAGTGTCACCAATCACTGCATAAATGATGAGTCACTTAAGGTATACTTCTATTAGGAACAGGATGATAATAATAAAGCGGTATTAGATACTATAGCGGGTAGTTCTTATGGATAGTGTCCTTATGACAAGTTTTCCACAAAGTTAGAGAAAATCTCTCGAAATAATAAAGCTTCGAGTACTAGGAAGTCAGATACTAGATGAAATATCTTCGTAGTGTAATCCTCGCACAACCCATCCACAGATGAGATTCGTGAAGACATGGCTCAGATGAGAATTGAGCTTGGGTTGGTATTAAAACATGTCACTAGGGGTGCATAAAAGATATATGCAATGAACTACCTGTCTAAAACACATCCACCAAATGATTAATATTATTATGTGGAGGATTCCTATAAGGTAAATGAGTAGACGGGGGGTTTCCGACCGTATGCTCAAGGCTCAAATCAGGAGAATTGGCGCTAAGGTCAACAAAACCAAGGTTAGAACTATTGTAACTATAGTTGTAAGGGTAATTATGTCTGATATGGAAATTACAACAGCAACAACAACTTCAACAGGGGTACATATGGTAACTGAAATGATAGGAATGGTCCCTATGTTCCTCGTCAAAATTGTGAAGTTGCTCCTAGGGATGGTGGAGGTAGTATGGCTCAAGTTGAGGATATGTTGCACAAAATTATGAGGAGGTTCGATGCTAGTGATGAGCACACTAAAGAGTTAAGGATTCATTTAGCGGGTATTGGGCAAAAAGTCGATACACATGCATTACGATTAAGTAGCTTGATTTGCAAATGACCCAATTATGTGCGATTGTGAAACAACACACAATCCGGAGCACTCTTCTAGCACCAACACTGTCTAAATCCAAAAAAATTATGGACATTGTATTTGCAATCATAATACTCGGGGTTGAAGCAAACATAGACCCCACCTCTGTCGTCTAATACGGAAAAGTTTATAAAATAAATGATAAAGGGGTCAGGTTTAGTGGTGAAGTAGAAGATAACACTAGAAAATATATTGAAGTGCCTAAAAAGGTAACTCCCATACCTAGAACACCCCCCCCCCTTTTCTCAAAGATTAGTGAAAAATATAAAGGATGGAAAATATTGGCGTTTTACAAAAATATTGAAGAATCTTTCTATCAATGTGCCGTTTTTAGAAGCTCTAGAACAAATGCCCGGTTATACCAAGTTTATAAAAGATATGGTAACAAATAAAAGATTGGTAATTTTTGAGAATGATGATAGAATGAAGCATTGTAGTGCTATTGCTACAAAAACTCTAGTCCAAAAGAAATAAGATCCAGGTGCGTTCACTATTCCTTGTACAATTGGGTTATTATATTTTGTGAAAGCATAATTTGATCTAGGGGCTAGCATAAATCTCATGCCCCTCTCGATTTACAAGAAGTTGGGTTTGGGTGATCCAAATCCCACTGTGATGCAGCTATTGATGGCCGATCGAACAGTAAAAAGGCCTATGGGGATACTCCACGATGTGCTAGTAAAAGTGGAGTCGTTCATATTTCTGGCAGATTTTGTTATTCTTGATTGTGAACTTGTTTTGAAGTGCTATTATTCTTGGGAAGCCATTTCTTGCTACGAGTAAAGCCTTAGTTGATATGGAAAAGGGGCATATGAAATTACGGTTGAACAATGAAGAAGTGACCTTCAACATTTGTAGGTTCATGAGGCAGAGTGGTGTGCTCCAATAGGTATCTTCTATATCCTACAAAGTTTATAAGTCATCCGAGACACAAATAGAAGAACGTCTAAGTGTAGAAGAATTAGTGGCAGAGATAATGAATTTTGATAACGATTGCATTAAAGATACGAATCATTTGTCGCGACTCCTGAACATAGTGATGTTCGGTTTAAACCAAAAAAATATGAGTTAGACATGAAGAATCGTGAGTCTCCACCCGTGAAACCATCTATAGAGGAGGCTCCAAAGTTAGAACTTAACACTCTCCCACCTCATATCAAGTATGAATTCATAGTAAATGGTGACACTTTGTCGGTAATCATTACATCAGACATGAATGAAAAACAAGTTGAGAGTTTGGTGAAACTGCGAATAGGTTCAAAAGAGCTATTGGGTGGACTATTGCGGACAATATTAGGATCCCTTCTGGTATTTGTTCTTATAAAATCCAACTCATGCACAATCATAAGCCAAGTATTGAAGCACCAGAGACCGCTAAAATCCGCCTATGCAGGGTCGTGAAAGAAATCATTAGAAATGGTTGGATGCCGGAAAAAGGGTAATATAAATCCGATCACCGATAGTATTGGTATGCCGTGTTCAGTGTGTACCTATGTAAGGGGGAATGAATATGGTACACAATGATAAAAATGAACTTGTTCCACTTAGACCTGTTACTGGATGGAGGGTGTATATGGATTACCGTAAATTAAACGCATGAACACAAAAAGACCATTTTCCTATGACCTTCATGGATCAGATGTCGGATAGACTTGCTTGAAAAGGGTGGTATTTTATTATTGATGGATATTAGGGGTATATTAATATTTCTATTGCATAAGAAAATCAAGAGAAAACCACCATTACATGACCATATGGAACATTTGCGTTCAAGAGAATGTCGTTTGGGTTGGGCAATGCACCCGCCACATTTCAGAAATGTATGATGTCGATATTCTTTGATATGGTGGAAGATACTATTGATATTTTTATGGATGATTTTTCTGTGGTTGGTGAATCATTCAAGCGGTGTTTGATCCATTTATCTGAGGTTCTTAAGAGATGTGAAGACTGCAATTTAATTGGGAAAAAGTCCACTTCATGTAGAAAGAAGGTATTGTTTTGGGTCATCGCATTTCAGAAAAGGGCATTGAGGTTGATTGAGCTAAAGTCGAGGTAATAGAGAGACTTCCCCGAACTATCTCTTTAAAAGGTGTGAGAAGCTTTCTTGGGCATGCAGGTTTTTACCGGAGGTTCATCAAAGATTTTTTGAAAATTGCGCATTCCCGTTGTGTAAACTGCTGGAGAAAGAGTGTAAATTTTTATTTTTGATGAATCTGTCTTAAAAAAGATTCGTCCGAGCTAAAGAAAAATTGTTGTCTACACCTATCATTATGACTTACTACTCCGGATTAGGACATGTCCCTTTGAGGTGAGTGCTATGTTAGTGGGTTGCTTTTTGTTGTGTGGTTGGGACAAAGAAGGAACAAACCCTTACAACCCCATTTACGATGCCAGTAAAGCCGTAAATGAATCCCAGAAGAACTACACAGTGACTGAGCAAGAACTCATTGCAGTAGTCTTTGCTTTTGAAAAATTTCACTCCTATTTGCTAGGTACTAGAGTTAGAGTGCATACTGACCATTCAGCAATGAGATCTTTGATGTCAAAGAAGGTTGCGAAAACAAGGTTGATTCGTTGGGTATTACTCGTACAATAATTTGACTTTAAGGTGAGGGATAGAAAAAGGACCAAAAATCAAGTTGCCAATAACTTGTCCCATCTAAGAAAATAAACCTATGAGAGAGTTAGGGGATAAGACTGATATTTATCATACTTTTCCCGATGAGCATGTATTGGCTACCTCACAAGACTTGATTCCATGGTTCGCAGATTTTACGAACAATCTGGATAGCGATATTGTTCCGTTGAACATGTCCGTTAATCAAAAAAAATTCATGTACAATGTGAAGAAGTTCTTTGGGAAGAACCATACATATATAGGAGTTGTGCCGACGAACTTATTCGGTATTGTATGCTGGAATTGAGATGTTGAGTGTTTTAGAGGCATGCCATTCCTCACCCGTTGGTGGACATCATAGTGGTATCCAAACCGCTCATAAGATATTACAATGTTGTTACTACTGGAAAACTATTCATTAAGATGCTCATTAGTTTTACAAAGCATGTGATAGATGCCAAAGAGATGACGATATTTCAAGAAAGCAAGAACTCCTTCTAAACCCCATTCTTGTGATTGAGTAATTTGATGTTTGGGGTATTGACCTTATGGGTCCTTTTATGAGTTCTAATGGAATGAAGTATATTTTAGTAGCGGTTGATTATGTATCTAAATGGGTGGAATCTATCGCCCTCGTAAACAATGAATCGAAGAGTGTTAATGCGTTCTTGAAAAAGAATATATTCTCTCAATTTGGTACCCCAAGGGAAATTAATAGTGATGGGGGATCCCACTTTTGCAACAAATTTTTCAAGGGGTTATTGTAGAAATATGGGGTTCTCCATAATGTGGCCACTCGTTACCATTCTCAAACTAGTGGGCAAGTTGAATTGTCAAATAGGGAGATCAGAAAGATATTGTAAAAAATAGTCAATGCTAGTAGAATGGATTGGTCAAGGAGGCTTGGTGATGCACTTTGGGTCTACCGGACAACGTATAAGACTTGTATAGGTATGTACCCATACCAACTTGTATATGGGAAACCTTGTCATCTTCCGGTTTAATTAGGGCATAAAGCCATGTGGGCTATAAAATAGTTGAAAATTGATAGGAACGAAGCTGTAGAACAACGGTTAACTTGGTTGAATGAACTCGATGAATTTCCCCTGAAAGCTTATGAAAGCTCTTCCCTCTACAAAGAAAAGATGAAGAAGTACCATGACCTAAAAATAAAAAAATCAGATTTTATGGTTGGGGATTTGGTGCTTTTATACAATTCTAGGCTGCTCTTGTTTCCGAGCAAGATCAAGTCCAAATGGACTAGCCCTTACTTGATTACCCAATAATTCCCTCATGGATCAGTTGAGTTTGAAACCAAGGAGCGTGTCCGGTTTAATCTTAATGGACAACGAATAAAAATCTATTTCAGGCATGATTAATAGGAGAATCAATTGATCGTGGTATGCCATACCATATTGATGAAGTCTGAGTAATCAAGTGTCTTCAGTCATGCCGCGACATTAAATAAGGAGCTGGTTGGGAGGCAACCCAGTACGTATTATCTAACCCAACTATAGTTTTCTTTCTAGTAATGGTAGCATTTTCTACTAATGGTCGGGTTTTGAATTAGCAGGTAGCACATCACCAGGAAATTCTGCAAGAAAAAACTCTGCAACATTCAGTGACGGATACATTGACGGACAGTCACTCTTGAGATGGACCGAGCACATTAATCCATTGTGCCAAGTAAATTTTTCATTTATTTTCAAAATTAGGGCATCCGCGACGGAACATTTGATAGACCGTCACCTCTGTGACCGACCGTTGTCGGGGACTCATTGTGTCATAAACCAGCAAACCGACCCGACCAAGCTGGGGAATATTAAAAGTTTTCAACCTTTTAAACTCCCCACCCTTCATTTAAACCATTTCTGTCCCTCTTTCTCCCATTTCCTCCCTTTCAAACTTCCTTCCTTTCTCATCCTCTTCTCTATCGACTGATCCACATCACTTCCCCAAATCCCAATATCTCCTCTCTACTGGTTGGAGTCTGCTGCTGTGTTTCTCTTCTTGATAGCAGAGTGCCTCAATTGCTTGTTTTTATCCTCTTCTAAAGTATTTTTCTCTAATCTCTACCCATTTACACAACATTTTTGTTTTTCAATTACTATTGGCCTATTTCATTTTGGTGGGTCTGTACTCTTTAATCCATCTTTGTCCGACCTAGGTTGAGATTCCCTCGAACTGCCTTGGTAAAACTCGAGAAATTTGTGTTTTAGCATTGCTAGTTTACTAGGTATTTGGGTTAGAAACATATAGGTTAATATCAAGTATTCCGTTTGAGTCATAGGGGATGACTGTGGTATCTCAGTTCTATCTCTGAATTATAGAACGAGACCCTGACAACGGACTTTCATACCCACGATGGACCGTCATAGGGTCTATCCCAACACCCCACTATTCGTTTTCTCTAAGTGTCCACCAACGGACATATGCGACGGACCGTCGTTCCCACGATGGTCCATCCTGCACAACTGTTATGGTTGTAAGAGACCCTACTCCTAAGGATCTCCATTTTTTTAATTATCTACTAATGGACATATACGAAATACCGTCGTATCCTCGACTGTCTGTCCTGCACAACCGTCATGATGGTTAGAGACCCTTCTCCTAAGGGTCTACATACTTTTTCTAAGTGTCCTCTAACGGACATCTATCATGGATCGTGGTACCCACGATGGTCCGTCCTGCACAACCATCATGGTTGTCAGAGACCCTTGTCCTAAGGGTCTCCATTTTTTTCTCTAAGTATGAACTAACGGAAACCTACGACGGACCATCGTACCCTCGATGGTCCATCCGGAACAACCTTCATGACGGTCAGAGACCCCACTCTTAAGGGTCTCCATACTCTTTCTATGTTACCCACGACGTACCTTCATTATCACAACGGTCCATCTTTATTTTTCATCATAAATATCAGAGACTTTCCTTCTTAAGGTCACCAAATAAACATTGTTGAAGTAAGACATGACGGACCATCACACTCATGATGGGTCATCACCTAGTCCGTCGTGTTTCACTGCTACTACAGAGATGTCCTTACAACTTTGCTCTTCTGTGTATTTTGTCTCGTTTTTGCTTGTCTTGTTTTCTCCTTCTAGTACTTGTATTGATTCTTTACAGATACTATCTGTATTGGCACAAAAAAAAGATCGAGTTTACGCACGTGGGCGTTCAAAGTCTATCGCCCAGTCTATCCGACTGGTTATAGCCTCTTAAGATGAGCATGATCCCGAGTATTTTCCCGCAAGAACGCCACTCAAGCACGATCTGCACGTGCAACTAGAGCTACGCACAAAAAGGTGGCGTCCGGCGTAGTCACTTCCTCCCACTTTGATGAGGAGGGCACACTGACCTGCACACCTTGTAGGTCACCTACACTAGAAGAAGGATCGTCTGGTTCTTTAGGAATTTCATGGTTGGAGGAAGCCCTCCCTTATCCCAAAGTCTGGGACTACAACGCTTTCAACAGTCCTGGCTCTCGTCTGATGAGGCTGAAAGTCCTGATTCCACTCCAGTCCCACTGATTGGAGTTCCAGCCCAAGTTGCCAACCAGCCCAACCAGTATTGTGTTAACGGGAAATTCTAAGTGTATTCTGACGCCAATCTTCAAAATGATAAAGGCGTCATGACATGGACCCTTACACTGGAGAGGCGTGTCCTTATGAGAAGTCTCCCACCCATGCAAGATTTCCACACCCTCTTCACTAGACACCGGCTAGAGTGGACAGCTTGTTCTTTTGGCCGCTAAAGTGATGAGTTGGTACGAGAGTTTCATGCCTCTTATATGGATACTCTCCGATCATAGATCGATAGGAGGGCTTTCCCCGCCAAATAGGCCCCACTTGAGCATGTCAGAGTACGCGGCATACAGGTCGACATCTCCCTACCATCCATCCATCGGTATCTATACGGAAATGATGTTGATACTACCAGGACCTCTCTCACGGCCGAGTTTTACTAGTGGTGGCAAATTGGTAAAGAGGGCCAAATTCTTGTGTGAACCATCGCTGAGAGAGACAACCAAGAGGTGGACGGTCCAAAACTTATCTATTGATGAAGAGGCTAACGACTGGGTAATGGATACGAAGGGAGCCATCAGGAAGGGTAACTTGACCTTCGCGGCAAAGTTTCTATGGTTGATTTTCCGCCACTACCCTTCCCCCGCGGCTGCAGATAATATAGTTACATGGGATTGCGCAGTGATGATGGCAGCGATGATAGCCGGGTTTGACGTTGACTTTGATTGTCTTCTTCAGGAGATCATGCAGGAGAGAGCTTTGAAGGTCACCATTACTTACCCTTTTTCGTGCATGATATTTTCACTATGCAGGTCCAAAGGTGTGCCCATCTGGCACATTGATCATCTCAAAACTCCGCAGGTAAATGTTTATATCAGCCTCATTAGGGATGTGGCCAATGAGTTGGCTCCAGGCATAGGGCCCTGTCTAGAGGAGACTCTACTTGGTGAGAATAAGGCTAATACTGTAGCACATGCTCGAACGGCTAGGCAGGCTACTTAAGCACCCACTAAAACTACCCCGATCGAGTCTATCCCGGGTATTAGCACTGTCCCAATCTCCTCTCACTCAGCCCCTTCCCCAGCTCTGGTCATGTTTGCTAGGGTCCAGAAACTAGAGACTCAGATAGCAAGATTATACATCAAATCCATCCTTGGATGCAGAGGTCTATTGTTGAGGCAGAGGGGCGCTTGGAGCGTAAATTGGCACAGCACACAGAGTGGAAGATCACGGAGGTTCATCAGCGCTTAGACGCTTTTGAGTTACGGGTGCAATCCCAGCCAGCCCCTACGGTGGATGTGTCGACCCTTCCGGCTGCCGTTGAGAGTTTGGGAGCATATCTTAATTTGATCCTAGACGCTAGGGTGCCTGAGTCTGAGGCCCCTTCTGCAGAGCCTGCTGAGGACACAGTGTTGGCTGCATTACTCACCACTTGTGAGATTCCACCACCTCCCCTTCGAGAGCATGCCAAGTGGCGTAGGGGTCGAGAGGAGGATGAGTCTACGGAAAGAAAGAAGGACCACCGTTATATGGAGTTGTGAGAAGAGCCTCGATTGCTGATGAAGAGCCACGTAAGATTAGGGGGGTATAGTCATCTGCCGGGGCATCTAGCTCCAGATATGTGGAGACAGCGAGAGGCACTACTTATAGTGTTGTTGATGATGAGGATACTACTGAGCGTGTCCATACTATAGAGGTAGTGGGTTCCGGGGAATCGGAGCCACTAGCTTGCTGTTCCCCGGCGCTTTGCGCCTCATGTTTGCTTCACTTACCACTCTCGTATTCAATTTTTTTTTTATGCATAAGGGACAATTGCATAACTTTTTGTTGGGGGTGGGGTAAATGGAAAGTGAGTACTAGGGTGAAGTCTGAGTAAACCAATTCACGATCCTCTTTTGGGGTTTTCTTGCCTGTGTTCTTGTTTCCCCAAAATATTGAATACTTTTATTTATGAACCGGCATGTTATATCTTGTATACATAGTATAACTTTGAATCGTGATGGCTAAAACAAATATGATATCTCGATATGAAAATTATGCATGAGTAGGCATAGTAATTGATAATTGTGTGGCTTTAAACATTACATAGAGATACACTACCGCATGACCTTGAATCTAAGACTCGAACTAGGTGTCTAATAATCAGGGAATGTAATTAATATCAACTTAGTGTGAGGAAAATTTGAAGGATCCACCATTGAGACTGAGCTAGAACTTGCCCGGTTAGTCTTGCTAAAAGTAAGCAAAAATGAACAACTAGGAAAAGATAATAGGCCTTTGTTAGAAATATTCAATCTTGAGCCCAAAAAAAAAAAATTAATCCCGTATAGATCCAAATGATTTGAGCCTAAAAACATATCTTTCTTTTTCACCCCAACTAATCTTCTGTAGGAACAATGTGTTTGCCCTCCTCCCTCCTTGGACATGTGCATCTCCGTTTATGCCAAAAGCATAATTTAAGGATGGCTAATGCGTAAAATAACCTTGTCGTGGCCCTGACCAAATCGTGGGTATTGTGAACCTTGACTTATGGGAAAGTCATGAGTTTAGGGTGGCTGTTATAAGGAATACTCTAAAAATTGGGTTCGAAAGAATGAAGAGAAAGAAAGAACAAAATAAAAGTGACTAAAAAAAAAAGAAAAGTCACTTACATATAATGATAAGAAAGGGAAAACAGCAAGGTAAAAATAAAATTGAGAAATCGGGTGAAATAAAATTATAAATAGGTGGTACGTTTAGCCGATATGTAAAGGAGGTCAACAAGTCACTAAAGTATACCTAAATATACCCTACCTGACCCTGACCCTATGTTACAAGCTAACAAAGTACTATCGTGATCCTAAGAGTTGTATGGCGAACTTAAAGTAGTGAAAATAAGGGCAAGCTTATGGCGATGTGTATGAATGAATTGTGAATTTTTTATGAGAGTGAGTGTTTAAAAGTAATCCTTATACTCAAACTGAAATCATTGTATGAAAATGAGGATGTTGTTTCAAAGTGAGGACATTAGTTGCAATACATGAAATATTAGCACCTCGGTGAGAAATTGAAGAGGATGGTGTCCCGTGCTGGTGATTCTCTGTCATGGTCTGGTTCCACATAATTCATTCAATCCTAATAGTGATAACATCCAATAAAAATAATGAGAATGATCAGGATGGATATTTAAACTGATTTGGAAAGCTAAAATATGATACTTTTTGTACATGATTTTTAGTGAGTCTAGTGTATCGCTTGAGGACAAACAACGAATTTTAAGTTTGAGGGTGGTTGATTTACCACGGTTTCACGTAATTTTTAATGTTTTTTTCCTTATCTTAGTGTGTGGCCAAAAGCCTTTTTTGTATTGATTTTTATGTAGTTTTCTCCATTATTTGTAAGGCAAGCTATCAAAGAGGAACGCGGCAGTTTTTGAGCGTGTGAGAAATCAAACAGACCACCTATGGAGCTTATGACGGTCAATTGAGTCTGTGACGGTCTGAAGGTTTCATTGTAGTGAGGAGAGAAGATTCTTAAGGAAGATGCGGAAGTTTGACCTAGTATGGAATTACGGAAGTCCATGATGGACATTCATAGCCACGACGGTCCGTCCTGCTGGTTCGTCGTAATGATCAAAGAGTAGTCCCAGTACCAAAATTCCAAGAAGTTAAAGTATTATAGAATGGAGATCCTTGACGGACCGTCGTGCTTGGAACCGTCCGTCATACCTGTTCGTTGAGGGTAATGAAGAAAGCAGAAGAAGCATTTCTGAAGTATGGGACGACGGAGGCCATGATGTCCCATCGTGACCATTATCATCCGTCACGAGGTCCGTCTACTCAGACGTGTTTTGACAGATTTTCAGTTATTAGAATCCTTCTTTTGTTATGTTTTTATTTTTATTATAAATAGTTCGAAAAACCTCGTTTTTAGGGTTAGACTTTTGGATATTTTAGTTCTCTTGTTCAAGTATTGAAGAATTAATTTCAATAATTTAGACCTTTTCTTGAATTGATTGTTTGGTGTTTTTTGTTGATTAATCAAGTGAATTTTCTGGATGTGTATTCTTTTCTCATTAAAGTAAGAGCATGAATTCTTATATTAAGTATATGAAATAGTGTGATTATGCACCAATGGGTACTAAACTCCATAGCTAGGTGTTGTGGGAACCATGGATGATAATGAGGTAAATCTAACTAAAATAGCATTCTTAGAATCTTGTCCGTGCATGTATGATAATTCTTTCGTGTTAAAGTCTTTTTACGACTGGACAACGTTAGAACTTCCTTAATGCTTACTTGCCGGACCGAGGAGTAATAATAGGAAAATAATTTCAACATAAATTTAGAGTTGTACACTATCTAATAGGCTAGTGTTGGTTGGTCGATGTAATAACCTAGTCAAATATCGAATACAATGCTTAATATAAGGAAAGGTAAGGGTTGGTATAGCACACACAACGTAGCCCGAACCAATGGTACGGATGAAATTTTTTCTAGTATGCCGGACCAAGGATTTATAGATACATAACTTATCACTTTACATGCAAGATACTAGGAAAGCTTGTTATAGTTAGAATTATCAAGTTAGTGAACTTTTGGAATACTTAAGCTCTAGTTACTTTATTCATTGATTAGCTTAACGAGATTTGAATCTGTTAGTTTTTTTTACTAATTTAGTTAATTATTTTCTTTAATTTAGAAATAAAACCCCCATTTTTTGTATTTTTTTTCTAAGGAAGTAGTTGACTACATAATAGTAATAATAAAATAAAGTTAAGTCTGAACTAGTTTCCTCGTGGGATGGATCCCAACCTCATTAGTTGGGTTCTTTACTTGATACGACCGCTTTACTTCTTTTTTGAGAAGTAAGTTTGAGCGTAACAATGATATAGATATACACAATCAATCTCTGCAACACACTGATGATGATGATGAGACTAGTGAGCTTCTAATCAAAGTTTTTCGTCCCAATAATGATCAGAGCCTTCAGGAAGATATCCAACAACTGGCTGACAGTCAAGGTTTGTCTTCAAGGGGTTAACAATATGACAAATTCATTATCAAGAAATAGGACATCAGCACTATAACTTCAGGTAGACCAAACACCAGGATCTTCTCATCCAGATCATCCCAATGATTAATACAATCACATGGAATGTGAGGGGATTAACCACTCACAGAGTTTCTGAAAGATTGAAAATTCACAGGAAAATGCACCACCTCTCTATTATAGCAATCTTAGAACCTTTTTCAGATAAGGATCAGATCTAAAGTTTCAAAAACCAATTAGCCAAGGACAATTCTTTTAGTAATTGTAATGGGAAAATTTTGATGTTTTAGAACATAGATAGAGATTGCGAAATCTTGGAAGAGGATGAACAACAAATTACCTATAAACTTGGTCATACTGAGCTTCAGAATCATTGCATCATAAATTTTGCGTATGCTAAATATAATGAACAACTCAGAAGACCTTTGTGGGATAGGATGCTTCATAGGTCCAGTGCTAACAGTAAACCCTAATGCTTTGTAGGGGACTTCAATGTGATTACTTCCACTGAGGAAATGTTTGAGGGTGTACCTTACAATATGAGGAAAATTTTGGATTTTATTGTTGTTATTGAGGCTTGTTGTCTAATAGACTTAATCTTTATTGGAAAAAAATTCATGGTCCAACAAAAGAGATGTTCATCACAAAATTTGGAAAAACACAACAGGGCCATGGTAAATGATGAATGGTTAGAGAACATGCCCCAAACGACCATCACCTATCTTCTGTGGGGTCAGACCATTGACCTCTCCTTATGTAGATGATTATAAAAGAAGCGAGTAAAATTAAATACTTCAAATTTCTTAACAGTTGGGTGGATCATCCATGTTTTTTGGAGACCATGAAAGCATGTTGGGAAAGAGAAGTAGAGGGCACTGGTATTTGTAAATTCCACCAAAAATTGAAAAGACTCTATAACACCTTATGTTCTTGGTCCAAAAGGGAATTTGGTGACATTTTCCTTAATGTTAATAAATATGAAGAAAACGTTATCTAAAATCACGACAACAGCAACAGAGCATTATTCATGATCTTGA
The DNA here is from genome assembly GCA_027704765.1 of Solanum habrochaites. NCBI lineage: Eukaryota > Viridiplantae > Streptophyta > Magnoliopsida > Solanales > Solanaceae > Solanum > Solanum habrochaites. The sequence continues at coordinate 20,023,657 of JAKWJA010002497.1, forward strand.
TGCATAATACATTAGATGCCTGAAGTTGGAGAATTCTATATGATTAAACAAAAGACACAATTACAGTGGTTCAAAGATGGGATGCTAACACCAAATATTCTCACTACATTTTAAAGGGGGCAAGAAGGAGATTATTTATTCAATGAATTCTCAGGAATGATGGGTAATGGTTAAAAAGAGAGGATAACATTGCTAATACAACTTGTGACCATTTCCGGGAGTTGTACACAAGTGAGAATAAATACATTAATAAAGAAGCTTTGCGTTCCCATAATGGTACATCATGATCAATTGATGAGAATTAATTTCGATTACTCCCCCCGCCCTCCCTATGGGAAGAAGCTTATAACAGTTAGTGTTTTCCTATTATGTACTACTTGGTTCTGGGTCCAGCAAGTCTTTATGGCATGAATGGGTAGTTTCTAGAAAACCCGACACATTATCAAAAAGGCTTTATTTTAGGTCATTCAACCTTTTTTTTTTCAGTGGCCAAGGGAGACCTAAATATTTCTCTCATTCTTGTATTGTTCTTCTTCCTCAAGTATCCAATCATACTAAACTTACTGATTTAGATCTATTAGCTTAAGCAATTGTACTAGTAAAATCATTTCAAAGATAATTAGTTCTACACTTGCTCCCATCCTTCCTACTTTGATTTCTACAAACCAATATGGGTTTATCAACGGTAGAACCATTTCAGAGAATATTAATCATTTGAAGTAAATTATCCATCAATTCAAGCAACCTAACATTGGGAGTAATATAATCATGAAGCTTGACATGATCAAGGCCTATGATGAGTTTCTTAGTCTTACACTTGTCTGGTACTGGGAAAGATGGGTTTTGCTGAAGTATTCATTTACATGGTATGGAGGTTTGTGGCTAACAATTGGTAATTTATTATTGTCAATGGTAAGAGATATGGTTTCTTCCACTCAACTAGAGGACCCAAGCAGAGTGACCCCTTATCTCCTACCCTATTTATTTTTGGAGAAGAGGTACTCTCAAGATCACTCAACAAACTCCGCAATCACACACTATCATGGGTTCTACATGGAAAGAAATGGGCCTCATATGAATCATTTAAGTTTTGCAGATGATGTTATTCTTTTCAGTTCAGGAAGACTTAAGCCTCTCAAGTTGATTATGAAAATTGTGAACTCTTATGATGACACTTCATGCCAGTTTATTAACAAATATAAAATCAATTTCATGGTTCATTCCAATAATTTTAATAGCACTAAGGAAAGGATCACTTGGTTAAAGCAAAAAGAGGTGCCTATCTCTTGAAAGTAGACGAGGACTGGCTGAAGGGGAACGGGATAGGACGGGGAACGGGGAAGGGTGATTTGAACCGGGCCTGGGTGATTGGGGGAAAAAAATTTCCCGCTCCCATGTCGCATTTTATATACGGGATTGTGATTTATGTTGGGGGGAACGAACATTGTTAGGATTTTTTAAATACTGTATGATTTTTGTATGAAATTATATGTCTTTAGAGCTTTCTTTTAAATTTAACGTTTTGTAACTCAAAATTTAATTAAAATAAATTTTAAAAATTTTAAGTTTCAACTTTAAATTTTTAAATTTTTAATTTGAAAAATTTAAATTTGTATTTTAAATATTTAAAGTAATGTAAACTTGAAATTTTCAAAAATGTCAGTTGAAGTATTAAATTAAGTATTTTAAAGTTATTTTGGAGTACTTTTATTATGATATTTAATTGTACTATATTGATCAAATTAGAATGCGAGATCAATATTTAAATAAAAAAAACTTGATAAAAGTAAGGACCTTGAATATATTCAGGATAGGAACTTAGGAAGTTACAATTTAACAAATATTAGTGGAGGTAACTAATCTACTAGCCACCCCCTTTTTTTCTTAGCAGGGGATTCTGTTTCAATAATTCTCCTACGTACCACTCCTATATTTTGTGAATAAGATTAATTAGATGAGGACTAATTGGGTTATAACGCAACCACCTTCTAGGAAGGGGGTTTCTGTTTCAATTAGTTTCTCGAATGTAATCTAAAAATATATGTTTCTCCTTTAAAATTTTATTTCTAATGTTTTTCATCATTCGTCGCTGGAGATGATAGCCTCCGGTGGTTGGCAAAACTGGTTCTAAACTCGTGCCTCTATGTGATAAAATAAAAAAAATAACAAGAGAGTCACTAGAGGAGCATGTTCATTCTGTTTTTGATGTTGATGCCAACTTGCTTGTATTTTAGTGACATAACATTGGCAAATTATTATTACTCTTATTGGCATTGGGGACCCAATCTCTAAATCCAACTGTTGTTTTACCAAACTCTCTCCCGGTCCAAGTGGCATTTTCTAGTATCCACCATGGTTAAACATGTTCTCACTGAAAGAGCCTCCAATCACCAATGATGTTTTCCTAACTGAGACATCACGAACCATTGTGTGCCTAAATATGTGAAATGCATCGCTTCGTCTACATCCGGACAATCCTAATCATTCTTCATTTAAAATGTAAAAAAATTTTTTTTTTTTTGTTTTTTTTTAATTTACAATGCTTCTAAAGATGGATTACTATATTCTTCAAATCATCACAGTTAATGAATTCAGACCAAGAACTCGCATATAAGTTTAAAATTGGGAAGTGACAAATCAATCTCATCAATCTCATGAGTATAAGTTTGGCCCAACTTCTCCTTTAAAATTTTCTGTAGTTCCATCTTTTTCAATAGGAAAAGTTTTTGCTTCTAATCTACGTTTATTCTAGGACTTAAACGTTTCAACATTTGGAATTTCTTTCTTCCCGTAAAATTTTTAAAAGTTTTAACAAAAATATCATTAAGTCCTTGCACATCCTTGTGATTTATAAAAGGATGAAGAAAAATAGCGTTCACAAAACTGAGGAATAGCCAAAATATTCGTAAATTTTTGAATATACCTTCAATTTGCAACTCTATAATTTATCTATTTTTTTTTATATTTATAAAATTGAACCTGTAAAAAGAGACAACTATTTTATTAAGATTGACTTAAAAGGAATGGGGGGAGAGGGATAATAATTCAATTAATACATGGTACATGCAACAAAGTCTAAAAATTGTAAATTTTCTTCAGTTTATTCAAAATCTTCATCACAAATTCTATTTAATGGGTCAGCATTATGAGAACTAAATACCATTTGTATGGGTCTTTTATATTTGTAAGCAACTTAAAGCATTTCGTAAAAAGAATTACACCTTGTTTTAATATGTCTTGGAAGTTTTCTAGGTGACAATTCACATAGTAAACAACACTCCCATTTAATTCCCTAATTCTAGCAGCATTGCTAGTATGAAAAATCCAGGCAACGACATATTCAATTTTTATGCACCCACAATCAAATAATGATATACCATGTTGTTCAACTAAATTTAATCTATGTGCGATACATCTAACATGAAAAACATTATTGTCAATGGGACTGTAGATCTAAATTTAGACATTGGGTTAGAAGCGTTTGTACTATAGATGCATATCTAATGCGACAGACCTATTTAATCTGATCACCATGTAATAAAATATAAAACACTAAATAGTTAAAATCTAAATTGCAACCATTTTTTTATCTTACATAGTGGTAAAATAAGATTCTTTTTTGCAAATTTCGAATTCAAATCCATGTGCAGTAATAGTTAAGAATAATCATTTCATTAGCATTCTGACCTTGTCAGGTTAAGACACGCTATTTCTAATACTGCTACATTTACAACAAAGAAAATTTACATTGATTACCTTAAATTCAATAACAATTAATATTTAAACAGTGGTTTCTTCTTGAAAACCTCTATACGACGGATTATAAGTTTTCTTGAATATATTCATTAAAACCGGGAGTTGACGAAACTCTAAGGAAAACCGACAACAGAAACATTTAGATAAAGTTTTTGCCATCTAATTCCTTATGTGCATATTTACGTTTTTTTTGTTGTACAGTGTGGTTTTGAAGGATCTAATGTTCCCTTGAATCATGTTAGAACTCCTACCAATGCATTACCCGTTAGTAGTGCAAAACTTGTTTAATTGGAATTCCTTTTTGTGTCATCTAGATAGAGTAACGTGAACCTTCGATGCGTATCTGGTTAATATGGGATTAATTGGCACACAAGATACAAATGGTCTATGTTGACAGGCACCGTACAGGCCGTAGGAATGAGACCCCCCTTGACCCACCCACCTTGCGTTGTTATGTTTAAAAGGTTTTCTTCCACTAACACGACTGCAGAGTTGACCAGCGGCGGACCACTTACAGACACTAATTTCCGATATGTAAGTCTGAAACTTTTCTGATAAATTGTGACCATTGAGCCATAAATTGTTTTAGGAAGTTGATACTTCACTTATCTACCTTGTGTGACATATACCGGTTGGAGATATCGATCAACTTTTGCTACCGTTAATCTTATAGTGTGTCCATTTGCGGAATTAGGAGGAGAACCGTTTTTTTAACGCCCGGACTAAGTAGATGAGATTAATCTGTCTAACAACCTCTTACTCCCAACATCCATCTTCTACTTTCTTCATCAAGGCGTCCATAATGTGTACACATACAGCATTAGCTTAATAAAGAATCTCTATAACGGTGGCCAAGCCGGCTCGACTCTAACGAGAAATAGGTAAACTTTCCCTGATTGGCAGTGGTGAAAATTGAATAAATATCTAAGAAGTATCTCAACAATACGAAGATCATTTGTGTGAAATCTAACGCTAGCACGTGATTTAGCTAAAGCGTCGTCCATTTTTTTCTCTAGAAATCATTCTTATGATATATAAAGTTGTAATATAAAAAAATACACCAACACAAATATACGATGGAAAAATAAAAAAAATATATGAAACGAAAGTACAAAAACGTCTCATTAATAGCATGACCTAAACCGATAGTTGAGAGCTTAGTTGTTTTCGTGTACCTGGAAATTCGATATTCCAAGAATACTGTGATAACAAATATAAAGGTTCTATATATATATATATTATATATATATATATATTACTATATCTATATATAATATATAGAGGGGGCTATGGGAGGTATATATATATATATATAATATCCTCTATGCATCCTCACTCCCTCGGCCCTTCCCCTGCCCTCGCCGTTCCTCTTGGCCCTAGGTTGGCGTTGCGCCGCTTTCGCACTACTCCGCTCGCGCCCTGCGCTCTCGTCCCATGCGTTTAGTCCCGCCGTATTGTCACGGGCTCGCCCGGTCTTTCTCCTCTCCCCCCGGGGGTTCCCGTGTTTCTTCTTCTCCCTTTCGGGTTATCCCTTAAAAGTGGGTCCACCTGTAGGGGTGTTCCGCCCCCCCCCCAAGTGGCCAAAAACTCTTTTTGGGGTGGAGGGTGCCCCTCGCATGTTTTTCCCACTGCTCGCAAACGTAACAAAACATTATTATCTTTTTTAAAACCACTCTGGCAGGTCATTCCCCGCACCGGCCGTTCTACCACCCAAGCGCTCCGGGCCGGTCCACCGGGCTTCCTGTGTGTCCGAACCCTGACTGGATCCCCTTCCTCCCCCACCCTTTTCAAGGAAAAAAATCGCTCCCCTCCCCCTTCTGGAGCCGAGGGCCGGGCGAGACGAGGGTCGAGGAAGATATGGGTCAGGTCGGGATAACCCGGTCCCCCTGCCAACTCTATGTCTATAACTTACCTTGGATGCCCATTATTTGTGGGTAGACCTAGAATTATTTCCTTTTCAGATTTTATTAACAAAGTTCTTTGCAAGTTCACAGGGTTGGAAACAAATATGTTGAGCTACGGAGGTAGAGAGAAATCTTGGTAAAACATGTGTTGCAAGCCCTACCTATTCACCTACTTTCTGCAGTCACCCTCCCCATAGCACTATACTTAATCAAATTCAAAGCCTTATGGAAGATTTCTTTTGGGGGTTTAGACAAGAGAAGAAAAAATACAATTGGGCTTCTTGGAAGAATCTAAGCTTCCCATATGAGGAAGGAGGCATTGGTATTAAAAATACTAAAGATGTTTGCATGGCATTCCAATTCAAAAAGTGGTAGGTATGTAGGTCAAGACATACTCTTTGGAGACACTTCCTGAAGGCTAAGTATTGTAAAAGGTTTAACCCAAATTTTAAGAAATGGGATACAAGGGATTCATTAATCTTGATGCATTTAATTCATAACAGATAGAAAGTTGAGTAACATATTCCATGGAAAATCAACTTTGGCAGTTGTTCTTTCTGGTACCCTAACTAGTCTCTCTTCTAGTAGTCACAGGTTCAATAATACCATAGTTATGAAATTCTTGCAAGATGGACAATAGAATTGGAACATGTTGATCCTACAAGCTCCTGCAAGTGAACTAGTCAATATTTTAGCCACTAAAATTCCTCTACAACAAGGCCTACAGATGTAGAAACTTGGAAACTCAACACTGATAGAAGCTTTAATTGCTCATCAGCAATGAATGACATAAGGGAAAAGAGGAATTATCCTACTTGTCCGCTCTTAGGTGAGCTTTGCCGCATGAGCCGGACAATAATATCTCTATTCTGTTAACGCCACTGGGGGCTCGTTGGCTTGTGTTTATCACATATTGGAACCAGCTAAATTCAACAAGGGCAAGCAACATAATGATCCAACATGCCCACAAGCTAATGAAAACTAATAACCTTTTGCATGAGCGTACACACTATTTTTGTAATTGTAAGAGGACAGGGATAGACACAATAGAACCAACCTTCAGTAATGACCCTTTTGCTGTAAAATGTGTGGAATGTTTTTGCAGATGCAACTGCATCAAGATAAACCACAGATTATTACCTTGTCTCCTCATGCAATGATTGACAACTACACAGAAAAATGAAGCTCACAAGTAATTCCTGCATGCGACACCAATATGCATATGTTGGAATTTGTGAAAGAATAGATGTTCCCACAAACATGGAGGCAAGTAATCCAATATGAGCAGGGTCAAGTATGCCATTTACAAGGACAATCACATACTCAAGAGGACAGGGATAGACACAATAGAACCAACCTTCAATAATGACCCTTTTCCTGTAAAATGTGTGGAATGTTTTTTCAGATGTAACTGCATTAAGATAAACCACAGATTATTACCTTATCTCCTCATGCAATGATTGAAAACTACACACAAAAATGAAGCTCACAAGTAATTCCTGCATGCGACACCAATATTCATATGTTGGAATTTGTGAAAGAATAGATGTTCCCACAAACATGGAGGCAAGTAATCCAATATGAGCAGGGTCAAGTATGCCATTTACAAGGACAGTCACATACTCAAGACAACTTACTAGAACTACATCAAATGGCCTTATAGATGGCAAGAACTGATCCAACTAGGGGAGAAGTGTTTCCATGATACCAAAGTGACATTAGTAAACTTGAAAAAACCACAATCACTACGGTTAAAATAAATACAGATGAGAGTGCATTAGCAAAAACCAGGCATATAGTAGCAGAGTGGTTTGTACATAAGAAGATAAATGAAGGCAGTTTTCCGTACTTTTGTTACAACATTGGAGAAGGCAGCAAACAACAAGCAGAACAACAGCCGCTAAGGTTTTTGAATTCTTGGTGGCCATAGAAGATTGGTGCGTATAAAATCATCCTACATGTGGACTCAAAGAACCGCCCCTAATTGGAGTGTCTCACTTCTTTTCAATAGATTCTAAACATCATCAAACAACACAAACAACAAGTTCGAGGTTTGAATCGCACATTCCTTAAAGAAAGCTAATTGTCCTCAGCATACTTTCCTCCCAAACACAACAACGACATCGAGAGCGTCACACACAATATCATACAGTCGACGACACTAGCCGGGTGAAGAAGCAAGAGCATTTTATTTACTAGACAAGCTAGAGGTAACAAATTTCAGAAGAAGTAAGATTAAAAAGATTAAAGATCCTTTTAGACTGTATTCACCACCTTTTTAGCTTAGATATACTTAAAAATCATAGCTACTTTGAATAGTTTAGGATAGGATAGACTTAGTTTTTTTGACATTGTAAAGGGAGAGTGTCCCTTGTTTACTTTCCTGAGGATGCTATACGAATCTTTAGATTATTCAGAATTTTTTTGTAAGGGGGACATGACAGTCAACATCCTTTTTCGAATGAACTTGGAACCACCTTATGATAGGAGGTAAGGTATATAACCCCCTCCGTGTATTTTGATTTTTATCTATAATAAGTTATAGGGGTGATGCTCAGCTCCCACCCCTTCAAGGGTAATTAAACTTTAAAAAAAAAACCAAAATACAAAAACCTACTTAAACAATTCAAAGTCGCGTACACCGAAAATGAAACCCTCAATGTCTAATCCGTGACCCGATCAAACCTAATAAAAACCTACACCCTAACCCTAATCCTAACCCTAACCTAAACCCTAAACCCTTAACCCTAACTCCAAGAAAATGTCCAAAAAATAACCCTAAGATCAAAGTACCAAAACACAAAACATTAAATAGTAAACTATAGATTTTAAACAAAAAATCCTAAATCCAAAAACCTAAAAAGTTAGTAAAAAAACTACTCCACCAATATAAAGAGAATCCTATGCTATGCATGACTCAGACCTACTACCGTAGAGCCTGGTTAAGCAGAAGCGGTGGAAAGGGGGGAGGAAAGGGAGAGAACAAAAAGTGGGGGGAGGGGAAAGGAAGGGGGGAGGAGAAAGGAAAAGAAATACAAAGGAAAGAGGGTAGTAAAGAAACAAAAAAGAAAGAAAGAGGAGGGAGAAGGGAAGAGGGGGACGGGGGTAAACCCTAACAACCTAACGCGTACTTGGCCTACACTGGAACAGCAACCACTGGGCCACCCACTAAATGCGCACTGAACGCCTACGCGATGCAGAACTACACAGCTGCCCAAGCCCAATAACACAACATGCACCCAGCAACATACAACACACGAAACGAGGATAATCGCCAAACCTGCTAGAACGTCAAATACAGAAGTCTGCAGGCAGAAACCGACAATCACGCGCGCTAGCAAACACAAGTGCCACACCATCAAACGCTCACGCCGGCCCATACAAAAGAGGAGTGCTTGATAAAATCGGGCTCAACGCGCGTGTAAAACATGTATCTCTAAAAATAAAGGTACTAACCCTTACCACAGGAGAGACTAAGTAACTGCGATGAGAACGACCTCAGGAAGACCTCATAGGCTCACAACGACGTCGACCTAAACTCTCTAAATACATCCAACCCGTGGTGGAACAACCCGGTCCTCAAATTCCTAGTGCTCAGCTCCAAGTCCTAAACCCTGGGACCCCACGCGGGAGCGGCTGCAATACAACCCGTAACATAGATGATCCTCACGTGAAAGCCATCTTATCTCTAACCCTAGATCATAACAAGGCAAGCTGTAAGATCTCGTCCTCTCCCATAGAGCGCGCACATCTACCACCGAGTAAACATGGCAAATAACGTGGATTCACCAGTCATGCTAAACCAGAGATGTAAAAAGTTGACTAAAGTGTCGAACAACCATGAAATCCATAAAACAGGTCCGCCTAAAAATGTCTGCCCGGTACACCGAACACAGTACTGGCAGACACCAAAGGTATACAAAACCGGCGACGAGCGCCGACAACGCAGGTCAAATAAAAACACAAGTAACAACAAAATAATCCAGGCTCCAACTACTTACTAAGACAAACCACTCTGACGACACGAGGAAGGTGTGTGATAGTGTAGAACTGGTCAACAGCTAGCTGAGCAGTGTGCTAAAAAATGTCACACCATGGACCGACGAAGTGATCGCGATGAACCATACAATGCGCGAGCCCAAAGAATTAACACCCTAAGCCCCGCCTCACAAAGAAGAAAAAACAAAAGACAGACAATGCGCGGCCCGAGACATACAAACAACGTGCGGTCGTGCGTAAGGCGCACAAAGACCAAACTGCGGGAATCAAACCGCACAACCCGGTGACAGTCCAAAAAAATAAAATAAAAAAAGTCTAAAATACAAAAAACCAAACATTAAACATTAAACCATTTATTTTACACTTGAAATACTAAACCAAAGACCCTAAAACCAAAAAAAAAACTAAACCCGAACGTTTACCCAAACCCTAACCCTAACCCTTAACCTAATCGTAAACCACTAACCCGAAACAACAAGCCCAAAATACAAAAAGCCCAAACATGAAAAATAAACCGATGTAGATTGTTTAAAGGAAAAACATCCTAAAAAAACAAAACCATACCTCAAAAAACTCTTAACAATCCTAACACTAATCGCTAACCTAGACACCGAACACTAAACCCTCAACTAATCGCATACCTAACTCTATACCCAAGCCCAAAATTATGAAACCCTAACACTAAACACTTAAACATAGATATTAAAACTCAAATCCTTAACTCCAAACCCTAAAACCTAAAAATAACCTAAACCCTAATCCTACCCTTAATGTTAACTGTAACCCTAACCCTACCGTAAACCCTAAACCCCAAGCCCAAAATATGAAAACCCAGACATTAAACACCAAAACATTGATATTAAACCTCAAATACTAAATCCTAAACACAAAAATCCAAGAAAAAAACAAAACCTTAACCCTATGCCTTACCCGAACATTAACCATAACCGTAATTCTAAACCATAAACGTTAAATCCCAAGTCCAAAATGCAAAACCCAAACATTAAAACTAATCCAAAAAATTTAAACCTAAAATATTAAACCCTAAACCATAGAACCTAAAAAAAAACCTATACACTAACCCTAGTCCAAACCATAACCTTAACCTTAAACCCTAAACCTAAGTCCAAAAAAAGTCTCAAATCCAAATAGGAAAAATCCAATCATTAAAACTAAACCATAATTTTTTTTTTTTTTTTTTTTACTCACACCAAACATATAAAAACCTAAAAACACCCCCAACTTTAACCCAACACTAACCTTAAACCTAACCCGACTCTTAACGTTAAACTAGAAACCCTAAATCCTAAGTCTAAAAAAACTCTAACCGTAATTTTAAACCATAAACTCGAAACCCTAAGCCCAAAATACAAAAACCCAAACATTAAATACTAAACCAAAGATTTTAAACCACAAATTTAAACCCTAAATCATAAAACCAAAAATAAAACCTATACCCCTAACCCCTTAATCCTAACCCTAAACGTAACCTTAGAACCCTAAAAGCATAAATCCAAAAAAAACTCTGAACCCAAAGATGAAAATCTATTAATTAAACCACTAAAATTTAATTTTAAGCATCAAAACCCTAAATATAAAAAACCAAAAACTAACCCTAACCCTAACCAAACACTACCTTCAACCTACCCTACTCCAAACTTAAACTCTTACCCTAAACTCTAAAGTCTAAAAAGACTCTAAGATGAAAATTCCAAAACCCAAAAATTAAATAGAAAACTATAGATTTTCAAAAAATAATCCTAAACCCTATAACCTAAAACATAAAAAACACTAAACCCTAACCCTAACATGAACTATAACCCTAAACACTCAACATAATACCCAAAGTCCAAAATACCAAAACCCTAACACTAAACACTAAACCATAGATTTACAACCATAATCGTTATTCCCATAAACCTACACCCTAATCCTTACCCTAACCTAAACCCTATACCCTTAGTCAAAAAAATAAAAATAAAAAATCCATTGTCCAAAATACAAAAACCCAAACATTAAATACTAAGACATATATTTTAAACCTTAAATCCTAAACCAAAGACCCTAAAACCTAAAAAACTAAACCGTAACGCTAACCCTAACCAAACCCTAAACCTAAACCTTAAGCCTTACCCTGAACAAATAACCCGTGACCCCAAGCCTAAATACAAAAAGCCCAAACATTAAAACTAAACCATAGATTTTAAACCAAAAATCCTAAACACAACCTTATACCTAAAAAAACCTAAACCCTAACATTAACCCAATCCCTAACAAGAACCCTAATCCTAAACGGATCCTTAATCCTAACCCTAAACTCAAAACCCATAATATTGAAACATTAACACTAAAACACTTAACCATAAATATTAAAAAACGCAAATACCTTAACCCCACCATCCGAAAACCTAAATGATCTAAAACCCTAACCCTCACCTTAATATTAACCCTACCTAACCCTAAACCCATAAACCCTAACCAACCCCAAAGCCCAAAATATGAAAACTCAAATTAACCTAAACACTACAACATAGTATTACACCTCAATCCGAACCTAAAAAAAAATTAACAACAAACTTAACCCTAACCATAACCCGAACCTTAACCCTAACCGTAAGTTTAAACCATAAACCCGAAACCCTAAGTCCATAATACAAAAACCCAAACATTAAATACTAAACAAAAGATTTTAAACCTCAAATGTTAAACCCTAAACCATAAAACCTAAAAATAAACCAATACCCTAATCCTAATCCTAACCCTAAAATTAACCTTAAACCCTAAACCCTAAGTCCAAAAAAACTATAAATCAAAAATAGGAAAATCCAATCATTCTTTTTTCCCCCACCCCTAAACAAACAAAAAACCCCCCCCATAACTTTAAAAAACCTCAAACCCTAAAATCCCAAAAACAACTAAAACCTAACCCTAACCCTAACAAAAAATACTAAATTTAACCCTAACCCTATCCCTAACCTTAAACCCTAAACCCTTAAACCTTTGAAAAAAAAACCCTAAGATGAAAATCCCATAACCCAAAACTTAAACATAACTATAGATTTTCAACAAATAATCATAAACCCTATAACCTAAAACATAAAAAAAAACATGAACACTAACCCTAAACACTAAACCCAATACCTAAAGCCCAAAATACAAAAACCCTAACATTAAAAAGTAAACCTTAGATTTACAACAAAAATCAGTATTTCCAAAAACCTACACCCTAATCCTAAACCCCAAACCAAACCCAAAATTCTTAGCCTAAAAAGACTAAAAAAAAATCCAATGTCCAAAATACAAAAATCCAACCATTAAACACTCAACACCAAAAGGTTTATTTTAGAAGGACTTAAAAATCCAAAACAAAAGACCCTAAAACCTATAAAAGCTAAACCATAACCCTAACCTTAACCCAAACCCAAACCCTAAACCTTAAGCCTAACCCTAAACCATTAACCCAAAACCCCAAGCCCAATATAAAAAAAGCCTAATCATGAAACACTAAACCATAGATTTTAAACCAAAAATCCTAAACCCTAAAACCTAAAACCTACAAAACCCTAAACCCTAACCTTAACCCTATCCCAAACACGAACCCTAACCCTAATCCGATTCTTAACTCTAACCCTAAACCCAAAGCCTAAAATATTGAAACCCTAACACTAAACACTTAACCATGTATATTAAAAATCAAATCCTTAACCCCAAACCCTGAAACCTATAAACAACATAAACCCTAACCCTAACCTTAATATTAACCCTAACTCTAACCTTATCTTAAACCCTAAACCCCAAGCCCAAATTATGAAAACCCAATTATTCAACACTACAAAATTAATATTAAACCTGAAATCGTATAACCTAAATTCAAAAAACAAAACAAAAATTCCTAACCCTAACTCGAATCTTAACCTTAACCATAATTGGAAACAATAAACCCGAAATCCTAAGCCCAAAATATAAATTCCCAAACATTAAATACTAAACCAAAGCTTTTAAACCTGAAGTGTTAAAACCTAAACCATAGAACCTAAAAATTAACCTATACCCTAACCCTAACCCTAACCTTAAACCCTAAACCCTAAGTCCAAAAAAAACTCTAAATCCGAAATAGGAAAATCCATTCATTAAACACTAAACCATAAATTTTAAACCTCAAACACTAAAATATAAAAAAACCTAAAAACTAACCCTAACCCTAACACAAACAATAACCTTAAACTCTTAACCATAAACCCTATGTCTAAAAAAACTCTAAGATCAAAATCCCAAAACCCAAAAATTAAACACAAAACTTTATATATTTTCAACAAAAAATCCAAAACCCTAACCTAGTATATAAAAAACAACAAAGAAAAAAACACCAAAACCCTAACTGAAACTATTACCCTAAAAAGACCTAAACCCAATACCCAAAGGCCCCAAATACAAAACACCTAAAATTAAATAGTAAAACATAGATTTACAACAAAAATCGTTACTGCCATAAACCTACATCCTAATCCTAACCCTAACCCAAACCCTAAAAACTAAACCTGCTAAACCCTTACTCCAAAAATATCAAAAAAACATCCAATGTAAAAAATACAAAAACCCAAATTAAAAAAATAAACCATATATTTAAACCTTAATCCTAAACAAAGAACCCAAAAAACCCAAAAAAACTAAAAAACTTATGCGAACCCTAACCAAACCCTAACCCTAAATCTTAAGCCTAACCCTAGACTATTAACCCGAAACTCCAAGACTAAAATACAAAAAGCCCAAACATGAAACACTAAACCATAGATTTAAAACCAAAAATCCTAAACCCCAAAACCTAAAACCTACAAAACCATAAATTCTAAACTTAACCCTATCCCTAACCCTAAATCGATCCTTCTCCCGAACCCTAAACGCAAAGCCTAAAAATATTGAAACCATAGTACTAAACACTTAACCATGGATATTAAAACTCAAATCCTCAAACCCAAACCCTAAAACCTAAAAACAACCGAAACCCTAATCCTAACCTTGAATATTAAACCCTAACCCTAAACCCTATCTAACAATCAATAAACCCCAAGCCCAGAATTATGAAACCAAATATAAAACACTAAAAAATTAATAATAAACGCTTCAAATGCCTTATCCTAAACCCAAAATCAAAAAAAAACCAACGCTAACCGCTAAATTGAACTTACACCTACCGTCACTCTAAACCCTAAAACCCAAACACTAGCCTAAAATAAAAAAAAACTCAAACATTAAATACTAAACCAAAGATTTTAAACCTCAAATATTAAACCCTAAACCATAGAACCTAAAAAATAACCTATACCCTAACACTAGTCCTAACCCTAACCCTAACCTTATACCCTAAATCCTAAGTCCAAAAAAAACTCTAAATTCAAAATAGGAAAATCCAATAATTAAAGACAAAACCATAAATTTTAAACGTCAAACCTAAAAAATAAAAAACCTAAAAACTAACCCTAAGCCTAACCCAAACACTAACCTTAAAACTAAACCTACTCCTAACCTTATACTCTAAACCCTAAACCCTAAGTCTAAAAAAATCTAAGATAAAAATCCAAAAACCCAAAAATTAAACACAAAACTATAGATTTTCAACCAAAAATCCTAAACCCTATAACCTAAAACATAAAAAAACCCTAATCCATAACGCTAACATGAACTCTAAACCTAAACACTAAACCTAATACCCAAAATCCAAAATACAAAAACCCTAACATTAAACACTAAACCATATATTTACAACCAAAATCGTTATTCCCATACATCTACACCCTAATCCTAACCCTAACCAAAACCCTAAACCCTTTGTCCAAAAAAATCCAATGTCCAAATTACAACAACCCAAAAATTAAACACTAAGCCAAATATTTTAAACCATAAATCCTAAACCAAAGACCTTAAAACCTAAAAAATAAAACCCTAATGCTAATCATTACCCAAACCCCAAGACTACAATACAAAAATCCCAAACATGAAACACTCAACTATAGATTTAAACCAAAATCCTAAACCCAAAACCTTATTCCTAAAACCTCACACATCATAGACATTACCCATCTCTAGGAGATCACTAGACACGCCTAACCCTATACAGCATCATTAACCCTCCATATAACATTAACAACCCAAAGAAACACCAAATTTAAAAGAATTACACTAAACACTTAATCATAACTATTAAAACTCAAATCCTAAACCCCAAACCTAAAAACAAACTAAACCCTAACCCTAACACTAACCTTAATATTAACCCTTACCCTTCCTTAACCCTATCATAAACCCTAAACCCAAATCCAAAAATATGAAAACTCAAACCTTAGACACTAAAACATTGATATTAAACCTCAAATCCTAAATCCAAAAACACAAAAAAAAATACTAACCCTAACCATAACACGAACCTTAACCCTAATAATAATTTTAAACCATAAACACGAAATCCAAAGCCCAAAATAAGAAAACCCAAACATTAAATACTAAACCTAAGATTTTAAATCTCAAACGATAAACCCTAAACCATAAATCCTAAAAATAAACCCATACCGTAACCCTAATCCTTACCCTAACCGTAAGCTTAAATCCTAAACCCTAAGTCCAAAAAAAACTTTAAGTCGAAAATAGGAAAATCCAATCAATAAACACTAAACCATTAATTTTAAGACTTAAACTCAAAAATCCAAAAAACATAAAAACCAACCCTAACCCTAACACAAACACAAACTTTAACTCTAACCCTAGCCATAACCTTAAACCCTAAACCCTAAACGTTAAGTCTTAAAAAATATTAAGATCAAAATCCCAAAAACCAAACATTAAACACAAAACAATAGATTTTAAACAAAAAATACTAAACCCCAAAACCTAAAACATAAAAAAACACTAAACCCTAACCCTAACATGAACACTAACCCTAAACACTAAACCCAATACCCAATGCCCAAAATACAAAAACCCTAACATTAAACTCTAAACCATAAATTTACAACAAAAATCATATCCCAAAAACCTACACCCTAATCCTAAACCCTCAACCAACCTCCTAAACCCATGGCCCAAAAAAATGAAAAAAAAATCCATTGTTCCAAAGATACAAAAACTTAAACATTAAAACCTAACCATTTATCTAAACCTTAAAATGCAAACCAAAGGACGCCTAAACATAAACAAACTAAACCCTATCGCTAACCCAACCCTAACCCGAAACCTAACCCTAAACCATAATTATAAACCCTAAACTATTAACCTGAACCCCAACCCAAATACAAATTTCATAAATCAGACACAGTAGCCAATAAAATTTTAAACAAAAATCCTAATCCCCAAAATCTAAAAACTAAAAAATCCTAAACCGTAACCCTAACTCTATACCTATCCTTAACCCTAACTGTAAACCCAAATCCCAAAATATCGAAACCCCTACACTAAAGAGTCAACAATAGATAATAAAACTCAAATCATTAACCCCAAACCCTAAAAATTAAAATCAACCTAAACCCTAATCCTAACCTTAATATTAACCCTAACCCTAACTATATCTTAAATCCTAAACCCAAGCCAAAAATATGAAGACCCAAATATTAAACACTAAAACATTGATATTAAACCTCAAATCCTAATTCTCACCCAAAAAACCTAAAAAGAACAAAATCCTAACCCCAACCCTTACTCGAACGTTAACCCTAACCAGAATTATAAACCATAAACTCGAAAACCTAAGCCATAAATACAAAACACCGAACATTAAATACTAAACCAAAGCTTTTAAACCTCAAATGTTGAACCCTAAACCATAAAACCTAAAAAATAACCTATACCCTATACATAGTTCTAACCCTAACCCTAACCTTAAACCCTAAACCCTAAGTCCAAAAAAAATCTAAATCCAAAATAGAAAAATCCATTCATTAAACACTAACCTTAAACCTAACCCTACTACTAACATTCAACTCTAAACCATAAACCCTATGTCCAAAAAAACTCTAAGATCAAAATCCCAAAACCCAAATATTAAACACAAAATGATATATTTTCAACCAAAAATCGTAAACCCATAAACCTAAAACATAAAAAAAACCCGAAACCTAACCCTACCCATGAAACCATCTAACCCTAAACACTCACACCTAATACCCGAAGCCCAACATACAAAAACCCTAACATTAACAACTACAAACAATATATTTACACCCAAAATCCGTATTCCCATAAACCTACACCTTAATCCTAACCCTAACCCAAACCCTAAACCCTAAACCCTTAGTAAAAAAATACAATGTCAAAAATTGAAAAACCCAAACATTAAACACTAAGCCATATATTTTTATACTTAAATCCTAAACCAAAGACCTTATGACCTAAAACAAACTTAACCCTAACATAAACCCTAACCTTGAACCTTAAGCATAACCCTAAACTATTAACCCGAAACCCCAAGCCTAAAATACAAATAGCCCAAACATGAAAAAATAAGCCATATATTTTAAACCAAAAATCCTAATCCCAAAAACCTAAAACTTAAAAATCCCTAAACCCTAACCTTAACCCTATCCCTAACACGAACCCTTTCCCTAAACCAAACCTTAACCCTAACCCTAAACCAAAATCCCAAAATATCGAAACCCTAACACTAAACACTAAGCCATAGATATTAAAATGCAAATCCTTAACCCCAAACCCTAAAACCTAAAAACCAACCTAAAGCCTAACCCTAACCTTAATATTAGTGTTAACCCTAACCCTATCTTAAACCATAAACCCCAACCCCAAAATATGAAAACCCTAATATTAAAAACTAAAACATTTATATTAAACCTCAAATCCTATATCCTAAACCCAAAAAACAAAAAAACAAAAAATCCTAACCCTAACCCTAACTCGAACCTTAACCCTAACCGCAATTCTAAACCATAAACTCGAAACCCTAACCCCAAAATATAAAAACCCAAACATTAAATACTAAACCAAAGATTTTAAACCTCAAATGTTAAACCCTAAACCATAAAACCTAAGAAATAACCTATACCCTAACCCTAGTCCTAACCCTAACCCTAAACTTAAACCGTAAACCCTAAGTCCAAAAACACCTCTAAATCGAAAATAGGAAAATCCAATCATTAAACAATAAACCTGTCACGACCTATATTAGTGTATAACCTAGACCTATCTTAATCAGTAAAACCCCAACCCCAGAAATAGGTGAGGGAACCGGAACTAATAATAAAAACTAAACACATTTAATATTAAAACCTCAGAATTCCTATATCGTAAACCCAAAAAAAAACAAAAAAACAAAGCCTAACACCTACCCCTAACATCGAACCCTTAAACCCTAACCGCAATTTTAAACCATAAACTCGAAACCCTAAGCCCAAAATACAAAAACCCAAACATTAAATACTAAACCAAAGATTTTAAACCACAAATTTTAAACCCTAAATCATAAAACCTAAAAATAAACCTATACCCTAACCTTAATCCTAACCCTAAACGTAACCTTAAACCCTAAAGCATAAATCCAAAAAAAAACTCTGAACCCAAAAGAGGAAAATCTATTAATTAAACACTAAAAAATTAATTTTAAGCATCAAACCCTAAAATATAAAAAACCTAAAAACTAACCCTAACCCTAACCCAAACACTAACCTTAAACCTAACCCTACTCCTAACCTTAAACTCTTAACCCTAAACTCCAGTCTAAAAAGACTCTAAGATGAAAATTCCAAAACCCAAAAATTAAATAGAAAACTATAGATTTTCAAAAAATAATCCTAAACCCTATAACCTAAAACATAAAAAACACTAAACCCTAACCCTAAAATGAACTATAACCCTAAACACTCAACATAATACCCAAAGTCCAAAATACCAAAACCCTAACACTAAACACTAAACCATAGATTTACAACCATAATCGTTATTCCCATAAACCTACACCCTAATCCTTACCCTAACCTAAACCCTATAACCTTAATTCAAAAAATACAAATAAAAAATCCAGTGTCCAAAGTACAAACACCCCAACATTAAATACTGACCTATATTTTTTTAAACCTTAAAAATCCAAACCAAAGACCCTAAAACCTAAAAACATAAACCGTAACGCTAACCTACAAGTCCAAACACAACTGGAACCTAAACCGTAACCTTACACCTGAACAAATAACCCGTGACCCACGCCTAATACAAAAAGCCCAAACATTAAGCTAACCATAGATTTTTAACCAAAAAATCCAAACACAACCTTATACCTAAAAAAACCTAAACCCTAACATTAACCCAATCCCTAACAAGAACCCTAATCCTAAACGGATCCTTAATCCTAACCCTAAACTCAAAACCCATAATATTGAAACATTAACACTAAACACTTAACCATAAATATTAAAACTCAAATCCTTAACCCCACACACGAAAACCTAAAAATGATCTAAACCCTAACCCTAACCTTAATATTACCCTTACCCTAACCCTACCATAAACCCTAAACCCCAAGCCCAAAATATGAAAACTCAAACATTAAACACTAAAACATAGATATTAAACCTCAAATCCGAAATCCTAAAAAAAAATTAAAAAAAAAACTTAACCCTAACCATAACCCGAACCTTAACCCTAACCGTAAGTTTAAACCATAAACCCGAAACCCTAAGTCCATAATACAAAAACCCAAACATTAAATACTAAACCAAAGATTTTAAACCTCAAATGTTAAACCCTAAACCATAAAACCTAAAAATAAACCAATACCCTAATCCTAATCCTAACCCTAAAATTAACCTTAAACCCTAAACCCTAAGTCCAAAAAAACTATAAATCAAAAATAGGAAAATCCAATCATTAATCACTAAACCATAAATTTAAAACCTCAAACCCTAAAATCCAAAAAAACTAAAAACTAACCCTAACCCTAACAAAAATACTAAATTTAACCCTAACCCTATCCCTAACCTTAAACCCTAAACCCTTAAACCTTTGAAAAAAAAACTCTAAGATGAAAATCCCATAACCCAAAACTTAAACATAACTATAGATTTTCAACAAATAATCATAAACCCTATAACCTAAAACATAAAAAAAACATGAACACTAACCCTAAACACTAAACCCAATACCTAAAGCCCAAAATACAAAAACCCTAACATTAAAAAGTAAACCTTAGATTTACAACAAAAATCAGTATTTCCAAAAACCTACACCCTAATCCTAACCCTAACCCAAACCCAAAATTCTTAGCCTAAAAAGAATAAAAAAAAATCCAATGTCCAAAATACAAAAATCCAACCATTAAACACTAAACCATTTATTTTGAAACTTAAATCCAAAACAAAAGACCCTATAACCTATAAAAGCTAAACCATAACCCTAACCTTAACCCAAACCCAAACCCTAAACCTTAAGCCTAAACCTAAACCATTAAACCCAAAACCCAAGCCCACATATAAAAAAAGCCTAATCATGAACACTAAACCAAGATTTTAACCAAAACCTAAACCCTAAAACCTAAACCTACAAAACCCTAACCCTAAACCTTAACCCTATCCCAAACACGAACCCTAACCCCTAATAACCCTAATCCGATTCTTAACTCTAACCCTAACCAAAGCCTAAAATATTGAACCCTAACACCCCCCTAAAAAAAACACTTAACCATGTATATTAAAAATCAAATCCTTAACCCCAAACCCTGAAACCTATAAACAACCTAAACCCTAACCCTAACCTTAATATTAACCCTAACTCTAACCTTATCTTAAACCCTAAACCCCAAGCCCAAATTATGAAAACCCAATTATTCAACACTACAAAATTAATATTAAACCTGAAATCGTATAACCTAAATTCAAAAAACAAAACAAAAATTCCTAACCCTAACTCGAATCTTAACCTTAACCATAATTGGAAACAATAAACCCGAAATCCACCTCAAATATAATTCCCAAACATTAATACTAACGCAAAGCTTTTAAACCTGAAGTGTTTAAAACCTAAACATACCGAACCTAAAAATTAACTATACCCTAACCCTAACCCTAACCTCACCCAAACCTAATCCCACAAAAAAACTCTAAATCCGAAATAGGAAAAATCCATTCATTTAAACACTAAACCTAAATTTTTAAACCTCAAACACTAAAATCTAAAAAAACCACAAACTACCCTACCTACCCTAACACAAACAATAACCTTAAACTCTAACCATAACCCTATGTCTAAAAAACCGAAGATCAAAATCCCAAACCCACAAATTAACACCAAAACTTTATATATTTTCAACAAAAAATCCAAAACCCTAAAACCTAGTATATAAAAAAACACCAAACCCTAACATGAACTATTACCCTAAAGACTAAACCCAATACCCAAAGCCCCAAATACAAAACACCTAAAATTAAATAGTAAAACATAGATTTACAACAAAAATCGTTACTGCCATAAACCTACATCCTAATCCTAACCCTAACCCAAACCCTAAAAACTAAACCTAAACCCTTACTCCAAAAATATCAAAAAAACATCCAATGTAAAAAATACAAAAACCCAAAAATTAAAAAATAAACCATATATTTTAAACCTTAAATCCTAAACCAAAGACCCTAAAACCCAAAAAAACTAAACCCTTATGCGAACCCTAACCCAAACCCTAACCCTAAATCTTAAGCCTAACCCTAGACTATTAACCCGAAACTCCAAGACTAAAATACAAAAAGCCCAAACATGAAACACTAAACCATAGATTTAAAACCAAAAATCCCTAAAACCCCAAAACTAAAACCTACAAACATAAATTCAACTTAACCCTATCCCTAACCCTAAATCGATCCTTCTCCCGAACCCTAAACGCAAAGCCTAAAAATATTGAAACCATAGTACTAAACACTTAACCATGGATATTAAAACTCAAATCCTCAAACCCAAACCCTAAAACCTAAAAACAACCTAAACCCTAATCCTAACCTTAATATTAACCCTAACCCTAACCCTATCTAAAATCATAAACCCCAAGCCCAGAATATGAAAACCCAAATATAAAACACTAAAAAATTAATAATAAACCTCAAATCCTATATCCTAAACCCAAAAATCTAAAACAAAAAAACCTAACCCTAACCCTAAATTGAACCTTAAACCTAACCGTAACTCTAAACCATAAACCCGAAACACTAAGCCTAAAATAAAAAAACTCAAACATTAAATACTAAACCAAAGATTTTAAACCTCAAATATTAAACCCTAAACCATAGAACCTAAAAAATAACCTATACCCTAACACTAGTCCTAACCCTAACCCTACGTTATACCCCTCAATCCTAAGTCCAAAAAAACTCTAATTCCAATAGGAAAATCCAATAATTACAGACAAAAACCCTAAATTTTAAACGTCAAACCTAAAAAATAAAAACCTAAAACTAACCCTAAGCCTAAACCCAAACACGAACCTTAAAACTAAACCTACTTCCTAACCTTATACTCTAACCCTAACCCTAAGTCTAAAAAAACCCCCCCCCTCAAAATCTAAGATAAAAATCCAAAAACCCAAAAATTAAACACAACACATAGATTTTCAAAAACCTAAAAATCAAACCCTATAACCTAAAACATGAAAAAAACCCTAATCCCATAACGCTAACATGACCTCTAACCTAGACCCGAAACCTAATACCCAAAGTCCAAAATACAAAACCCTAACATTAAACCTAAAACATATATTTACAACCAACAATCGTTATTCCCTACACGACACCCTCATCCTAAACCCTAACACACAAACCCGCCTAAACCGCTTTGTCCAAAAAAAATAAAATCCAATGTCCAAATAGGCTAACAACACCAAAAATTAAACACTAGCCAATAATTTTAAAGCCCTATAACTCCTAAAACCAACAAAGACCAATAATAAACCATAAAAAATAAAACCCTAATGCTGCACCCATCATATACCCAAACCCCAAGACTACAAGGTGACAAAAAATCCCAACATGAGACACCTCCAACTATAGATGTTAAAAACCCAAAATCCTGAAACGCCCCAAAAACCTACTTCCTAAAAAACCGCTACCACGTCTAAACATTCACCCTCCTCTACACAAGCACCACTAACCCAACGCCATCAATGAAACCGCGCTGAACAATTAAACCCGCAAATACACAAATATTAACATAATTACACTACACGTTATCATACACTGGATATAAAACTCAAATCCTAAACCCAACCGCAAACAACAACGAAACCCAAGCCCTCAAACACTAACCTTAATATTAACCCTTACCCTTCCTTAACCCTATCATAAACCCTAAACCCAAATCCAAAAATATGAAAACTCAAACCTTAGACACTAAAACATTGATATTAAACCTCAAATCCTAAATCCAAAAACACAAAAAAAAATACTAACCCTAACCATAACACGAACCTTAACCCTAATAATAATTTAAAACACTAAAACAACGAATCCAACGCCAAAATAAGAAAACCCCAACATTAATACTAACCGCTAAGAGTTTAAATCTCAACGCTAAACCCTAAACCATAAATCCTAAAAATAACCCATACCGTAACCTAATCATTACCCTAACCTAATCTTAAATCTAAACCCTGAGGGTCCAAAAAAACTTTTTAAGTTCGAAAATAGGACATCCAATCAATCAAACACTAACCATTAATTTAAAAAGAACATAACAACTCAAAAAAAATACCAAAAAATATAAAAAACACAACCACATAAAACCCTAACCAAACAACAACTTAACTCTAACCCTAAGCCATAAACGCTCAACCCTAAACCCTACGTTAACGATCTTAAAAACTATTAAGACATCGAAACATCCCAAACCCGCAAACAGTAACGACAAAACAAAATCGATTTTAACAAACAAAAAATCCCTAAACCCCAAACCTAAAACATAAAAAACACTACCCCTAACCCTAACATGAACACTAACCCTAAACACTAAACCCAATAACAAACGCCCAAAATACAAAAACCCTAACATTAAACACTAAACCATAAATTTACAACAAAAATCATATCCCAAAAACCTACACCCTAATCCTAACCCTAACCCAAATCCTAAACCCATGGCCCAAAAAAATGAAAAAAAAATCCATTGTCCAAAATACAAAAACTCAAACATTAAACACTAAACCATTTATTCTAAACCTTAAATGCAAAACCAAAGACCCTAAAACATAAAAAAACTAAACCCTATCGCTAACCCTAACCCAAACCCTAACCCTAAACCATAAGTATAACCCTAAACGATTAACCTGAAAACCCAAGCCCAAAATACAAATTTCATAATCAAGAAACAGTAAGCCATAAAATTTAAACCAAAAATCCTAATCCCCAAAATTTAAAAACTAAAAAATCCTAAACCGTAACCCTTACTCTATACCTATCCTTAACCCTAACTGTAAACCCAAATCCCAAAATATCGAAACCCCTTCACTAAAGAGTCAACAATAGATAATAAAACTCAAATCATTAACCCCAAACCCTAAAAATTAAAATCAACCTAAACCCTAATCCTAACCTTAATATTAACCCTAACCCTAACTATATCTTAAATCCTAAACCCAAGCCAAAAATATGAAGACCCAAATATTAAACACTAAAACATTGATATTAAACCTCAAATCCTAATTCTCACCCAAAAAACCTAAAAAGAACAAAATCCTAACCCAACCCTTACTCGAACGTTAACCCTAACCAGAATTATAAACCATAAACTCTGAAACCTAAGCATAAATACAAAACACCGACATAGTTAAATCTAAACCAAAGCTTTTAAAACCTCAAACTGTTGAAAACCCTAAACCATTAAAAACCTAAAAATAAACCTATACCCATACATAGTTCCAACCCTAACCCTACCTAAACCCTAAACCCTAATCCCAAAAAAAAATCTAATCCCAAAATAGAAAAAATCCATTCATTAAACACTAACCTTAAACCTAACCCTACTACTAACATTCAACTCTAAACCATAAACCCTATCTCCAAAAAAACTCTAAGATAAAAATCCCAAAACCCAAATATTAAACACAAAACGATATATTTTCAACCAAAAATCGTAAACCCATAAACCTAAAACATAAAAAAACCCTAAACCCTAACCCTAACATGACCTCTAACCCTAAACACTAAACCTAATACCCGAAGCCCAACATACAAAAACCCTAACATTAAACACTAAAACATATATTTACACCCAAAATCCGTATTCCCATAAACCTACACCTTAATCCTAACCCTAACCCAAACCCTAAACCCTAAACCCTTAGTAAAAAAATACAATGTCAAAAATTGAAAAACCCAAACATTAAACACTAAGCCATATATTTTTATACTTAAATCCTAAACCAAAGACCTTATGACCTAAAACAACTTAACCCTAACAGAAACCCTAACCTTGAACCTTAAGCCTAAATCCAACCCTAACTATTAACCCGAAAACCCCAAGCCTAAAATCAAATAGCACCAACCATTGAAAAATAAAGCCCTTATATTTTTAAACCAAAAATCTAAATCCCAACAACCTAAAACTTTCAAAAATCCCTAAACCCTAAACCTTAACCCTATCCCTAACACGAACCCTTTCCCTAAACCAAACCTTAACCCTAACCCTAAACCAAAATCCCAAAATATCGAAACCCTAACACTAAACACTAAGCCATAGATATTAAAATGCAAATCCTTAACCCCAAACCCTAAAACCTAAAAACCAACCTAAAGCCTAACCCTAACCTTAATATTAGTGTTAACCCTAACCCTATCTTAAACCATAAACCCCAACCCCAAAATATGAAAACCCTAATATTAAAAACTAAAACATTTATATTAAACCTCAAATCCTATATCCTAAACCCAAAAAACAAAAAAACCAAAAATCCTAACCCTAACCCTAACTCGAACCTTAACCCTAACCGCAATTCTAAACCATAAACTCGAAACCCTAACCCAAATAAAAAACCCAACAGTAAATACTAAACCCAATATTTTTAAACCTCAATGTTAAACCCTAACCCAAAAACTAAGAAATACCCTATACCCTACCTGTCCTAACCTAACCCTAAACTTAAACCGTAAACCCTAAGTCCAAAACACCTCTAAATCGAAAATCGGAAAATCCAATCATTAAACAATAACCTGTCAGACCCAAACTGAGCCCGACTGGCAACCCACATTACCTCCTATGTGAGCCGAACGCAACAATCTAAACCTTATCATTTTTTATTTAATATAACATAAGCAATGCGGAAGCTTAAACCATAAATAAAAAGACAATTCAATAACTTCTAAAAATCCAACATCTCTTATTTCCCCAAAAATCTGAAGTCATCACCACAAGAACATCTATGATCATTTCTAAACTAAGAGTATTCTCAGAAGCTAAAACAAATAAAAAGCTAGTCTATGCCGACTTCAAGGCATCAAGAACTAGGAAGGAGATCCAGTCCAAGCTAGGAGCATTGCTCACCCTGAAGATCCGGTGTGACGAATACTGGCTAGAATTCTGTTGAGTCGAATATGACGGTCGCGTTTGCTGCAATACCACAGATATACAAAAAGGAAAACAAATAAAAGTAGTGGTCAGTACAACCACAAGTACTGAGTAGGTATCATCAGCCACTCAAAATAGAAGCAAATATATCTCAGATAACATATCAAAATCAACCTAATATTCTTAACCGGTGATAGCAAACAATTTATAAACATCATGATAATCTTACCGATCATATCTATGAGGACTCCAGCCTCCACACATACTCTTTTTGGGAACATGGTTCCTCTTTAGATTTGAGTATATTAGTACTTTCAAGATTTCGATTCTATATTTACTCTCGGTTCGTTACGTGACACTCCTCTCACCTCATTCTATTCCCTGGTACTCTGAACGTGGCCCCGATCCATATACTATCCTGGTGGTGAACGTGGACACTCCTCCGATCCTCATATACTATCTTGTACCGGAACGTGGCACCCGATCCATATAACTATCCTGGTGAAGTCGGAACGGTGACCACATCCGATCCTCATATACTATCCTGGTGTCGGAACTGACACTGTTTCCGATCTCATATACTAATCCTTGTACCAAGAGAAAGGAACTGTGGCACCCGATCCCCTAATCTCACTACGTTCGTTCATCAAGCTTCGTTTATACCAAGCATCATCATTAACAAAGTGATTAGGGGTTTCTTCAAGATTAAGATTCAATAGCTTCATCATGCTTATTTTATCACAATCATATATATATTTGAAAAAATCAATCCATGCATGCACACAATTAAGCATATAGAAGACTAATATACACTGCCCAACACATATCATATCGCTATTAAGAAGTTCACTACGAATAGTGTCAAAACCATACCTACCTCCAAATAACCTACCTCCACCGAAGAATTGCAATCAACAAGCTATATTCCTCAAAATCCTTGCTATCCCTCTTCGTCTCTCTCTCTCTACTCGTTCTCTTCTTGCTTTTTTCTGTCTCCTTGTTTCTTTCCTAGTTTTTCTTTATTCAAACCCTTCTTGTCTTTAACCCTAATTAGTATATAATTAAGATGAAAGATGGGCATAATAACCCACTAATTACCTAAGGTTACCCACTCTTTAAAAAAACCCCCAAGTAAATTAGACTTATTAACATTACCCTCTACTTTTAATTAAAGCAGGAATAGTCAAAACGTCCTTAAACGTGTAAGAATCGACCCCGACTGGGAGTGCGCAACCTGCGCGGCCCGTCGTGCCTGCGCGGTCCGTCCGCAGGTCGTCGCAACCTCAGAGGACGCAATTTGCAACATAGAGTCTGTGACTTCCGTCCGCCTGTGGCGGTTTCCGTCCGCCATTTCCGTCGTGACGGTCAGAGATCGATTTTCATACCCATTTCAGATGTTTCCCAAGTGTTTTGAAAACGAGACCATGCGACGGTCCGTCGCGCCCATGACTGGTCCGTCGTGGTCCTTCGCTCAGCCTCTTTTCCAAAATAAAATTCTGCCTGCTCAAAACCTACACAGTCGTTACAAAACCATAAAGTTGAACCTTTAAATAATAAAAAAACTTAAATAACCCTAACACTAATCCAAGCCCTAAACCTTAACCCTACCTTACCTATATTACACTCTAATGTCCTAAACCCTAATTCAACAAGGTTCTCAAACGTCAAAATCCCAAAACCCAAAAATTAAACACAAAACTATAGATTTAATACAAAAAACCCTAAACCCTAAAACCTAGAACATAAAAAACACTAAACCCTAACATGAACTCTAACCCTAAACACTAAACCCAATACCCAAAGCCCAAACTACAAAACACCAAAAATAAACACTAAACCATAGATTTACAATGAAAATCCTTACTCCCATAAACCTACATCCTAATCCTCCCCTAACCCAAACCCTAAAAACAAAACCTAAACCCTTAGCCAAAAAAAAAACAAAAAAAAATCCAATGTTAAAATGCCAAAAAACCCAAACTTAAACCACTAAAAACAATAGTTTTAAACTTAAATCCTAACCAGACCCTAAACCCCAAAAAAAACTAACCCTTACTAAGCCAACCCAAACCCTAACCCTAAAATCTTAATGCCTAACCCTAAACAATTAAACATGAACCCCAACAGGGGTGAGAGGGAAGGGGGGTACGGGTGACCAAAACGCGCCCAACAGACATTAACACACAGCTAAACCATAGATTTTTAACACCAAAATTCGACACCCCAAAACCTTAAACCTACCAAACCAAAATTGTTCATTCTACTTAGGAAACGGCTGCTAAACTTGACCAGGCCCACCATCCATTACCCACCCTAAACCCTAAACCGATCCTAACCAAACAAACTAAACGCCAAAAGCCTAAATATTATACACCGTCGACATACACGCAACAAACACTTGAACCATGGATAATCATAAAAAAAACTCAAATCCTTACCCCAAACCCAAAAAACCTAAAACAACCTAACCTGAATCGCAACATTTAATAGAGTCACACAACTAACAAGCTACCCTGATCGTGTGATCTACACATCAAAGGCCAGAGCGTGCGGGACCCACCAACCAACATATGAAACCCCAACCATCACAAACAAACGAACAATATGGATATTAAATCTTAAAGCCTATACAGCTCAAAAACCAAAAAGATCTAGAAAGAATCACAAAGTGCCGTGAAACCGTAGGCCACCTTAACATCGTCGAATATCATCACGCCTAAAATCCAAAAAAACGTTCTAACCATAAACGTCGGCAACTCAAGCCCCAAAATAGGCAAAACCAAACATTAGAACATACTGGAAGAAACCAAACGTGAGCTTTTAAAAACATCAAATGGTTGAACCTAAACCAGAGACAACCGAGAAATACACCTATGCCACTAGACCCTAGTCGTGTCACGACCCAGTACGGAGCCGCGAGTAGGGCGGGCCCAACACATTATAGGAAAATCGACTAGGTCGACCAACATTCTAACCCCGGGGACACGATTTAATAACAAAAAAATGGATATACAACATATTTTGATAGTAAAAGGAAACATGCTGTAAGGACAAACTGATACACACTAGGGCGACTCATTAACGAAATTATTAACTAAGCTTCTAAAGTAATAAGACTACTCATCGAACCCACAAAACTTAGGAAGTCATGCACATCAAGAACATCTATCCTCAAATACTAAGTCTACTGTAATTTTAAGACTAAAAGAAATAGAAAGATGGTCCCTTACGAACTTCAAAGACTCATAGACCTGAAGAAGAGAAACGCCATCCCTAGCTAGTAAATATAGCTTACCCTGAATCGACGTGGCTGAAGACTGGCTAGAGTTGAGGACTAGTCGATCATGGTTTCACTTGCTGCACTCCACAAAACAACCGAAGAAAATAAAGTAGAGGTCAGTACCGGAACACGTACTACTGAGTAGGTATCATCGGCCAACTCAAAATAGAAAGCAAAATATATAACCTGTGAATAATAAGATAAAATCAACCACAATACTTAAGAAGAGTGACAATCAACATAACAGAACCATTGGCAACACACCACGCACGACCTATGAGGACGCAGATTCTACAGCATACTCAGTTTTGTAACTAGTTCTTCGAAATTGAATATATTAACATAATTTCAAGATTACTTCTCTTTATTTATCGTGTCGAACGCGACACCCGATCCCTAACTGGCTACGTGTCGAACGTGCCACTCCGATCCATTATTACTACCGTGTCGGAACGTGACACTCCGATCCATTATTCCTACCTTGTCGAATGTGACACCCGATCCCCTAATGTACAATGTTCGGAACGTGACCTGGCTCCGATCCATTATGACTACCGTCGGAATGTGACACCTCCGATCCAATATTACCTCAATTTTTTATATTTTAATCAAGTCTTCTTTATGTCAAGGCGTAATTTTAATAGAGAGGATTTAATGCTGAAGATTCCTACAGTCTCATCATTCTAATCACCACAAATTACCAATCAACACATACAAACCAATCAAGCATATAGAAGACTTTACAATACTACCCAATACATATCAATGCCTATTATAGTTTATCTATCACAAGAAATAACCATAACCTACCTCCACCGAAGAAATCGTGGATGGAGTAAGCTATCTCCCCAATGCCCCTTTGCTTTTTGTCACGACCCAAATCAGGACGCGAACGGGCACCCACATTTACCCTAACCTATATTAAGAGCGAGGAGCCAAAAAGACGCCTCTAACCTTAACATTTCAAGATATATCAAAGGAAGATAATGCGGAACGACTTCAAACTCGTTAATTAAAACAATTCAATACTATTAATTTAGTTGGTATCGCCCAAATCTGGAGTCACTCATCCCAAGAACAGATCTATGATTCAAATTACGACTAGGAGTATTCTAAGAACAAAATATTAAAAAGCTAGTCCAGCCGGGACGTTCAAGCATCAAGACTTGAAAGATACGACACCCGTCCAAGCTAGACGCATTACTGCACCCTGAATTTCCGATGAAGTGAAGACTGGCTAGATCTTGCTGTGGAGTTGGAAGTGACGGACGTTTGGGCTGCAATTACAACACAAATAACAAAGAGGAAAACATTAAAGTAGGGGTGTACACAACCCACACGTGCAACTGGAGTAGATATCACGTCCAAACTCAAAAAGGGGACCTATGGATATCAATAATAATGTGAGATCTTACTACAATACCAACATGTAGCAATAATAACGTGATTCATCATAACTACAACCGAGTTCACACATGGAAACCTCAAGCCTCAATACCATACTCTTTTGGGAATTAAGTTTCATTAGATTGAGTATATTCATTACTGTCAAGATTCATTTCTTTCTTTCCTCTTGTGTCGGTTAAAATCTTGACCTACTTCCGATCCTCTATTTCTATCCTGGTGCCGGAACGTGGCACTCCGAGTCCCGCATATTCTATCCCAGTGGTACCAGGAACGTGGCCCCCCGATCCATATTCTATCCTGGGGTCGGAACGTGACCGCCGATCCTCATATATCTATCCTGGTAACCGGAACGTGGCACCCGACCTCATATTCATTCTATCCTGTGTCGGAACGTGACACTCCTATCCTCATATTCTATCCTGGTACCGGAACTGGCACCACCCCTAATTCATCACCTTCTTTAACCCTAAGGCATTATCATTCTCATTATATAATATATCAAGCCTCTTTCATTCTAAGGCACAATCCTTCTTCATTATATAATATATCAAGTGAATTAGGTTCTTTTCAAGAATTTGGGATTCCAATAACTTCAATCTTCATCATGCTTTGTTTTAATTCTCACCGATTTTATAATCATACTCATGCAACATACAACTTAAGCACATAGCCGGGTTTACAATATTATCAACACATAATATTTCACTATTAGAGTTCACTACGAATATCGTAACATAAACCATACCCTACCTCCACCGAAGCATTGAATCACCAAGCTAGTCTTCTCAAATCCTTGTTTAATCCTCTTCGTCGCTTCTCTCTTGATCGATTTCTCCTTCTCCCTTCCTGTCTTTCTATTTTTCTTTATTCCAAACCCTCTTTCTTTTACCCTAATAATATATAATTAATATAAAAGATGGCAATCATACCCACTAATTCAAAAACGTAATGGTTACCAAGTCTTTTAACCCCAAGTAATTAGACATTAGTAACATTAACCCTCTAACTTTATAATTAAGGCAGGCAATAGTCAAAAACGTACCCTTAAAACAGTGTAAAGAAAGCCGCCGACGGACTGGGATTATGCCGTATCCCGTGACGGGCCCGCGCCCTGCACGGTCCCCGTCCTGCGGTGTCCGTCGTGGCAGGCACAAGGAAAGTCAATCTTTCAGTGGATGCCTGTGACGGGCCTTCGCGCCTGCGACGGTCGTCCTGCACTGACCGTCACGACGTTCAGAGAGTCGATTTTCAGTACCCATTTCAGATTTCTACGTGTGTTATGTAGGTTGGGAAATACGCACATCCACGACGTCCGGCATGTGCCCTGTGACGGTCCGTCGTGGCCTCCTTCGGAGCCACTCTCCTGCCAGTTTTTTCCAGAATAAAATCTGTTGCTCAAACGACTAACAGGTCGTTCCCAACAATACAGCTTTCCTCTTCGTTCTTTCTTTCTTGCTCGTTCTCCCCTCTCCGCTCCTTTTTAGTTTTTCTTCCCAAATCGTTTTCTTTTCCCTAATTATCATATAATTCATTAGTTATCAATAACCCATTTATTGGATTATTAAAGCTATCTTCTTTAAAAACCCCCACGTAATAATTAATTAACTTACCCCACTAATTGCGATAAGGTGTTTTGTCCACTAATAGTCGCCAAAACACGGCCCCTTTTAAAACCTTTAGCAGAAAATCCACCGCATTGGGGTTACGCGCATCTGGGACGGCCTATCGTGTCTATGAACGGTCGCGTCCTCCAGGTCCCGTCACAAACGTTCAAAGAGTTAAATTCAGTAAAGGGGTTGTTTTGTTGACGGTCCCGTCCGTATATACACAACACGGTCCGTGCTCATCAGTTCCCGTCGTGAAGTTTCAGATAGTCCGATCTCAGTACCCAGTTTTAAGAGTTTGAAGTGTTTTGGACCGAATACCCCTCGACGGTACCCGTCGTACCATGACGGTACGTTTCGCTTCACCGTCGACCCAGGGGTCAAGATTCGTTTTCATAAATAAATGGGTGCTAACAAGTCCCAACGACTAAACATGTTGTTACAATAGATACCAATTTTCACTGACCCATCATTCGTCCCCGACGATCACAAGATAGAAAAACAAGGGAGAATAAGAGTACTGAAATCTGTAAAAAGATGTGATATCTTTCTTGCATACATTGGCGGTCATTCTCCCAATTGGATTCGTATCAACTGGCCGATTCTTCCCCTGAACTGATAGATGCAATCTCTTTGACTTCTCAACGTGTGGACTTATCTCTATCTAAATAGCAACAGTCTCCCTCCGTCATAAACAAATTCTCATAGAAGGACTGATCCCACAATAATGTAGTTTTCCCTCGCCCATGGTATTTTTTAGCATAGACACATGAAAGAATACGGGTGCACTCCTGCGA
Source organism: Solanum habrochaites (assembly GCA_027704765.1). NCBI lineage: Eukaryota > Viridiplantae > Streptophyta > Magnoliopsida > Solanales > Solanaceae > Solanum > Solanum habrochaites. Next base: position 20,057,930 of record JAKWJA010002497.1, read on the forward strand.
AGTCCTGGAGGTCTTGCCAATTCAAATAAGAACACCGCCCCCACGCGCTTCATAAACTATCAAATAGAGCCTAATAACCTTGGGCCTAAAGCTTTAACCTCGCTTACAACCGCATCACCCACCCCCTTTCATGGGAGAAACCTTCAGCAATACTTGCTCACCCTCCATAAAATCCCAGTCCCACCTTTCGAATGCAATATTCTTTCTGCCTGTTTTGAGCTGCTAGAAGCTTCCTGAATGAATTTTACTTTATCTAACGAATTACTCAAAAGATCGGTACCCATGGTCAACAGACCTAAAATTGGCCAGCAAAACCATGCCAATGGCGAGACTACATCTCTCCCCTAGTAACAGTACACTCAGAATGGGGCCATATCAATACTGAAGTGATCAGCTATTATTGTAATGAAAACTCTGCTCAAGGGCAAGAAAGTTATCCCAATGACCAACAAAAATCTATCACACCTGCACGAAGCATATCCTCCAACACATTGAATCGTTCGCTCAGACTGAACAATCGTCCCTGAGGGTGAAATGGCGGTACGAAGATTCCAACCTATGTACCTCAATATCAAGCATGCATGTTCTCCACAAACATAGAAGTAAATTGGTACCCCTATCTGATATGATGGAAAGTGGGACTCCATGCAATCGACATTTTCTGAGATTAGAGTTTGGCAACTTCTGTCAAACTATCTCGTGCATTGTAACTCACACCTGCACCCGGAACTAAGTGAGCAACTTAGTTAAAATCTGTCAACATTTAATTACCCAAAAACCCAAAACTGAAATTGGGATTCTGTGCAATGGCTTTATTTTTTTCATCATAAATTCCAACACCGAAAGGATTTTGCCCAGTGTCCAAGTTTTTTTTTTTCTACGGATAGCCTTTACAATATTTTTGCTCTCAAAATCGACCCATAAAGTCTGAAGGTCTGCTTTGCTTCTAAAAATCCAACATTGTTTATGGTGTAAAGAAGTGCATACATCTTCAAGAAGTCTTATACCAATATCTCCCTCATCCAAAGGAAGACAAAACGTATCCCATAAAGCCCAATGCTATTTTATTTTTTCCTTATCCCAACCCCAAAAGAAATCTCCCATGGATTTCTTGATATAATGGATAGTCGTTTTAGGAGGAGAAGTAGTTGATATTATGTAGATAGGAATGGATTGTAGGATCCTTTGGCCACCAATGTATAGGGGGCACCCTAGGTTGTAATGGAGCTATTTTTCTGAGTGAAACCCTTGTTCCTTTCCACATTAAATTAGATGACCATTCTATAGGAGATTCGAAGGGACCATGAATGTCTCTTGTATTGTTTATGAGTTAGCTGAAACGAGAGCTTATATTTGGCAAGAGTTTTCATGACATAATGGGAGTATCTTAGTGGTTTAAGAGACATAATGATATCAATCCTACAAAAAGATGAGATATTAATTTATGGGCCTCTACTTTCCATTTGAAACTCTTGTAATTTGCTGTTGATGAAAAGAAATATTTGCATCCGAGACAGGCACCATCCGCCCCTAAAAATAGAATAAGGACGGAGCATCACCAGATGGAATCACCCTGTTTTTTAAACCTATGTTGACAGTAAAACCCATGCCTGGACCCATTGGATATAGACGACAATACCTGTTGTTGCTTATTATTTTCCATAGAAGTTAATAAAAATCTCACCAAAACCCCTTCTTCGCAAAACCAAAAATTATAAACTACCATGACACTCCATCGTATGCCTTGGTCATATCTAGTTTAGTTACCCCGCGAATCAATTTGAAGCCTTCATTGGGGTTTGTTTGAATAGGATAATAAGTGGCTGTGTAGTCGTACAGTATCAATTGAGACAGAAAAAACATAATGTTCTTGCACTAAAAAATAAACTGACTTTCCTTAACAAAATTGGAACTATTCCTCTTAATAAACTTAGCCAGAATAACCATGCTGAGATAGTGAACAAAGAATCTCCAACATGAATTTTGTTGGAGAATTACCTCAAGATGATAGGTCTGACGTCTAAAAAAATATTGTTAGGATGAATCAATCTGGTAGGAGAATGACAAGACAAGCAATGTGCCAAAATATTTTCGGGGCATAAATATTTCCACACAGTAAAAGTGGTCCAGATCTTTTTACACATCTTCCGAATACTGATCCCATAAAGGACTGTCTGATAAAATTTTCCTCAAACCCATTCGACTGAAGGTGAGAAGGTCTAGGATTGCTTGGAGGAAAAATTTAATTGTTTTAATGTCCTCCATATTAGGACATTTTTCAGAACGTTGGATGGTTTGATTCAGACTGTTAACCAAATCCGGGAATCATTTGAGATCTTCCCCCTGATTCTTTCTGATTTCCCAGTGAAAATATTTTGGATGGTACCTGACAAAAAGCTTCTTTGCAAAATGGTTAACTCATATCGCATGGTTATCCAAGTATCATCATGAATGATGGTGTGACAAACCTTGTGATAAAACAAACTTACCTACTCCTATCCCTCTGCGGGGATAGTGGGAGTGTAGAAGAGGTATTTGAAATTGTGGTTAAACGAAGCGTCCAGATTTGAACCAATTGGATTGAGTTTTTGTGCTTAGAATGGAAAGCCTTTCAACTCAGTATCTAATGTATTTAGCATTAATAAGAGTAAGCTAAAACCTCTATTAATCCTCTAAATTATTTTTGTATAACACGTCCTACGCATTTTTACAATTGTTATTTCGAAAAATCTATAACGCCATGTAAAAGATGATTTCCAAATTCACTCTTAACAAATTACTCAAGAAAGCCATTTCTTTATTTTATGATGCAGTTTGGGGAAATCCATAGGGTCACCAATGTAACTTCTCTGGGACCAGAGCTTGCCCTATACCCTTGATTATTTTCATTTCAAGTCCAGACACAGTTTACAATACTTGATGTAGTTGAATAATTTGGTCTATTCCTCACCGGTCCTTTCCCATTAAGAAGGCAGATGATCCTGAAAAACCAAGCCTATGCAGGACGATGAAAGATAAGAAATAGTAGTTTTGTGTGCTATACATGTTCAACCATTAATCATTGACCATAGCTCGGTCTAATATTTTCCACACTCTTGCTTCACCGGATCGTTGATTACACTAAGTGTAATGTTTACCACTAAAGCCTATGTCTATAATACCACAAGCCTCAATGATATCAATAAATTCCATGCTTTTGTTCATATTATAGGGCATGCCACCATATTTTTCATTTATTGACATAATGACGTTAAAGTCTCCAATCGTGTACCATGGGCTGTCCATATTGGAAATATGATAAAGTCTTTCCCGAAGAGATATTGTTGGGTGTTCCTTACACTTAGCATAAATAAGAGAAATAATAAATTTCTCACTGTTTTCAACATGTTTTTGGTCCCAACAAAAGTGTGATGTAATGTTGTGAGTCATGGAGATTCCATAGTATCACCTCCTATCATGTCCCAAAACAGCCAAATTTTGCCATTACCATTACAAAGACCATTATCCATAGACAAAAGAAGATTGTACTTGTTGAGTTGAGAATTATATGCAAATGGTTCAAGAATAGCAATCATATACAAATTATGCATTTTCTTGAGATATTGAAGTCTTTCCAAAGAGCCTTGGGTGTTGATGCTCCTAGCATTCCAACATACTGTACTGATCATTGATAATCTTTAGTTCAGGACCTGGTTTTGGTTCTTCTAGTATTAGCAGATGTGCTTGTTGTAATGGTGTTGTTGTTTTGGTCTGAGCTTCACTTTACTGATCCGTGTTCGACCTTTGGAACAGAAGTCAGAAAGGTAAACCTTGTTATGTTAGTGATGTGACTTGCATGGAGTTTCAGATTCCACTCACTTTGGGAATTGTAGACCCAATTATTGATAAAGTGCACGCAGATTTTCATCCCCGCATCCTATTCTACCTCCGTTGCAGTTGATAATTGTGTGTATCCTCATAAATTCCCATCTTTGTGTGTTATTACTTCATAAATTGATGTTCTCAATGGTACTAGAGTTAGAGAACCTTATGTTCTTTTTAAACCTACTCATTACCCCGTCAGACCGCCTCTCGTTGCGTATCTTCTTTAATGTGTGTCGTTTTTTTGTCTTTGTGCTAAGGTGCGTGGCACTGTGTGTCCACTGTTTTAGTATTTTGTGCAGTATTTGATTACCCTACTGCTCTTTTTTTTTTTGCTCTGCGATCACAGAATTTTTTCAGTAGGGTGATGTGACTACATCACNAAGACTTGGTATTCAACCGCAACTTTGAACCTATCAACCTAAGACCGTGTCTCCTCGTGATACGGTGACCAGACACGTACATCTTGTACCTGAAAGTGGCACGCCCCTAATTTAGTACCAAATTACAATCTTCACATCTTTTAACTACCACAGCTGTATGGTCCAAACAACGTTCAAAGGAGTCTCATACCACATAGAGATCATCCATGAACACTTCAATAGTGTTCTGAATAACCATCAAGAAAGCAATACCAACACTTACATGCAAGTTTACCAAACATGTTATACATAAAAGGCATAGGAAAGTGGTCATTTTATGTCTAAGCATTGAACCTGCGGTAGTCCACAAACTATCCATCCAATCATGGGTCGCATTGGAGCAAGGTCGTTTCTGTCATTAGGAACCACGATCATACCACCCTTTTTAGGCACGCACTTAATATGACACACCCAACTACTGTCCGCAATAGGATAAATGACACCGGCATCCAACCATTTGTTGATCTCCATTTTCACTACCTCTTGCATAGGTCGATCGAACCTTCTTTGATGCTCAATACTAGGATTGTAATCTCACATGAGTTGAATTTTATGAGAACAAATACCGGGAGGTATCCCAATAACATCGGCAATAATCCACCCAATATCTCTTTTAAACCATTTCAACACATTTTCCAAGCGTTCTACTTTTCTTCCATTCAAATCTGTCACAATGACAACTGGTAGCGTTTCATCTTTACCCAAGATTACATACCTCAAGTGTGTTGGTAGGGACTTAAGCTCTAATTTTTGTGCTTTCTCAATAGATGGACTTGTGGTGGGAATTTTTGATTCTTCATGTCTAGCTCCAACCTCTTTGATTTTTAACAATACTCAATCTCTCAAATGCATCCACCCACCCATCATAATCTTCGATGCGATCACTCTCAATTCATCATAAATGTTGCTAGTGACTCAACACCCATGAGCATCAACTTTTTACCCAATACCAGATAAGTCATTTATCATCTCCATGAAATTCTTATCAATCGAGACAAACCTTCTACTCATCTTCTGATAATATCATCAATATGCGCCAAGTTACCTCCAGCATCTCCAGGAGCAAATTTTGAGGGGGAACATAAGCTTCAACCCAACCATTTCAACCCATAGTTGTTCCAATTATAATTATGTTCACTGTTATAGTTCCCATCCTTGACATACTGGCCTTCTCGGTTGTAATTTCCATAGTTCTTACATTGTTTGCTTGACCTTGGCGCCAATTATTTGTGTTGGATATTTGGACATTTGGTCGAAAACCCCCATCTGATCATTCAGTATATATGCTCGTGGTGGAGTTCCAGTCAATTAATTCACCGCATTCACCTTATTTACCCCTCCATCACATGTTCTAGCACCATCCCTAGTTTAGTTCTTATCTGCGCCATCTCATCCCATATAGCATATGCTGACTGGTTGTTGTAAGCTGAAAGCGAGGGTGTTATCCCATATCGTGAATGTTCTGTGCCTAAAATTTGTTTGTGCAGATATATTTTATTTTCTCGGTGTCTACTATGTTGACGATATTCTCCCTAATGAACGCATGCAGAGAATCCACGAATGGTTCTTTACATTTGTAGCATTGCCCTGATAAACTCTCTTTCAATGACTCATCATCAATAGGATGATTTGGGAAACCTCTCATTAAGGCAGTCAATTTGTCCCAAGAGCTAATCACGGACTCTCTAGGTTGAGCTACAAAGTTATTGAGTTTGTCTTTGTTTATTAGTTACACTGGGAAAATTTTTGCGTAGAATGCATTTTTCAACAGATCCCATGTATAGATAGAGTTGTAGGGGAGCTCAGTGAACCATATAGCAGCTTCTCCAGTCAATGATAGGGGAACTCCCTCAATTCAGGACATGAATACCCAATCAGGTTGACCTCATTCACTTTGTGCAGAACTGTTTAGCGTTATCTATGTTGAGTCGTATGGTCACGCCGCTCGTCAACCCTTGCAAATACAAGTTGTAAGCATCTGCATCAACCTACTTGTCAACAGAAATGTATGCCCTGGGGTAAAGGTGGGAGGACAAGAAGCCCATCAAACTCGGCGATATTTATGTTGACACTTCCATTATCATTCGAACGTGCTCTTTGTGTGTCTTGAGGCCTTAGTGTTTCTCCAATATGTTATAAGGATGAATCTGATTGTTCTCATTGACTTCCCGTGGAGGTTGTTGAACTACTCTATCACCTAATCCTTATCTGATAGGATCAAGCGGGACTTCTTGATTATTCATTCTATGCAAAATTCTACCTAATTCTTTATCGTAAAGAGTGAGTGGTTTGCCTCTGCTCCGTGTAATTCGCATGCACTAGAGTAAGAACCTAGGAGATCAAAAACAAAAGAGAAAGTAAAATTTGGAAATATTTGACTTAGGTTCAATAATGTAGTAAAATTAATCTTAAAGTCTTATTCCCTGGCAGCGGCGCCAAAATATTGATATGCTTAAATTACACCTCCCTATAGAAGCATAAGTTATCCTTATCAAGTATGGAAAACAACTTGTAGGTTGGAGTAGATCCCACGAGGAATATGGTTCAGACTTAACTCTTACCCATGATTATATCCATTTAATCAAGTTATTTTTGAAACATGTAAGTAATTAGGGGGAGGTTGTGAAATAAATTCCTAAAATTATTTAAGTATCAAGTAAGCAATAGTTAACTTCGGTTATTATCACCAGAAGAAAGTAACTAGGGTATACGGGTTCTTCACAAGCTCATAACGCGGTAATCCTAGTAATAGAAATTTCTTCCTAGTGTATAACTTCATACATAGAATATTTAAGCATCACGTACTAAAACCATTTCTCAAACAACTTCTACAGAGTTTCCGTACGGACCGTAAGTCATTCGATAGTTCATAATTCACCCTCATGGTTCAAAACTAAGTAACATTTCCATGAGCTTCCACACTACCTATGCATGTACTCCCAAGATCCTCACCTACAGGCCGTAACTCATTTCACGGCCTGTAAGTGCCTCTGTAAGTGACTCTTTTCTGCAATTTAATCAACTATATCTTTAAATCTTCGCGCCTGAGTTTTCTTCCTGAAATTACAACAAAACACATAAAAGTAACACAAGATGATACTCAGACATGCACAAATCATGAGTGAAGTATCAATAGTATAGTAAAATCATGGTACATGAGCAGGCTAAGAAGAGGTAGAAGCACAAAGAGCCTATGAAGAAGAGGTAGAAGCAACAGAGGCTGGAGTTGGCTAAGATTCCTCTACAGGTATAAAATCAATATCAACCTTTAGAGATCTATCTACCGGAGTTTCTCTGTAATGACGTGAACATATTCCCTAGATGAAATGGAATCCTCAAGTCGCCAAATGACGAATGAGACTTCAAGAAGTCTCACACAAACTGCTCATATCAATCATCTCATAATAATACCTATCACCCTAATAGTAGAATTGTAAAGACTTTCTTCAGCATGAAGAACTACGTTTCATTAATATGCAAGCGCACAGACTTCTTAAAAACTCAACTTAAATTTCTCTTTAAACCATCTAATACTTTGAATGTATAATATAGGGACTAAGCCCATACAATAGTAAAATAAAGACTAAGACATAAAAGGAATATGCGGTTTATGTCCTGAAATCAATGATGACTCACCAATACTTCATCTTGAAACCTTAGAAACCTATCCATCCACCATGGCATATCAAGACTTCCAATTCCCTACACTTCAGTCAAAAAGGGAAAAGAATGTGTTACCACACTGAGTGCACTTTGTATGGAAGCTATGCAAAACCACAAAAAAGTGACATTTAGTATAAAAAACATCATAAAAGAGTTTAAGAGACATATAACAAGTCAATAATCACATATAGAACATATTCAAGTAAAATTTATCACATAAGCTTATTCACATGGGACCTTCTTTCTACTAAAGGTTATACTAAGACCCATCTAAATAAGAATGAAGTTGTCACGTCCCTCAACTGCACCCTAGAAGTTAGGGGAACACTTAGGTCGCAACACAACGTACTCGACCTCTCTAAACTCTTGTACAAGTCTCTTGACTTCATACATAACATCATGAATAAATGGAGGGAAATTAAAAACTTTCATTGAACGTAAACCAAAAGGTATTTCATAATAGCGGAAGCATATCTAATAACATTGTCTCAAAACAATCTAACTTTGACATAAATGAAACATCTTAAGATGAAATGCACATAAAATCTAAAATATAAAGAAAACATAAACTAATATAAAGGTTCGTCTTCGAAGCTATAAGGACTCATCACTTCTTCTCTTCTCGAAAACATTGAAACTCTACCCTTCAAGAAACTTTATCTTCTCAAGAACCCACATGGACAACATGTAGGCAATATGCGTTAGTACGATATGTTATATGTACTGAAGTACTGAAAATATCACACCAAACATTAAGATATCTCAAAGGGTTAGTCAATAATAGATATAATCATAAGACATAAATACAAAAGCATTACATATACATCATAAGCATACTAAAGCATCTTAAAATATATAAGAGTACATACTTACTTACTTGTGCTTCTTACTCAAGTGCACTACATCACAAGTTACCTCCAAGTATACTAGTGCAAGGCTAATGTAGCATCCCATACTACGACCAAAGCTAAGTACATATGTTTGGTCATTCTTGATCATAACCCACTTCCATAGTTAGGAACTAAGTTCATCATGTCATATAAGCATTATGCCCCTAAGACCACTAAAAATATACTTGTGCAATGCATGTGAAGCATCCCATAGTACCTCAAACACTAAGCATATATTTAGGTCAACCTATATTATTTCATTTAGTCTCTAGTAGCCTTACTTCATACAAAGTATTATGCCCTTGTGGTCATCTCAAAAAAGGCTTGTGCAATGTACATAAGGCAGCCCATACTACCCGACATACTAAGCCTATCTTGAAAACCATCCTTAAAACGTTCACCCTCCATAGCCTCTTTATTACTTAACTTCATCGACTAAGATTCTTTAATCAGTATCCTACTATACTAGGAGAGTAAACTATAGTCCAATCCTATCTTCAATCTATTCTCCATTAGTGACCCTAGCTAATACCTTTGTGCGATGCAATCATGAAGTCCTGTAAACACCATTCATGCAAGGTACTATTTTTGGATCCTTTCTTTATTACTTCTTACTTTGGAGCCCAACCCCTATTTTTATCTTTTGAAAACTAAGAGATACTTCTTTAAGTATGTGTAAGTTCCTTAATTATATGAATTGTACGATATACTTTTTAGGGTATGTCTTGATCCTTTAATCATAAACACTTGAGATACCCCTTGGGCATGTCTAAGTTCATTAACACATTATGAACTCTACGAGATACCCCTTGTAACTTCATTCATTGCTTATGAACACTATGAGATGCTTCTCAAACATGTCTAAGTTCATAGGTTATAAAGATCTCTACTAGGATACCTTTACTCTACTACGTGAAGGACTCCAGCCACATGAGACCTACTTGGATAGTCATCACAACTACTAGGTTTGGATCTCCTTTCTACTTGGAGTCCGGACCCTTTCTACATTATCCGTCTCACTTTGCATATTCACTTGGAGACAAGCATATATTCCAAGGTTTTCATGACAAACATTTCTTAACCTTTTCTCTCATGGAGGGATGTCCTAGACAATCTCTCCATTCTCATGTGAATCTATCACTTTCATTGAATCATCCTAAATTTATGGAAACACAACAATCCTAAGGTTCATTATTCATCAATTCATTCTATCATCATTCATAGGTAGACTATAGGATCTTCTAGCCTTAGGTTTCCTTCTTACCTTCTTCAATACTAGGTGAATATAAACATAATTCATTCTTTAAGGTTCAATTCCAATAGTACCAATCTTAAACAATCAAGTCTAGTTTAATTCATACCTAGGTGATTCAATCATTGTAAATTAACATGGAATACAATCAAGTAAATAAGAATCAACACAATTTCTTCATCTAGCCCGTAATGGCCTATGATCACCATGATCAAAAAAACCTTCAAATGCATACTAAATGTGTATGCTCAAACTTACTGCTCGATAAGAAGTAAAAGCGGTCGTGCAGTAAATAACCAACTAGTGAGAGTTAAGCTCGTTTCCCACGAGAAAAATCGTCTAGACTTAACTTCAATCTATTATTACTATTGTTCAGTCCTGACCTCCTTGGAAAGTAAAATCAATACAAGGGGGGTTCTATGTCCAAATGAATGAAATAACTAACTGCAATCGAAAGGACACTTAACATCTTTGAATGTTTGTTTTAATCAATAATCAAGTAAACTAGGGTTTTAACGTGTTTCCTAGCAGGTTCATCACTTGATAATTCTATCTAACTATAGCAATTCTTTCCTAGTATATTGCATGCAAATGATAAGTTATGTATTTGCTAATCGTTGTCCCGGGATCTAGGAAAAATCTCACTCCGCACCTTGGGTCCTGACTTCGTGTTTTTCTATCACTAACCCTACTTTACCTCATATTAAACCATCGTCTTCAATATTTGCCTAAGTTATTACCACCGTCGTACCAAGCAATACAAGCCTATTAGATGTATACACGTAAATCTATGTTGATAATTCTTTTCCGATTATCTACCTACTTGTCCGGCAAGTATCATAATGGGGCGAGTTTTAAAAAGGACGTTGCCATGGGCGTTAAAAAGACTTCTGAAGCGTACAAAATGATTAATACATGGCAAGACACTATTCTCGATTCATTATGGTATTTACGGGTTGTTAGCTCTCATTATTATTTCCTCTGGTTCCACAACCTAAGTTATGGATTTAGTTACGCATAGGCATAATAATAATCTTAAAATATGATAAAAGGATTCATGTACCTTACGGTCAATGAGAAAGAGTAAAATCTAAAAGTGTTGCTTGATTAATCACCAATAATCACTTGCAAGAATCTCAAAGTTAAAAAATCTCACAAAAGTCTAATGATAATCAAATGTTTTCTACAATCCAGAGTTCTATATAATGCTTCTAGCGTCTAACCCCTCAAAATTATCGGTTTGTCAAACATTTAATGAAAATAAAAACCTATTGAAATCAGGAACCTCTATTTTGCTGGAAATCTCTTTCTAAAACCCTGCTGGGTTGACGGACCCTCCTTGATGGACGTTCTTGGTCATGACGTGACCGTCATGGACTCGTCGTCCCATACTTATGGGAAATTTCCTTCTTCTACTTACGTCTCCTTCGTTAACCCTCGACGGAAGTAGACGGACCGCATATCACACTGTTCTGTCGAGGGTCTTCGTTCCAATACCTTCAAACTCTTGGAATTGGGGTACTGGATTACTTCTCGATACTTCATAACGAACCTGCAGGACTGACCGCATCGCGACAGTACTGGGGGACTTCACAAGCTTCATAACCCCACCCTTGGTCAGACTTCCCCCATCTTCTTTCAGCAACTGCACTAACCTGCCACGTACAGACCGCAGCAAGCACGATGGACCCATCAAAAGCTCCGTAAGGTGTCTCTTCTACATTTCTTTTCTCAAAATTTCCGAGGGCAATCATCTTTGGAACCTATTTCCAGCCAAATAAAGAGAAACTTATATAACATTCAGCACAAAGTCTTTTGACAGCACACGAAACTTAAGGAAAAGTATTAATAATAGCCGTGAACCCACGATATATCAAACATCCTTTATCATAAATTTGTTTTGGTCCTCAAGCGACGCACTGATGACTCAATAAAAAAATCTTTGTACAATAGTAATCCATTTTTTGATTCTTTGCACTCATTTGGCTATCAATCCCGATTTATCTCAATAAAATCTATGCATGCTGTTCACTTTAGGCTTGACTTATGTGGGTGATCAGAACATGACACAGACTCACCATGCACTAACACCTATCCTCTTTCAACTTCTCACCGAGGTGTCTAACAATTCCGTTATTGCAAACTAGTGTCCTCGACTTTCAAAGAAAATCCTCATTTGTTCACACAATGATTTAGTTTGAGTATAAAGGATTACTTTTCACAGAGCACCCGCGTCTCAAAACAAGTCACACTCATTCATACTAGTTGCCGTAACTTTTCCCTTATTTTACACTGCCTTAAGTTTTCGCTAATAACAACCCTTAGGATCACGATAGGACTTTCTTAGCTTGAACATAGGCTCAGGGGGTTAGGTAGGGTATAGTTAGATGGTATACTTTAGTGACTTTTTGCGCTCCTTTACATATCGGCTAAACCTTCCCTTTCTTCTATCATTTGATCTCGCCCATTCTATATATTTCTTTCAACCTTGCTATTTTCTCTTTTTTTCTTCATTGTGTAGTGACTCTCTTCTTTTCTTTCTTGTATTTCTGGTATATTTTTCTTTTTGTTTACTTCTCTTTCAACTAATTCTTAGGTCCCCCCTTTACTTTGGGTGTTTGTTTCTCCCGAGCTTTGTTCGTTCAACCCCACATTCAAGAAGGCATTCCTCATAATAGCCCAACCCTTAACTCATGGCTTTGCCATGAGTCAAGTACACAATACCCAAGTTTGGGTCAGGTGCCATAACGAAGGGTTGTTTACTACTGCATAGCCACCTCTCCAACTTTTGCTTTTAGCATAAGCTGAGGTGCACATGTCCAAGGAGCGCAACACAGGGCACCACATGATTCCCGAAAATATCAGTTTTGAGAGGGGAAGGAGCACGGGGGGGGGGGGAGGGGAGGGTAGAAGGAAAAAGGTAGCAAGGGGGTGCGGGGGGGATGGGGGGGGGTGGGGGAAAGGTGGGGTAGGAGAGTGGGGTCGATGGGAGGGTGGGTGGGCGGGGAAGGGGTGCTATGGGAGGCAGAAAGGGTCGGAGGGGGGGGTGAGGGGAGGGGGACAGGAATTGGGTGGGGAGGCGGGGGGAAGGCGAAAAAGAAAGGTCTAATTTAAGCTCAAAGCTCATTGGATCACGAGAAGGCTGATTTCCTTTGGTTTCTTTTTATTTAGGCTAAAAGTGGCTAATATTGAACTAAGGGCCTATGATCCGTTCCTATTGTCTATGCTAGCTACGTTAAACATAACTAACCAGGTCAAGTCTAGTCTCAGTACCAATCTGACTATTCATAATCTTCTTCACCTCAACTTGACATCTCATTACTCTCCCTATTATCAGACAGTTATTTAGAATTTCAGAGCTCATGTAAGCCAATGGTGTTACCTCTATGTCATGCTTAGAGACACACATTTATAATATCAGTTACTATGCCTATCCTGCATCATGTTCCAATTTATCAGGATATCATTTTAAGCATCAGTCTCTAGAATTAGACTATGTACAAAAGATATACACATGCCGGTTCAACAGAACGAATTAGATCAGTCTTTTGGGGACAAAGAACACAGAAAGGAAAACACCAAAAGAGGATAGTGAATTGGCCTTACTCATACTTCACCACCTAACACTCACTTTCCATTTACCCCACCACCCGAACCAAAATTCATGCAATTTTCCCCAAATGCTAAAAAAAATTTAAGTACTGGATTAGTTGAGGGTGAAAGAAACCTAGGTCGCAAAGAAGTGTTCGATCAGCAAGCTGGTGGGTCCTGGTTTTCCCCGTACCCACGTCCCTCTGCAATCTGGACACACCTTAGGGTTTCCTCAGCAACAACACACTTTCAGTAGTGCCTCCTGTGCTATCTCCACAGTTCGGGAGCTAGACTCCCACCAGCCGCTAAAACCTCATAATGCTTCCTCATCTGATGGCGCCTCATCCTCATGGCAAGTTGGAGTCTCTTCACAGCCTCTATCTCTCGTTGCTGCTTTTGCTCCTTTTTCCGTGCTCGCCGGGAGCCTCGTCCTCTACATGACAAACCCGTCCGCCCTCTTGGCATGCTCTTGGAAGGGGAGGTTGTGGAATCTCAAAGTAGCGAATAGGCCGCCAACACGATGTGTTCCGAATCTCGACAGAAGGTGGCATCAGACTCCAGCAAACCCTAGCCTCTAAGATCATGTCAATATCTGACGCGAAGGGTTTTTCGACCTCAGCCTTAAGAGTTTGAAACATCCACTTGGAGGGGGTTTTTGCGGGGCTTAGCACCTCAACTCAAGGCGGTCCAAGCGCTGTTGAACCTCGCGATCGCCTTTCTGTAGACTGGACACCATTTCCGCTCTAAGGCGCTCTTCGACTCATTATAGACTTCTGCTTCCACGGCTTGATATGATGCAAAGTGGTAGTCTTTGCGCCTCAAATTTTTGGACACTAGCATTGGACGAGCTCGCTGGTAGAGTGGCTGTGCTATACCTGGCTAGAGACTGACCGGGTAGTTTCAGTGGGACGCCGCCTGTAGCGCCGTGCGGCCCTGGGCTAATCTTATCTGCAAAGATCATCAGCAGTGGGGGCCTATTGACGGTCCCTCTGCGTGGTAGCCAACTCATTGTCCTCATCTTCTAATGAGCCGACGTCATAGTGGCCCTGCTGGTCTTGAGCTGAACTACGTGCCTTAATATGGCACATCCTCGACCTGCTGAGAAAAAGAGTGTAGGTTCACGGAAAAGGTAAGATAGTAATGACGCATTGAAAAGCCTACTATCGTCATAACTTCTTGTTAGAAGCCACGTAGAATCCACCTTGAAAGTCCCAGCAATCATCGCCCGCCACTCAACACTGCTCAATCCCTGTAACGACATTATTACGCTATGGGTGAAAGGCCGTGTGCGGACAATCAGCTCACCAAGACTTCCTGTGAAGTGTAGGGGTTTCCTTCTGGATGGCCCCCTTTTGTCTCCGTCACCGGCAGCTCGGCCCTACGGTCCATCAAAAATGATCGGTTCAGTGGACAAATCCACACTCTTGGTGGTTCACTCTCACGATGGCTCGCGCAGGAACTGGCCATCTTTAAACATCTGCCATCGGTAGTCAAAATCGCAGTGAGAGGGAGTCCTATTAGCCATCAAAACCCTCGCCATATAGAAACTGGAAGATGGCAAGGCAGGGAAATTCAAATTGGGCACAGGCTCCCCGTACTCGGACCTTGCTCCAGCGGGTGTCTGTTTTGCGGGGGCAAGCCTGCCTATCTATCTGTTATCGGGATTCTGCTACTTAGGAGTGAGCAAAGAACTCTCGAACCATTTCTTCAATGAACGTCCCAACGAACGTGCTGTCCTCCAGCGATGCCTGGTGAGAGATTGTGGTATCTCAGCATCATCGGGAGACTCCTTGTAAGGACCCGCCACTCCAGTGAGTGTTCTGAGTGCCAGAAATCCTTGTCAATGAGGACCTTGCGTCGTAGTAGACTTCAAATTGCCCTCGATACTAGCCCCCGCGGTTTGGGCTTTTCTAGTAGCTGGGTTGGAGTGCCTAGCTTGGTAACCAGATGGTGCAGTTCCGAACTTTCATTCCCGTCATCATACGAGGTCGATGCTACAAAGCGGTGGCGGGTGCGGGAACCTCATTAAGCCGGAGGATTCCCTCCGACCATGATACTCCTAATGATGCCAAACACTCCGTTCTTCAATTGGGCTGACCTAGAGGTTGGTGCGGTCAGTGTGCGCGTCCTCATCAGGACTGGGGGGGCATTGAATACACCGAACGCCACCTTTTTGGGGTGTTGCTTTGGGAATTACGTGCGATGCACGAGAAAGGGTGGAAGTGCCTTGGTGGGTGTCCTACTTGGGGTCATGCTCATCATCTATCAGGAGCCAATACCAGTGCGGACAGACATGGTGAATACTTCGTGATCTCGCCGCGTGCATTGATTTGGATCTTGCTTGGGTGCCATAGTAAGATAGTAACTTGAAATTGGAGAAAATCAAGACTGAGCAGTACCGGTGACCGAGGAGACAACGCGAACCTAGCAACGCTCCGGCTGAGTAGGGTTATAACTTTCTGGCTTTTGGAGGAATTTTTGGGAGGAATCAATGGATCGATTGAATATAGGGAGATCTTTTGGTAAGTTGAAAAGGAGAGGAACTGGAGGAATATGAAGGAATGGGTGAAAATGAGCGGGGTGGGGGAGTTTATATGTGCAAATTTTATAATAAAAAACCAACCGGGTCGGGGCGGGTACCCTCATTAATCACGCGACGATTCACCGACTACGATCCCGTCGCAGTTGTGATCTACCCGTCATTTGGTACCGAATCGTGTGTTCCCTAGTTTGAAAATAACAGAAAGACGTACCTGGTACGATGGCGGCATACGATGGTCCCTTCGCAATGCCAAACTGTTTCGGCGATTTTATCTGTCAGTGACTGGTGTTTGAGTAATTTTCTATTTTCTGCACCCTTCTGGTGAGGTGTCTGCAATTAAAAAACCATTATTAGAGACCAAATGCTACCCGTTACTAAAAGAGACTATAGTATTGGGTTGGCCCTCCCTACAAGCTCCTGATTTAACGTCGCGTTCCCGACTAGGGATACATGATTACTACTCAGGGACTTCATCAAATGGTATGTGCCTCATCACGTTCTATCCCCCCGATGCTTTAGCCAAAATAGAGTGTTATTGATATTCGATCTCTAGTTTATCTAAAACCGCACCGCCTCCTTGTCTTTTAATTCAAACACTCCATAGGGCAACTTGGGTAATCAAGTAAGGGATGGTCCATTTGGACTTGAGCTGTTTCCCGAAGACACGGCTATCCCAGAACCTGTCTACAGCACCAAAAATCCCAACACTACACTCTTGTTTGCACTTTTTTGTTCCATTCTCCTTCTTCATCTCTTTCTTTGTGGATCTAGCGGATACGTGATTGGAGAATCACACTCTACCTCATAATCCTACAACAACGTCTGAAGGTCAGCTTCTTCATGTTCAATACAAATTTCAATCTGCCCCTTTTTCCATATCAACTAAGGCTCTACCTGTAGCCAAGGATGGCCTCCCAAAAATAATTAGGCAATCAAAATTGACTTCACAATCAAGATAACAAAATCAGCCGAAAAGTATGAATGAATCAACTTTTACTAGCACATCATGAGTATCCTATAGGCCCTTTTCAGACTGTCCGATCAGCCATCAATACCGACAATCCGCAAGGGTTTTGGGTGCCCCACACCAACGTCTTGTAGATCGAGAGGGGCATGAGATTTATGCTTTGCCCCCAATCACTAATGCTTTCGCAAAATGTAATGCCCAACTTACATAATCGTGACCGCACCCGTGATCTTCTTTCTTTTGTACGATGGATCTTTAGTCAAAGCACTACAATGCTGGCAGTCTATATAATCCTAAAGTGACCGAGTCCTTTCTTTGTGACCAGATCTTTCATAAACTTGGCAATAACCGGGGTTTTGTTTAGATTTTCTACCAAAGGCATTGATAGAGAGCTGCTTTAGCACTTGTTATCAAACCCGTATTTACCATCCCTCGATCTTTTTCACTGATCTCTGAGGGGAGATGTTGGTGGTGGTCTAGGCATGGGATTACATCATATGGACTTCTATGGGGGTTCTAGCATCCGTTTTCCATTGATCTCATTCTTCCGCACCACTATACCCTTTACCACCTTATCACCATTCTTTCTCACATTTTCCTCATCCCGAGCGACATAGGTGGGTCACGGTTTGCTTACTACTACCCGAGTAGTTGATCGCCAAGCGTGCAGCACCTCATTTTTGGATTTTGGACAGTGTTGCTAGGAGAGCACGGTGCCGTGTGTTCACTGTTGCGATAATTGGGCTATGTGCAACTCGATCTGTTTACTTCGTATTGCATGTATACTCAACTTTTTTCCCAATACTATCTAATCAACCTTAAACTCATTAATGTGATCATCACTAGCATCGGGAACCTCTAATCATGTTGTGCAACATATCTCACCGTCTCGTCATAAACCTATCTCCACCCATCCCTAGGGCGTAACTTTCACAATTTTGAGGAGGTACATACGGGCCCATTCCTATCATTTCATTTACCATAGTTACCCCTGCTAAGTTGTTGTCGGCGTTCTAGGTCCATCTCGCACAAGAATGGAGAAAAAAAAAAAACCCTCAGACGGTTATAGTTACGATAGTTCCGTACATTGGTTCCCTTGACCTTGGCGCCATTATCCTTACTTTAGCCTGTTGGGCGCTTAGTCGCACACCCTCGTCTGCTCATTTATACTACTGCATATGTGTCCTACTCATAATAGCATTCATCATTAGGAGGTGGTGGGTTAGACCAAGTAGTTTGACTGTATTTATCTTTTCTGTCACCCCCAGTGACATGTTTTAAGTACAATCCAAGCTCAGTCTCATCTGCGCATTTCTTCCTTCACGAATCTCATCTGTGGTGGCAATTGGTGGTGACTGCACTGCGAAGGGTTTCTCCCTGTATCAAATCCACAACTTCCTAGAACGCCAATCTTTATTATTCCGGGAAATCGTTCTCAATTTTTCGGCAACTCAGCAAAGGACATTCCCCTAAAGATCCACCTACTAATAGTGTCCACAACCGCTTTGGTATTATCGGATCATGCTCCGATAGAATTTCCTTCATGACTCATCATCTATAACGTGATTTGGAACACTTCTCAAGAATGAGGTGTCTATCCCAATAACTCTATTGACCCTCTCCTGGTAGTGCCAAAAAGTTTATTCACTCTGGTCTTTGTGGGTTAGTTTCTTGGAGATCGGATAGTAGCCATGCTAAGAAGACATCCCTTAGTTGGTTCGAATGAAGATTGAGTGTATGGGAGCTGAGCTCCGTGAACCAGCATAGCGGCCTCCCCGTTATGAGAGGGAAACACTTTTGATACCTATTACTCTAAATCCAAATCAGCCTCCCTACGGACAGGAACACAACTTTTACCTCCTTAGCTAATGGGTATTTGGTCCTTAGAAGGTAGCCCTGAAAACACACCCCTGCAAGGAGCATGTGCATCATGCTACTATTACGCACAAAAGTATGGCCTGTGGTGGCGTTGCAAAACAGTGGGCCCATCTGAAGTCTTCTATGTTACATAGGAGCCTCTATAGTAATGCTTGGGGGGGGCCGTGGAGGGGATTGTGTCCGCCTTTGTTGGTGTTAACGCCGGATCGATTGGGTAACAACTGACCATGGGAGCATCACCGGAGCCTGGGATGTTTCCTTGTTTCGGATCATCATCATTTATTCCATGTTTTGATTCATATTGCACAGTTTACGCTCTAATTTGTGTTCGTAGTGGAACAAGGGTTCTTCTCTCCGTGTATTTGGCATACAAGGGATGATAGTCCTAAAAAAAATCAAATATAAACAAAGTAATAATCAAGAAATATCACCTAAACTATAGTAATAAGTTCAAGTTAACTAAATCTATATTCCCCGGCAGCGTCGCCAAAATTTGATACCTCAAACCTACTTTCCCAAATACAGAGTAAGCGGTCCGTGCTCAAGTAAATAAAACCCAACTAGTGAGGTTGGATCGTTACCACCCACGAGAAATAGTCTAGACTTAACTTCAATATATTATTACTATTGTTTTCAGTCAATGACCTCCTTGGAAAGTAAAAACATAAAAAGGGGGGGTTTCTATTCTAACTGAATGAAAAGATAACATAACGACTATGAAAAAGACACATGTAACAGCTTTGAATGTTGGATTTAATCAATTACTTCAAATTAACTAGGGTTTACTGTTCCTCACAGTTTCAAACCTGATAATTATAACTAAAACCATTCTTTTCCTAGTATCTGCATGCAAAAACAAAGTGGGAGTAAGCTTGTATTTCTAAATCCTTTGGTGCCGGCATCTAGAAATCTAACCCTTATCTTTACCTCATATTAAGCATCGTATTCAATATTTGACTAAAGTTATTACCCAGTTCGTACCAATCAATACTAGCCATTAGATAGTATAACACTAAATTTATGTTGATAAGTCATTCCTATTCTTTACCTTCCTTGGTCGGCAAGTAGTATTAATTCGAGTTCTAACGTTGGCCATCCGTTCAAAAGACTTCTAAGCGAAAGATTCTGAATACATGCAGACCCTATTCTAATAATCGTTATTTTAAGTGGTTTATCCTCATTTTTTTCCTATGGTTTCCCACAACCCTAGTTATTGAGTTAAGTTACTCATAGTCCTATCAAAATATTCAAATATTTAAATAGGATTTCCCTGTACTTACTTCATGAGAAGAGTAAAATCCTAAGTTTGCTTGATTGTATCACACCAATAATCACTTGCAGAGAAACTCAAAGTAATCAAAAATCTCACAAAAAGTCTAATGATAATCAAAAGGTGTCTAACAATACATAGTCTAATAATGATCTAGCGTCTAACCCAAAAACAATGTTTTTCGAACTATTTAAAGAAAATAAAAACCTAATTGAACAAGGACTCTATTTGCTGGAAATCTGTCAAAACGTGGCTGGGTCGACGGACCTCGTGAGGGATCGTCGTGGTCACGACGGACCATCATGGACTCCATCGTCCCATACTTATGCAATTTCTTCTACTGCTCTTTTCATTATGCTCGACGGCAAGTATGACGGACTGTCATAGGCACAATGGTCCGTCCAGGGTCTTCGTTCCAAAACACTTCAACTCTTTTAATATGGGTACTAGATTATTTCTTTGAACTTCATGACGAACCTGCAGGACGGACCGTCATCGACACGATGAGCCGTCACAAGATTCGTAACCCCACACTTGGTCAGACTTCCCCATCTTCTTTCGGTAGCTGCACTACGCTGCCACCTACGGACCGTCACAAGCACGATGGACCGTCACAAGATCCATAGGTGGTCTCTTCTGCATTTCTTTGCTCAAAATTTCCGCATTCGTCTTTGGACAGATTTCCTGCAAAATAAAGAGAAACTTATATAAATATTAGCACAAAAAGGCTTTTGGACACACTAAACATAAGGAAAAAGTATTAATAATACCGTGAAATTATGGTATATCAATTATTCACCATAGAAACTCCATAAAAACAGTATATAATCATCATATAAACATAGGTGAATGTTACTTACTCTATTGGGATCAGAAACACACCTTACCCACAATGCAATCACAACCATCACTTGTTTGGGGTTCTTTGGATTCTCAATAGTAGGGAAACTAGGGGGACTTCATGGATGAAAGATTCCATGAATGAATGAGATTCACATACCTTTGATTAGATTCTTAAGCCCAGTTTAAAAACTTTGTGAAATTGGGCTTAAGAAGCCTCTAATTTCTCTTATTCTTCAATGGTGTTTTAGGAGGGTTTTGGGAGGGAAAGGTTTTTGATTTGCATTCTAGGGTCTTATTGGAAATTGTGCTTCTTAAATACTCTTCAAATACCTAAAATAACCGCCAATAATTGATCCCTAAATTTCCCAAAATACCCCTGCAACTATTGGACATTTTAACAAACTTAAATTTGACTTAAAAATGACGCAACAAAATTAGGGAGTTTACTGTGCGTCGCTGAGGCACTTCAAAATCTTATTTTTCAAAAATTCTTGGACAGAATGGTTCGTGACTGCCCCGTATCACAAGGAAAGACTTTTTCCCACTGCATGACAGTTGTGCAACGCGCAGCCACTGCCTAGGCTGGCACTGCAACTTGGCAGTCTAAGTTTGGGTCCTCTTTGGTACCCTTTTGATGGTCCTCAGGGCGTCGTTCTCAGACGTTTCGACCCTTTGTATGTCAAAATATGTATATGAAACATCTATACTCAATTTCACCCTCAAACAATCCTCCAGAACTTAACTACGAAACACTAAAACACACTAGTTTGATTTTGACTAGTTTCCGCACGTCTTTGACGTTCTTGGGAATTTGACCTTCAAACACTTCCAAACTTTATATACTGAATATTAACACTATTTTTAGTCATTTTAGGACCTTATAATATGATTAAACCCATGTTAGGATCTATTTTGATCTACCTCATTTTTTGGGTGTAACAGAAGTGGTTACTCATACAACCCATTCACACACACCAAGATGGTCCTTAAGACTACCTAAAGTAAAGTTATTCCAAATACATCACATATCACATATTTTAAATTCAATAAGAGAAGTCTTTATATAATTTAGACTCCCTACCTAAGGCTACTCTAAGACTCACCTAAGTAAAACATGAAGAGACCTCCCATACACCATCTTCAAGCCTACCTAAGCAATCCTCAAAACTACCCTAGATAAATACTTTTTTTTATAAAACATACTTCATTAAGAATCCATACTTTTCATTTAAAACCATTTCGAGAGAAAACCATACATTTAGAGGACTTCACATATTGGTCTTGGAAAGACCTACGGAACATACATAATAGTATCTAGCCTACTCGTGCAATGTTTAGATAACGTCTCATTCCACTACCTATACTTTGTAGAACTTATCCAATACTAGAATGTATCCCACATAATGATAATATACATTAACCGACATAGACTATACTATATAGGCATGGAATCCAGAGTCTACCCTACTTAGATGGAGGGTGTTCTACTTGCCAAGGATATATCTAGGACACATCCCATGCAGACACATAGTTAAGGAATATCAAGGGTTTCTTTGTACTCTAATCTCAACTTAAATAGATTCAATCCCCAAGCATAATCACTCGGTGCTAGCCTTTGTCCTCATTGAGTAAGTCCAATCACAAGAAATATGAAAAGTCAACACTTCTAGTCTTACCTCCCTATAATTCCTCTACCAATGATGGGTCCACTAGGGCTTCCACTCAACGTCAATAAGGATAGATAGCTCAATAACTTTCTTAGAGATGGTTTTATGTCGTTCCAGCCAACCGATCCTTAAGTCCATTCACACGAGAAAGATACCATTACGGTTTTCATCTTGAAGGATATCATAACCTTCTTTACATATTTCAAGGTCATACATACAAGACAAGGGTTCTTTAGCCTACCAAGTCAAGGGATCACATATTAACATATATTTCATGCATCATGAAGAGGGATTTAGGTCTACAAAGTCAAGAAACACCATTAATCATATCACATATATAATTTCATTCAAGTACCATGTATGAACACTAAGTCTACCACATCAATGCATAAAGAGCCTTATAATAGTCTACCATAAGCACATATAGCCATTCAAAAGACAGCATGCCTTAACCTCACACATACACATGCAACATCATCATATAAGACATTTCCTACTCTTCTATCACCACATATCATCACTTAAGAAAGAATCATAACATAAGCATTTATACAAGATCACATAAGCATTACAAGAGCACTACACGTTATATCTTCATATTTCTACCAAATAACAAATATATCACATCATACTTCACTTTACACAATCATATAAGCCATAAAATCTTCAACATGATCACATTACTTCACATAATCAACTTCACATTATACACACATATAAGCCCTAGCATGATACTACTACAGTTTACCTAAACAATGCCGACAAGGCCATATTCATCACATAATAAACATATAAACACCGCCACCATATATGGACCATATCAATCAGTAAATCCTATAAAACTTCTACACGATATAGAATGATCAAGACACTTACCACCTTTCTATCATCATCATCATCATTCCTTAGCCATTTAAATCAAATCAACTCATAAAGACTCTTACCAATAGTCATGAACACAATTTTAAACCAACAATCCAACAATATATAATATGAATATAATCAAATCAAGGCAGCCTATATACAATTCTAATATTATCCTTACATAAATAAATAGCCTAAAGCAATCTACACATGAATTCACTATTATCAAGCTATGATCAATTCAACCATAATAAAGCCAAATAAAGACATATGAGGTCAAGGATTCATGGAGATTTTCATTGGAAAAAATCAATTCTACATATATAGTAACATATATTAATGTTTGAAAACGTTTCATACAAGAACCCATGACCTAGAGTAGAAATTGGACCTTTTCATATTTTTAAAATCATTGAAATTGGCTCTAAGGTGATAGAAAGCCTTATATAAAGAACTATCATACATTATTATAAGTAACCCAAAGAGAATTGAATAAGAACTCCATTGAAATGAATAATCCAAGCTCCATATTCACCTTGATCACTCATAAAGGTTTTTGGAGACAATATGGGAGGGAAAGGGTTTTGACTAAGGTATTAGGGTCTAAATGAGAGTGAAATCATTTAATACTCTTAAAATATCAAAAAACACCTAATAAATCGTCTTTCGGATTTACAAGACTTGGAGTGAATTTCTTAAAACACACCAAGCTTGGTAGAAAAATTGCAGGTAATGCAGGTGCCCATCGACGCGCACCCATCGACTGACCATCATCTGGTCTACACCCCATCGTTTGGGGTCCTTATTTTGGGTTTGCAACTCCCAAATTTGAAGTATTCAATGATCCATGAACGCCCCAAGTTGAAGAGCCATCATTTGATCGACTGGCCGTCGTTTGGGGGTCACGTTTGGAGACTGTGTGGTAGTTCGTCCCTTTGATTTGGGGTCCTGCTCTAGGTCCCCTTGTGGGTCCTAGGTGGAGTCATACACGGTCGCAAAACCCCTATCCCCTATAAATTTCATGATCAAACAAGTTACAAAATATGCAAAAGCACATAAAAAAACACAAGTAAGCCCAAAGGCTAACTTTCGAACGTTCTTAGACATTTGATCTCCAAACTCTTCCAAACTTTATACACTGACTCTAAACACTATTATTAATCATTTAAAGATCTTATAAACTCAGGACACACACATTAAGAACATTCAATAACATAAGGACTAGTCATCAAACGTCTTTATCGTTCCTCGACGTTTGACTTCAAACTTAACCGGATTGACTTCAAAACTCACATACACACTTATTAAACTATTTAACATAACATAGATAACTTGTGAAGCTATATATAATCGTATTTCATTTTAGGGTCGTTATATGCTCTCCTCCCATCAGCCTCCTCTAAAGTGTATATGGCCTCAATATACCTGATATCTTTGGGGAGGATGGAGTAACCTCTACATATGCAGCCACATATCGAGGGACTCCAGCACTCTGGCACAACAATGTGATCAGATTTGGGAATTGAAGGGAGGCCTGCCTGTATTTGTACCTAATATCCATCTCCTTCTCTATAATATGTCCTATGTCAATGCTCTTCTTCGACATAATCGACCAGAGGCAGGCCATCTTAGGATGGGAAAGAATGGACTTATTTTTGGATGACATAATACAATTGTTTGATAAATTTAAACCAATATCATGCAACAGCAATAGAGTCCCTCTTCTCGATCCGGACTCCCGGATAAATCCACCTCAGGGTGGTATCTGCGATGAGAGGATCTAGACATCCCTTATGCTCATCCAAGGGTGTCGTAGATGTAGAAAAATTAGGGTAGTTTATTTTTTTCCCTATATCAAGTGCCGTGTTGATATGATCATAACTTAAGTGTACTACCATCCAATTTACAATTATGGATCCCACCGATTTGAATTCACTAGCCTTCTTATTGATTTTGGGAATCAGATCACCATACGTTGAGTAAAATTCCAAGACCATATAGGGATGTATATTCCTCGAGGCCTGATAAACTTCTCAATGTGATGGTAATGGAGTGTCCCCTTCACTCTGGAGTATCTGCCCTCTAGTCTTTCCATGGATAACAACTTCTCCTCGAGGATAGTCCGCAACCCACAAGTTATTAATCTATTAAGGAGTCAGGGAGGAGGAACTATTGGTTGAACTGGATCCAAGGAGGTGCTTGAGCTAGAATTGTATCTTCCAGAGGAGAGGCTGCTAGGTCTCTAGCTGAGTCCGGACGCAGTCTAGCATGGATCTTTGCTCTCCGGGAATTCAATAGTTGGTCATACTCCGGCACAAAGAACACAACTAGGGACTTAAGGGCTTCGCCCTCGCTGTCTTAGTTGCTCATCGGAGTATCTTATACGGTCCTTTTGCCATGCCCTTGCTTCCTTTTGGAGGCTCTATTTTTCATTTCTTGGGAGGATTTGCTCTCGTTTCATTGATCAAAGTAAGCCTTGCTATTTTACGGGGTGGAATGTGAAGGTTTGTGCTTTCCATATCTGCAGAACATCATAAAAAAGTTACAAAAAGTTAGAGCAAGATTACAGAAAGACTCATCGATAAGTTTGGTGAGCCCAATATGGCAAAGTTTTTCACGACCGGGGAGTACCCTTTAGACGTAACAGGTGGACAAGACCTTAGTGTTCTTCATAAAATATCATTGGTCAAAAATACAGAAAATAAAAAACATTTACATAGTGAGGTATATATAGACCTCTCACATATCATATATGGAGTTTACGTAGAGTTCTCATTTACTGAAGCTTAAGAAATATTCTCTACAAGAAATTGTACATACGACGATATTAATTTGGTTATATTTGAAACAAATATAGAAAAATAAAGAATTTCACGATATTTATGAACAAAATGTCATGAAACAATAACATTTGATGTCAACTTTCATAAAAATAATGACATTTGATATAAAATATCGTAAAAATGATGATGGTTGGTCCAAAATGTCACTATGATAATGACATTTATTGCAAAATGTCGTTAGTTTTAGCAAAATCTAGAGAAAATTTCATATAAAGGATGACATTTGCTATAAATGTTGAATATAATAATGACATTTATTGCAAAATGTCATTGTTTTAGCAACATGTAGTGATAATGTAATAAAAATGATGTCATTTGCTATGAATGTCGAATATAATATGATATTTATTACAAAATTTCAATATTTTAGTGATATTTAGAAAAAATATACTTAAATAGTGACATTTAACATAAATGTCAAATATATTATGACATTTAGTGCAAAATTTCATTGATTTTAGTGACATTTAGAAAAATATTTCAGTAAAATAGTGACATTTGTTGTAAAATATCATTTATTTTAGCAACTTTTAGAAAAATTGTTAATAAAATAGCAACATTTGATACAAATATTGTAACGACCTGTTTAGTCGTGTTGAGCAGCAGATTTTATTGCTGGAAAAATAGGCTGAGGCGGCGGACCCTACGGACGGACGTCTCAATTAACGGGCACCCGGGACCCGACGACTCGTCCCCAGCAGGGTCTACGTTTTCAAAAACACTTAGAAAAAATCTGGAAATTCGCGGTACGAAAATCGATCTCTGACCGTCACGACGAAATCGGCAGGACGGGGACAGTAACCAGGAGTGACGGGACCGTCACAAAACTCTATGGTGGAAATTGAGTCTCGGACAGGTTGCGACGACCGACCGGAGGACCATCGCAGGCAAGATGGGCAGTCGAGCAGGATTGGCGCAATCCCAGTCTGTGGTCGGATTTCTTTACACATTGTAAAGGGACATTTTTTACTATTCCTGCTTATAATGGATAAAAAAAGTATAGAGGGTTTAATGTTAATTAAGTCTACTTACTTGGGGTTAAAGACGGTAACATCAAGTTAATTAGTGGGTTATCATGTAATCTGTCATTCTTAATATATATACTAATTCGGTAAAAGAAAGAGGGTTTGAATAAGAAAAAATAGAAAGAACAAAGAGAGACAGAAAAAGAAAAGAGAAGGATGAACGAGTAGTAGAGGAGAGAGAGAAATGAAAGAAGATAGTTGTTGATCGCAATTTTCTTAGGTGAGGTTGGGTGGAGGTATGTTATGGTTTTTTACAACTACGTAGTAAACTCTTAATAGCGAAGAGAGGTGTTAGGTAGTATGATAAGTCTTCTATAGGGCTCAATTGTGTATATGCATGATGTTGATTTTATATTATAGATATGATTGTGATAAAATACGCGTGATGAAAGCTATTGAATCTTCTTTAAATCTTGAAGAAACCCTAATCTACTTTGTTAATGATGATCCCTTGTAAAAAAGAAATTCTTTGATGAACGACGTAGTGAGATTAGGGGGATCGGGGTTTGCCACGGACTCCCGGTCCCGGATAGTATATGAGGGATCGGAAGTGGTCACGTTCCGACACCAGGGTAGTATATGTACGGGTGCCACGTTCCTGGTACCAAGATAGAATGAAAGGATCGGAAGGACGTTCCGACACCCAGCGGTAGTATATGGATCGGGTGCCACGTTCCAGGTTACCAGGATAGATTGAGGAGCGGAGAGTGTCAAGTACCGACACGAGAGTAAATAATATAATGAATCTTTGAAAGATTTACTAATATTAATCAATCTAAAGAACCTGTTTCCCAAAAAGAGTATGTGTGGAGGCTTTGAGTTCTCATAAGTATATCGGTGATATTATAAAATGATTGTTTTGTACTTGTGCTATCACATGTTAAGAATATAGTTGATTTTATGATATTATCTGAGAATATTGCTTTATATTTGAGTTGGCCGATGATATCTACGCAGATGTGGTTGTACTGACCCCCCTACTTTTATGTTTTCTTTTTGTATTATTGTGGTATGCAAGCAAAGTGCCGGCATCTGCGGGACTCAACATAGTTCAAGTCAGTCTTCGTCACACCGGATCTTCAGGGTGGGTGTGAAGCTAATGCTTCTAGCTTGGACTGGATCTCCTTCCTCATGTCTGATGCCTTGAAGTAGGCATAGACAGTTTTATTTGTTTTTAGCTTATTAGAATACTCTTAGTTTAGTAAATTGAATCATAGATGTTCTGTGGGATGACTCCAGATTTTGGGGAAATTAAAGATGTTGATTTAGAAGTTATTGGAATTGTTTTTATTCTGGAGTTTAAGTCTTCCGCATTGCGTTGTGATATTAAATTGAAATGATAAGGTTTAGATTGGTGGTTGCTCACATAGGAGGGTAAATGGGGTGCCAGTCGCATCGATTTTGGGTCGTAAAAAACTTGGTATCAGAGCATTAGGTTCGTTGGTCTCATAACACAAGACAGGTTCTAGTAGAGTCTCAAAAAACGGTAGGGGGACGCCTTTACTTTTCTGAGGGCTATAAGACTTTAGGAAATTCCATTCTTCTTTCTTTCTTTCGGCTATACTTGGATCCAATTGGTATTCTAGGTGATACCAAATTGGATCTGACCATCGTCACTCTATTTCGCAGATGGTAGAACTAGAGCAACGACTACGCCAACATCAATATCAGCAAGAAAAGATGCATCAAAGCCAGCCACTGGGGCTGGGGGGGGGCTTTTTTGGAGCTCGAAGTGCAACAGTGCAAAGAGGCCGTGGTGAGGTCGCGGGAGGAGGTCCTATAGAGGGAGGACGAGGCACTTAAGGGGCGCATCTGGGTGCTAAGGCGGTGCGTTGGACTCCGCCACCGACTGAGGAAGTAAGTAGTAGAGAACGGGGAGGATGGGGAGGATGAACAGGACAGAATGAGGAAGGAAATGCCACCCAACCTACCCCAGGATGATCAATCAGGTTCTCGCTATTTAGTGGGTTTCTCATCAGGGTCAGGCACACAGTGTTTTCTGCACCACAATATCCGTTAGAGGGTACTTACAACATGCAGCCACTATGGCCCCTCGTTGGATCCTCATTGGACATCGGCATGTTTCCACGTCTGGACTATGGGCCTATAATGACAAATGATCAGCATGAACTTTCAGTAAGTTCTTGAAATTTAAAACCTCCCACCTCTTCAAGGGTCAAGAAAGAAATATGAGGAATGGCTTACGATTTTCTGGTTGACTGTCAGAGATAATACACAAGATGGGTATAGTTAGAACGGTTTGGTGTTGAGTTCGTGGAGTTACAGGATTAAACGGGGAGGGAAACGCCAAAATGTTGGTGGCGGTCACAGTTGAGTGTCAACCAAAGAGGCACCACCTATTTGACTTGAGCCTCATTCTCAGCTTGTTTATGGCGAAGTCTACCCCCGCGTAATTGAGGGATTAGGAAAAGGATGAGTTTTGAGCCTAGAGCAAGGTTAGGGATGTCGGTCCAATGGATATGGGGCTAAGTTTCGTGCACTACCAGATCTGCCCACCCCCAAACTAGGTTCATTTTTAGTCCCCACAAGAGCGGATTCGCCGTTTTGTGAAGGGTTGAGATCAGAGTTGCGAATTCAGCCTCACAGGTAAGCGGACGTACGGCAAAATCCTTCCAAGAAGTGGTATTAGATTCGTGGTTAGTAGGAGTGGAAGGAGTGAAAGCCAAGATGAATTAAACCATGGATTCGACATCAAAGAGAGTTTCGGAAAGGGAGTGAGTTTAATGGTTCTTACTCGAGGACGGACAGGGATTCCGAGGTTACTCAGTTCGACACATTCATCTTCACTACGACTGTGAGTTGGGGGTCCACTCAGAACGGCAACCACTGTCATGAGAGACCTATGCATGGAATCTAAGAGTGTTATCGGGTGTGGGGAGACTGGGGCATCATCAAGAGGTATTGTCCAAAACAGAGTTATAGGGACCCACAAACAGCTAGAGGTAGAGGTGGTCATGGCAGAGGCCGTTATTCTGGAGGCGCGATGGTGGCCGAGGTGGAGGTAATGTTGGTCACCAAAAAAGGCCGGGGGTGATGGGCAAACTGCTAGCACTACATCACAACCTGTAGGGACAACAGACAAACAAACGAAAAGGCCCATTGTTATGCTTTCCATGGGAGATGCGAGGCGGAGACATCTTGAGCTATCCATCACAGGAATCTTCTGGTTGTGATTGCATGGCTCTGTATGTTTGATCCTGGAATCAACATTTTCTTTTGTATATTCCTCATTTGCTAATGGTTTTAATTTACATTGTGAATTAATTGATAACGCCTATTTGTGGTTCTACTCAGTGGTTGAGTCTTGAGTTGAGAAGAGGTATATAGGTCTGTGTGGTGAACTTTGTGGGGAAGCAACACTTATGGTAGATTTGGTTATCTTAGAAATGTTTGATTTTGATTTTGTAATTGTGGGTATGACTTGGCTTTCTCGCAATTTGCGACTTGGATTGTTAATGCTAAAACGATGACGTTAGCCAGCCTGGGACAGGATCCGTTAGTGTGGGAGGGTGACTACACTTCCAATCCGGTTGCGTTATAATCCTCCTTTCTTCGTGCTAGAAAATGGTAGTAAGGGTGTTTAGCTTTCTTGCGCACATCTCAAGGAGACACTACACAAGTAGTACCGCGATTGAGTCGGTTTTCGGTGGTCCGTGATGAGTTTCTTGATGTGTTCCATTCAGATCTTCAGGGTATGCCACCAGATAGGGATATGACTTCTGTATTGCTCTTGAACCGGGGACTCTCCCCATTCTATACCCCCTTCTAGAATGGCCCCCCGGGAGTAAGAGAATTTTAAAAGCCCCCAAACTTCAAGAGTTGTTGAGCAAAGGCTTCACTAGGCCAAGTGCCATCTCTTTGGGGCGCGTCCGGTTTGTTTGTGAGAAAAGAAGGATGGGATTCTGATGTGCGTAGACTACCGACAGTTGAACCAAGGTGACTATAAAAAGAAACAAGTATCCGCTTCCTCGAATTGATGACGTCGACAGTTACAAGGTGCTTGTGTTCTTCTCTAAGATTGATTGAGATCGTGGTATCATCATGAAAATAGGGCAACGGATGTGCCAAAGACTTGCTTTTAGAACCAGGTATGGGCATTACGAATTCGTAGAGTGATGTCTTTGGGTCTTACGAATGCCCATATGCTGTCATGAGTTTGATGAACGGGATTTTTTAAGCCATATTTGGATCTCTGTGTTTGGATCGCATTTATGATGATATACTATATTACTCTCTAAAAGTAAGGAGTAACATTGAGGAGCATTTGAGAATGGTGTTGGGAAATGTTGGAGGGAGAGAAAAAATCTTTATTGCCAAGTTCTCTAAGTGTGAGTTTTGGCTAGATGCAGTTGTCCCCTTGGGGCATTTGTGGTTTCCAAGGATGGAGTGTGGTGGATCCTTTAAGATCGAAAGTAGTCGAATGAAGGAAGACTGGGTAAGAACAACTAATGTTCAGAAAATAAAGAAGCTTTGTTGGTTGGCAGTTATTACCGTCGATTGTCAAGGGGTCTCTTCAAATTGCTTCCCCAACTGACAACTTGACTAAGCAAAATGTTCACATTTGTATGGTGGATAAGTGTGAGGAGGCTTTCAGAAGCTCACGACTATGTTGGGACTACCGCACCGATCTTACCTTGCAATGGGGGTAGAACTTCATTGTTCATTGTGATGCCTCCTATTCTGGTTGGGGCAGTGATAATGAAAGAGAAGAATGGATGCTTATGCTTCGAGGCAATTAAAGGTGCATGAACGTATAATATCCGACCCATGATTTCGAGTTGGCTGCAGTGGGGTGTTTGCATTAAAGCAATGGAGACACTATGTATATGGGGTTAAGTGTGAAGTCTATACACGAATCATCGTAGGTTTTACAGTATGTCCTTTACTCAGAGAGATTTACATTTGAGACAGGGAGATGGATGGAAAACTATTTGAAGGACTACGACAATACACTATCTTTATTCAATCCTGGGGAAGCGAATGTTGTAGCGGATGCTTTAAGTCGCAAAGGCGGGAAGCATGGGAAGTTAGCTCACTTGCCAAGCTTCTAGACGCCCATTGCTAGGGAGGTTTCAAATTCTGGTCAACGACCTTATGAGATTAGAAGTAAATGATAAGGGAGGATTTTTAGCTTGTGTGGAGGCAAGATCTTCCGTACTGGACAAGATAAGGGAAAGCAGTTTAATGATGATGAAAAATTGATCGATCCGAGATAAGTGTTGCAAGGAGAGCTTTAATAAGAAGCGAAGAAAACGCATGAGGAAGGTGTTTTGAGGATTAAGGAAAGGGTATGTGTACCACGCGTCGATGATTTTGATCTAAACACTATTCTGACAGAGGCCATAGTCAAGGTATCGATACATCCGGGTGCAATCAATATGTACCGTGAACCTAAAGGCAACACTTTTGGTGGAGAACGAATGAAGGTGATATTGTGGATTATTGCCAAATGTCCAAATTGTCAACAAGTAAAGTAATGAAACACCCAAAGGCCCGTAGGACCACTTCAGAGAATGCTCTTTCCGGAATGGAAATGGGAGAAATTGCAATGGACTTCCGTGGTTGGTATTCCAAAGGACATGGGGCAAGTTCGACTCCATTTCGGTGATTGTGGGACAGATTAACTAATCTTCTCATTTATTCCGGTTAAGGTGACTACAATGAAGAGAAGTTAGCCAAACTTTAAATCCAGAAGTTGTTCGATTGCATGGATTCCCACTATCCATCATATCAGATAGAGGACGCAGTTGTACTTTAGTTTTGGGAAAACATTGCATGCGGAATGGGTACTAGGTTGACCTTAGTACAGCTTCCACCCTCAGACCGATGTCAGTCTGAGCGAACAATTCAAGTGTTGGAAGATATGCTTCGTGCGTGTGTGATAGAATTTGGTGGTCATTGGGGATAACTTATGCCTTAGCGGAATGTTCGTTTTACAATAATAGCTATCACTCAAGTATTGATAGGACTCCTTTCGAAGCACTATATGGATGAAGATGTGGTCTCCCATTGGTTGGTTTGATGCATTCAAGGGTTAGACCTTGGGTACTGAACCTTTAGGGACTCGTTAGAGAAAAAGGTGAAAATCCATCAAGAGGAAGCTTCTAGCGGCGCAAAAGTAGACAAAAGAAATTGCCAATCAGAAAGGTTAGAGACTAGAGTTCATGGAGGGTGATGAAAAAAAGTCTTGTTGACATGAAAGTTTCGCAAATGAACGGGGTGATGCGTTTTGGTTAAAATGAGGCAAGCTAAGCCCCAAGGTACATTGGTCCCTTTGAAATACATAAGCGAGTAGGGAGGTGGCTTATGAGTTAGCCTTGCCTCCAGGCTGTCCAGAGTAAAAGAGTACATCCGGTATTCCATGTGTCGATGTTGAAAAGATGTAACATGGGGATGGAAATACATTATCCGTTGGGATTCAGTTTTGTTGATGGAATTGTCTTATGAGGAAGAGGCCTGTTGCCATTTAGAAGAGAAAATTCGCAAGGTTGAGGTCAAGGGAGATTGCTCATCAAAGTTCAATGGAAGAACGACCAGTTAAGAAGCACTTGGGAGAGGAGGCAGATATTGCGAGAAAGATTACACATCTGTTTTTACAGATTCAGGTATCTTTTCGCCCTTGTTTTCCTTCTTGTGATCGTTCGGGACGAACGATGGGTAAATTGGTATCTCTTGTAACCGGAACCTGTTTAGTCCGTTGTTGAGCAGCAGCAGATTGATTGCTGAAAATAGGCTGAGGCGGACGGACCCACGACGGACCGGTATGGGCGCGACGGACCGTCGCAGGGTCTCGTCAAAAACACTTGGAAAAAATCTGAAATGGGTACTGAAATATCGGACTCTCTGACCGTCACGACGAAATGGCAGGACGGACCGTCACAGACTCTATGGTGGAAAATTGAGTCTCGACGGCAGTGCGGACGGGACCTGCAGGACGGACCGTCGCATGGAACGAGGGCCGTCGCAGGTGCGCATCCCAGTTTGGGTCGGATTTCTTTACACATTTTTACGGGACGTTTTGACTATTCCTGCTTTAATTATAAAGTTCTATTATTTTTTTTTTTTCTTTTTGTTTTTTTTTTTTTTTTTTTTTTTTTTTTTTTGGGTTTTTTTTTTTTTTTTTTTTTTTTTTTGTGGTTATGGTTTTTTCTGTTTTTTGGGGGGCGGGGGGGGGGTAGAGGGAATGTTAAATAAGGTCTAATTACGTTGGGGGTGAAAAGAGTAACCTTAGTTATTAGTGGGTTATATTGTCATTTTTCATTCTTAATTATATACTAATTAGGTAAAAGAAAGAGGGTTTTTTTGAATAAGAAAAATAGGAAAGGAACAAAGGGAGAAAAGAAAAAGAAGGAAGAGAACGGAGTAGAGAGAGAGAGAGGAAACAAAGAAGATAGTTGTTGGATGCAATTCTTCGGTGGAGGTTAGGTTATGGTTGTACACTATTCGTAGTAAAACTATAATAGCGAAGGATATGTGTGGGTAGTATTGTTAAGTCTCTATAGGCTTAATTGTGTGGTATGCATGATGGGATTTTATATTTATATATCTATGATTGTGATAAAATAAGAGTGATGAGCTCATTGAATCTTAAATCTTGAAGAAAACCCTAATCTATTTGTTAATGATGATGCCTTGGATAAAAGAAGGCTTGATGGAAACGGAAAGTAAGTGAGATTAGGGGATCGGGTTCCACGTCCCGGTACCAGGATTGTATATGAGGATCGAAGGTTCACGTTCCGACCACCAGGGTAGTATATGGATCAGGGTTGCCACGTTTCGGGTACCAGGATTAGAATTGAGGATCGGAGTGTCACGTTCCGACACCCGTGGTGAGTGGTAAAGTATATGGATCGGGTGCCACGTTCCCCAGGTACCAGGTAGAAGGAGGAGCGGAGTGTCCGTTACCGACACGAGAGTAAATAATATAAGAACTTGATGAAAGATACTAATATTAATCAATCTAAAGAAACATTTTCCCCAAAAAGAGTATGGGTGGAGGCTTGAGTCCCATAGTTATGATCGGTGATATTATAAAATGATGTTTTTGTTACTTGTTGCTATCACATGTTAAGACTATAGTTGATTTTATGAATTATATGAGATATATGCTTTCTATTTGAGTTGGCCGATGATATTACTCAGTACGTGTGGTTACTTTTATTTTCTTTTTGTTTATTGTTGGTAGGCATCCCCCCCAAACGCGCCGTCCATCTTCGACTCAACAGGAGTTCAAGACAGTCTTCGGTCACACCGGATCGTCAGGGTGGGAGCTAATGCTTCTAGCTTGGACTGGATCTCCTTTCTCATGTCTTGATGCCTTGAAGTTTCGCATAGACTAGCTTTTATTTGTTTTAGCTTCTTAGAATTGAACCTTACAGTTTAGTTAAAATTGATCATAGATGTTCTTGTGGTGATGACTTCCAGATTTTGGGGAATTAATAGATGTGAAATTTTATGAAGTTATGAATTGTATTTTATTTATAGTTAAGTCTCGGCATTGCCTTTATGTGATTATTAAATTGAAATGATAAGGTTGAGATTGGTGGGTTCGCTCACGTGGAGGGTAATGTGCGGTGCAGTCGCGATCCGTTGTAGTCGTGACAAATATCGAATATATTATGACATTTGTTGCAAAATCGTTGATTCAATCAACATACAATGAAAATATCGTTTAAATAGTAAATATTTTATGCAAATAGCGAATATATTATGTTATATGTTGAATAATATCATTGATGTTGATGATATATGATGAAAAGTACTGTCAAATCAGGGCGGACCCATGTGGGTTCGTGAACCCTCTAGCAAAAAATTACATGATATAGATATAAGGTGAATCTTCTGTATTTGTATAGATATATATTTTGAACCCCTCAATAATAAAGAGAAACTGATGGCACAGTGGAAAGTTCCCTTGAAATTATTTTGTATGTCAATATTTCAAGTCTCCGTGTAAGCATTTTTTTTTAAAGTTTTTCTTTTATTTTCAGTTCCAGTTTCAAGTTCTTCTTTAGTTTATTTTTTTAACATTTAAAATGTGTTAAATAGTGGTTTTAAACCCAAAAGAATTCAACGTTTTCATTTCTAAAGATTTATTGATACGTTTATACTTTTATTTATTGAACCCCTAAACGAAATTTTGAATTCGTCACTGATAAAACATATTATTAGTTGCTAATTAAGGATATTTACACCTTATTTTTAAAATCTAATTATTTTTTAAAAAATTATTCATCAATATATGGATAAATTTTGAAAAAATTTGACCCCAAAATATATGATTTAAACAAAATTTACGTTATGATAAATCTATCTCCTTTTTACCCTCCTTGTTATTGCAATTTTAAATTTTATGAGCAAATGTAACTTGAGTTCGTTACAATACCCGTTGTGGAAGAAGAAATAACATTTTCTTTTTATTTTACAGGAGTTGAAAGATCCTGAAAGATCGATGTATTTGTCAATTGAACCTCACATTCGTGTAGTTTAAAGCTACATAAATGAATACTACTAGGCAAAACTCTCATTGGTCAATATTCCTATTTATCTTTTTTTCCCCACGTTTATGATAATTTTTTCTATTTATTTATTTATTTTATTGTAAAAATGAATGTGACAATTACCACACCATTTATTGATATTCTTTTATATAACAAAATTAATTGTTTTACTATCGTTACTCCCATGATTTTTGATAATTATAAGTCCTAATTCATATTAAAGTGCATGTTTATGATATAATTTCAAATTTCATATTATTTCCTATAAATAAAGTCATTATAAAATTTTGTTACAAAAGAAATGATCAATTTTTAAGGATCGGTTGGTTTGAATCGTTATGTTGAGATAAGTTATGCTGGAGTAAGTTATGTTGGAATTAGTTTTTATTGTTTGTTTGGTTTGTCATATTCAAATCAATATTCATTGTATATTTTTTGAGAATAAGTTGTTTGTTTACAAAAATACCCTCACCTTATGTATTTTTTTTTACATTTTCTTTGCAAGCATTAGTTATTTATTTTTTAATATAAAATGTTCATCCTATTTATCTTAACTATTTTTGTGTGTACAGTTCCATGCTTGTGGTGTCTGTTTTAAAAATTAAACTTTCACCTTATTTAACTTAAAAATTAAACTTTTATCTTATTTAGCTTAAAATAAATGTTCTTCTTATTTAGCTTGATAAGTTTTTCATCTTATATAGCTTAAAAATAAAACTTTCATCTTATTTATTTTAAAAGTAAAACTTTGATCTTACTTAGCTGAAAAATTAAGATTTTTATTTTAAATATATTAAAGTAAAAGAAATTTTGTTATTTAAGTTATCTACATTTTAGTTATAGATAAAATATAATTTTTCAGGTGAGTAATAAACTATATAATGAAAATTAATAATTTATTAGTGGAGTCAATATTTTAACAGAAAATCAAAATATAAATAAATATAATAGTTACGCAAATAAATTCAACTTATTAATGTATACATAAATAAAAATTGTAATCATAAAATTAATAGAAAAATATATTTATCATAAAAACAATGAATAATTAAAATTTTAAATGTTATTCTAAATGTTGTTTAAAATTATGTTAATTTGTTTGTACGTAAAAGTTGTGTATAAAAGTGTGTTTAAGGGGGTAATTTTTTAAATTTATCCATCATATCTAGGATAACTTATTCTGAGATTACTATACCTCCCCAGTGAGGGATAACTTATATATGGACTAAGGGGTCGGTTGGTACAAAAATGAATAATTCATGGATAATTAATGTAGGGATTAGTAATGCAGGGATTAGTAGTGAAGGGTTTATTTTTATCAAGTGTTTGGTTCATTGTTTCCAATCCCAACTTGTGTTTGAAATCAAATTCTTTAAAAATCTCCAATCAAATTATACCCTTAAATTATTATGTAATTTGGTCAAGGTAGACAATTATTAAAAAATATTTTTTATGACATTCTAACTAGATATGAGAAAAATAATTTTGTTGTCATCTTTCCAATTTTCTAATTGAATTATTTAAGTATAAATAATTTTCATCTTAATAAATTGATCACTAATAAAATGTCAATTTGAAATTTTTAAAAGATAAACTAGCAACTTCTAAAATCATAAAGGGGGTCAATAATTGTAAAATTGAATATATAAACCATGAAACATTTACACATAAAAAGTTGTAATGTTATAATTTTCGATGTATGTAGTGTTTTAAATTGTTCAAAAATACGATTAATTAGTGATATATTTGGCTTTTAATAGTAAATGTTAAATAACCACATTTACAAATTTGATTGATCAAATTTAGATATATTTAGTTAACAAAATAAGTCTTCTAAATAACTGGTAAACTAATGGAGTTAAATAATTTTACTAGTACATATATAAAATATAAAATCAAGAAATTAAAATTAAAATTAAAAAGATTTGAGGGATATTTTTGTGTTTATGTGCTTATCTCATGGTATTATATCCAATGTGTTACTAATACCTCCAAATGGAATGTAGTAGTAATACAACATATAATACCATGTAGGATTTATTAACTAATCCATGGATTAGTGTTCAAAGAAATGTTATGTTTTGTATTTCTATAGTATCAAAAGAATTTATTTAATATTTTTTCTCAGGCTAACATGGATTACATGATCAAGAAGAGTGGTATTACCGTAGTTGACACAAATAAAAAAAGTCAGTATGTTTGAAAAATCTTCAAGATCTTTCTTTTCTTTCAAAAGGAGGAACATTTCATGTATATAATTACTGCATCAATTCTTTAATATGTTTGTTTTTAGAAAAATTCAATTAGTCATTTTTGATATCCCAATTTTTTATTGTTAATGGGATTCTAATTACTATTATTATATAGTTTTAAATTTTCTTATGTCCATTTCTTGTGCAGAATTATTAATGAAATTGAGGTCAAGTATCGACTTCAACATGCTCGATTTTTGGATCGATGATTTCATAAAGATTAATTGCAAATTTATTGGAGATTTTAATTCCATTTGAATTAGGAGTTAATTAGTTTGTTTTATGGTGAGATTATTAAATATCGTTAAATCTCAATTTTACTTGACATAGAAAAGATAATGTGTTTTGACATTTTTTACTTTTACAAAAAATTTATTGTATTGCTATTTTTTTCTTTGGTTATAATACTAGAAAATATTTGTTTTATGTAATATTTTTTGCTTATCCCGAGGAAGATAGTTTTGAATGCACAAATTGTTTGTAAAGATAGTTTTGAATGCACAGATTAATTATATGTATTTGTATCTTGAGAAAAACTAAATATAGATTTTTTTGGGATGTTTGAAGAAAATTGGTATTGACATTAGAATATTAATGTAACATCTAGCGACATATAAAATTACTAATTTTTATGATATTCAATAATATTATTTGTTGACATTAACTAAAGTATCATAAATTTCTATGTGACATTTTATAAATGTCACAAGTAAGTGTGTTAAAATTTGTTTTACCAAACTTTTAATCTAAATGTCGGAAAGTTCAAGTGACCTTTCAAAAATGGCGAAAAAATAATTGCCATGTATCTAGTATCGACATTTACTTAAATATCAAAATAAATGTCATAAATCTCATACCAACATTTACCTAATTATAAAAAATAAATGTCATATATATCTCATACTGACGTTTATATCTAATACTGACATTCACCTAAATAATAAAAATAAATGTCATAGATTTCTTGTAGACATTTACGTAAATGTCAAAAAATAAATGTTGTAATAATCTTACCAACATTTACATATATGTTGTAAAGTAAATGACAATTTTTTTTCAACATTTATCTAAATGTCACAAATCCTTTCCGACATTATCCAAATATTGGAAAAATCCCCGACACTAAAATTTATGGCATTTGGTCCAAATGTAAAATAAATGTCGATAAATAAATTTGTGACATCTAAACATTATAATATAACATTTACAAAATGTCGTTGTATCTCCACTTTCTTCTAGTGATTCTAATAATATCATCTCACATTAAATAATCTAAAGAAAAGTACAACATCCGAGCATAGCCCTTATACAAGTACATATTGCCACAGATGGCTTACAACAAATGTCTTCCATAGTAGGAAAGAAATGAATGTCTTTAGACACTAGCAATACCACTACAGTAGAATAAAGGGCAGTATCCTAAACTTGAGGAACTATCAAAAACTTGGAAAAAAATCCAAGTCTTCTTGCAAAGCGACCTTGATACTTCGATGGCCCGAACCTACATTATTGGGAAAATGGAAAAAAATATGGGTTAGTACATCCACTTGTATTATGTATGGAAACATATAAATTTTTAAATCATGCTTAATAGGACATTTTGTTCAAAAAAATGCTAAGTCACTTTCAGAAGCCGTTATGTGCAACTAAGAACACATACAAGCCAATTATCACATATTCACTTAAGGCAAGTCCATATTCAACACAAGACCAACATCATCATAAAGTCAAGTCAACATGGATATTATCAAACATAAGGTCATATCAACATGAATAGCATCATATCAAGATCATGTAACCATAAAAACTCCAATATAATATCATAACAACAAATCATGTACAAGAGTTCATATCGTCACAACGTATAAGACCCTTACTCACAACCCTTTTCAAGCCTACAAGTGCAATGCTTATGTGAAGCCCCATAACCCAACATAATCAAATAAACCATGTAGAGGATCATAAACTATGTCTACAATTCATATCTATTCATATCATGCATATTCCTAATCATGTAAATCAACTTAGACTAATAGCATGTTCATCAATGAAACTAACATCATATAGGATCCTTAACATGTAAAGTCATCATATACATTTCATTCACATCATAAGTATATAAGAACAACCTCCTAGAACTTTTCTCAAAGGTCAACTTGTGCCATCTATAAGTAGTCTCATACCCCTACCTACATTAAGTAGAACCCCTTAAGTCACCCTATTTAGTGTTCATTTTATTACTTTCATTTAATTTCAGGAACAATCGTCTTAATTGGCAATAGACCATGTGATCTAAACATGAAATCCGATGTCATGAAACTCTACACCGAAAGGTGGTCTACTTGCAAAAATAGAACCAAAACATGAACATAGCATTCTAGGTGGATCCACTAGCTAGTATTCCTATATAGGCACATAGTTAACAAACTAGGAGATATGTCTTAAACCTCTACATTCCCATTAGCATAGGAGTCCTCATCTCATGAAAACATTTGGTAAATCTCCCTTTTATAGGGAGTTAACACCTCTCATTTTCATGTTCACTCGGTGTTAAGATAAAGTCCCTTTTTGAAATGACATTAAGTCATTCTTAATCATCATAGCTTAATGTAGTTCATAAGATACTAACCCTCTTGTATATCATGCCATTAGCTTATTAGGTATAGGATCAAAACTTCCTTTCATCACAAACCATCATTGGTGAGATCAATATATCATAATCATATCATACAAGGCACACAAGATAATCATCTTCACTATTCCATCATCACACCCTTACCATGGTCTCACATTCAAAATAATCATAACATGTCATCATGTTCATCATATCTTATCTTCTTAATCAAATCACTTATAATACTTCAATTGAACACCATTATCAAGTACAAGACATCATTATTGAAGTAAAGAGTTCAAGATAAAAAAGTCTCACCAAATAGCCTCCATGGACTTAATCAAGATCTTACCCTAAATTCATCACAATTATCCAACAACCCGCTCATCATCATCATAATATAGTGAATTAAACAATAAAATAACCAATTCCAACATCCCTAATCATCTACAAGTCCAATTCCTAGCTAGGGTTAGGGAAAAGGGTTCAAACCATGAATTCTTCAAGAACTAGATCCAATCCCAATAATACATGACAATAGGCAGTCCATGAATGAAATAGAATAGTTCACAAACAATAATCACTACAATTCAACGCAATTCCCGTCAATTCATAATTCAAGATCCAGATTTGTGGAGAATTGGTAAGGGAAATGGATCAATCACGACCTTCCCATTAATCAACAATCACTTACTCAACAATATTCACTAATTGCCCATAGGTAACACAATTCATCATAATCACTCATCAATTTCATGTTTAAAAGAAACCCATCTGTAAGAACCTTTTGAAATGGGTGATTTAGAATAACTTAGGAATGGAACTCTTGGGGGAAAGGAATCCCACAGATTGAAATAATTCCTACTTAAGAGACTTTAGTCCCAACTTTGAGTATAATCTTGATGGATTAGGTCTTCTTCTTCAAGCTTCTTGGTTTCTTCAATGGAGATTGAATAGAGAGAGAAAGTAGAGAGAGGTGAAAGCTTTTGGGTTTTGGATTTGGGGATTTCATTTAACTGAGTGAATGTGAGGTAAAACTAATTTAAAATCAATATCATTCCCTCCCCTAAAACACCCAAAAGACCCCTCACTTAAGTTGACCCTTTAGTGAATTCAAACATAAATTCTAACTTCAGATTTTTCATCGGGAAACAAGTCACGTCGCTGAGCTATCCCGCAGGATTTCCAAAATTAATTTTTGAGACAGTAGAGTCCGCGATGCAAAAAAAGATTTTTGGTCCATAGTAAACCATGCCCGTGACGCGGAATGATTTCTTAGCTGTGTAATTTGTTGTTGTCTTTGGCAGCTTGTTTGGCCAAGGATGGGGGTCCCTTCAAGGACCCCTAGGGCAGGACTTGGGAGGTCGTGCCTGGAAATTTTGACCCTATATACATAATTTTATCTATTTAAAGCATTTTTACAAGTTTTTGACATCATACAACACACCCCAAACATTCACAAGACCTAAGGATGTTAACTAGTTCGGTTGGACTAGTTTCTGGACGTCATGGTTGTTCCTTAATGTTTGGAATATAATACTTCTAATTAAAGTTTATTACATTAGTATATTTCTGCACGTCATTTTATCCATTATTTAATAGGTAAGTCTCTATTCTAAGTCATGGAACTTCCGTAGTGTTATAGAGACTTGGTCCTCGTGGGTGTCCAATGCCTGGTTGATCACTATCATGCAATCCAAAAGTTGAGCTTCTATCACATAGGGTTGTTTCATAAACTCTCCAGGAGAAATTTGGTCATAAGTAACCTTATTTACAGATCCAAGGCTCCACTAAAAATATTGTAGCAACACGTTGTCTGGCAAACCATGACTTGGGCAATGTAGCACCAACTTCTTTAATCGCAACACAGTCTCATGAAATTCCCGCCTTACAAATTCATGAATCTCTTGTTGTACCTAAGTTTCATCATCTTTGAGGGAGGAAAAATTGCACTTGAATTTTGGTGATAAGCTCTTCCCAAGAAGTTATTGAGTTTCGTGCAAATTAAGCCAACCACTTACATGCTTCTCCAATCAGAGAAAACGGGAACAAACTCATCATGAACGACTATTGGGATATGTTTTTAAAGGATAATGGTCCGAAAA
Organism: Solanum habrochaites; assembly: GCA_027704765.1. Classification (NCBI taxonomy): domain Eukaryota; kingdom Viridiplantae; phylum Streptophyta; class Magnoliopsida; order Solanales; family Solanaceae; genus Solanum; species Solanum habrochaites. Next base: position 20,102,000 of record JAKWJA010002497.1, read on the forward strand.
CATCAAAAAAATTATTCATATTCTCATGGGGGTCCTCTTGAGCCAAACCACCGAACAAACCCCTCAATTGCAAGATGTAAGATCCAAAAAATAACTTAGGTTAACTAGATTCTAAAATGGTTGTGATGACGTACTAGGGTCCTTAATTGGTTTATGATGTGGTATCGAGGCAATATCGAAGAGTTTAGGTGCATTGGAAGTCAAACCTCAAGGGACGACTAAGACGTTCGATGACTAAGTCACCTATGAGCCTCATATGTGGTTCTATGTGTTTATGTGTGGTTAATGAGGTTATAAGGTCCTTAAATGATTTGTTATGGTGTATATATGAAGAGTGAAAAGTTTCATGAAGTTTAGAGGTTAAACGTCCAAGAACATCTGTGATGTTCGGTATTTTTTCCTTGAAAAGACCTTGTGTGTCTATGGATGTTTCGTCGAGTTTTACATGTTTGTTTTTGGATGAAATTCATGTTATAGGGCCTAAAATCGTATAGAATAATGTTCGGGTTTGAAACGTCAGGGAAAACACCCCAAGGACCATCCAAGGGTCCTTGAGGAAGGACCCTTCATGGTGCCCAAAACAGTCCATGACAGCCCACCTACGGAAGGCAATCAACGCCCCGTAGGTGAGGGCTCGTCAATGGACACATAGGCGTGGGAGAGGATAGGACAAATATCAGACTCACTCCCCAACGAAAAATCAACAGGACGGTTCGTGGGTCAAGGGACAGGCCGTTATGAAGTTTTAAAGTCAAAACGTCAAGGAACGTCTATGACGTATAGAGAGTAGTGAGATTGGTGCTAGTGTAACTTGGCATGTTTCATGGGGTTTTAGAAGCCAATATTTAATGAAAATTTGTAGAAAGGTGTTAAACATGTATTAGAGTGTGTTTAGGGCTTAAAAGTCAGGTAAGACACCCCAAGGACCACCCTAGGGGTCCTTTGAGGAGACCCTTGCATTTGACCCAAGTCTGCAAATTCGAGAGGTGTGCATTTACGTACCGACACGAGAGAAATAAGCATAATGAATCTGAAAGACTTAAGTATACTTCAATCTACTGAACCTAATTCGCCAAATGGGTAATGGCATTGATGCTTAGTCCTCATGGGTGAACTTTGCGGTGCGTAGTAATGATTATAGAACTGTTTGTTGCTACATGTTAGTATTGTATTGTTTATGATATTATTATATATACTATTTTAGATTTTGATTGGCCGATGATCCCTCCTCCAGTACTCGTGTTTTGTACTGACCCCATACTTGTAATTGTTTTCCTTGTTATTTGTGGAGTGAAGCAACGTTCACATCGTCTTCAAGCTCAACCGCAACTCTAGCCCAGTTCTTCATCCGTCGGATCTCAGGTTGAGCTATGCTTCTGCTTGGACTGGATCATCTTCTTCATGGGGGGTTTGATGTCCTTGAATTTCCGGCATGACTAGATTTTTTACTTATTTTACAGCTTCTTAGATACTCTTAGTACTAGTAAATTTTAGGATAGATGTGTTGTGGTGATGACTTCCATGTTTTTGGGAATAAATAGCATTGAGTGTTTCTAAGGTTATTTAATATCGATTTTCATTAATGAGGTTTAAGTCTTGCGTATTATATTTTTGTCATTTATGGGTTGAAACGTTGGATTGGACGGGTTGGGTTCCTCACATAGTAGGATAATTGTGGAGTGCCGGCCAGTGCGGGCCTGTTTTGGGTCGTGACCGGTATTATAGCTAGTTGAAAAGATGGACTAATCTAAGGATTCTCAAAAATCTAATTTTTCTTCTTTCCTTCTAATGTTAGGCATCGTCCAATAAGTCAAGCTGATAGTCGGCCTTTCTTCTATTTAGTTGTACTATTTGAAATATACTGAGGGTGGCAGTTTTGTGACTGTTTTTTGACAATGCATCTGCTATCACAATTTGTCTTCTCTAAGTACTGAATGCATTGAAATTGTTTGTTGCCTTGAGTAATGTGCTGTTGCAGCACTTTAGCAATTTGAGTGATGTACTCTATTATGGGGCTGCGTTCTGTAAGATCCATGAACCAACCAATGAGAATGAGTTTTCCAGTTGAAAAGTTTCCGTATCCAAGCTCAAGTGCCCAAGTTAACAAAATATGGCAGCTTCAATTTATTTTCTGTTGTGTGTTCCCTCTCCAAGAGGTGTTGTGAAGGCTATTACCAGCTTGATTTCTTTGTCCCTCAGAATACCTCCAGCCCCAGTTTGCCCAGATTGGTGAGTGCAATTCCATATTTATTTATTTTAATCCATTGATCTGGTGGTTTATTCCATGTTACAATGCTCACTTTGGTACCGTGAATGCACCTTTCACTTTTTTGTAGTAAATCAGTCGACTTTGCAGGCCATTGGAGATGTGGAAATGTACTATTCAGCATTTTGAAGTTGTATTTGCAGACTGCATAATTCACCCGGCTGATGTTAGTTGTTTTACCTCCATACTTAGAGGCACACCTGTTCTTTCACAGATTCAAGCATATGAAAATTGGAGCAGCTTGTAGCACCAGCTTGTGGGCTATATTTTTGGACTTGATAGTCCACCATTGTTGTAGGTGCTGCTGCCGTGAAGAATGGTTCAGCTGTAGGCCTGAACTGCCTGCAAAAAAATTCCAAACCTTGGCTGCAAATTGTCCTGAATTTAATGTTTGTTCTATGTTGTCCATACCTGCTCTATCAAGACAACAAAAAAAATGAGATGGCTCAATGCCAAAATTAGTCAATCTTTCATTAGTAGGTAGTTTACCCCATAGGGTTCTGCATAAAAGATAAGAACATTTAAAGGGAATATTTTTATTCCATATCATTGAATTAAATTGATTCTTAGCTCTTTTGTTCCTTATTTCCTTCCATGCTGAAGAGCAACTGAAGCTGCCATGGTTATTGAGGTTCCTCCTTGAAGTTTCCAATGGATGTGCTGCTCAACATGTTGTCTATTCTTAGCATTTGTTTCCAAGTCAATGAATCCCCACTATCCCATTTTTTTTATTACAGCGTTTGATCTTTGACAATATTTTTCTGTAAAAAAATCTCCCCACAGAATTTGTTTTGTTATGAAGATCCACCACTGTTTTAATTGGAAAGATTTGCAGATATCTTGTATGTTTCTCATTCTTATCCCCCCTTCATTATAGGTGTATCTTAGATTTTTCAATGAAGCCCATTGATACTTCTTTTTATCACTCTTCTATTCTCAGAAAAGTCTGTATAAACCCATGAAATTTGCCGAAAAAAAGGATGTTGCTGGGAGGTGTCACTGCTACTGCGGATAGTAGATGGATAGGGAGAGCCTGTAGAACATGTTTTGTAAGAATTCCCTTGCCTCCATAGCTTAATTGTTTGTTTGCTAGCTTGTAATCCTACAAAAAACCTTTTTAACAAGATCAAAGAAATATACAATCCTAGGCGTGCCAACAAATAAAGGGCAACCTAGGTAATTAATAGGATCTTACTTTTGTTTGAAACCCGTCAGCCTCGTAATTCTATCCCTATTTCTATGAAAGCATTAGAGTGTAGCATCAAGTGGCTTTTGTACCAATTGATGATTGTGCCCAGCAAGTATCTGTTCATTCATACTCCTTTAAAAGTAGTCCATTAGGAGTTTTAGAGTCTGCATCTTCTCGATGTGAATAAATTTGTCATCACAAAACTCAAGTGCTGACTTGAGGCCCCTTCTCATTTGCATGAATAAACCATTATAATCCGGATGGTTTGTGAAGCCTGTTTAGTGATCTTGAAAGTACGTCTGCACCTAAAATAAATAGGGCAGGGGAATGAGGATTACCTTGCTTTAGACCTCTACTTAGGTGAAAGAAACCATACCTCTTACCATTAACAATGATAGAGTACCAGTTGTTAGCGATGATTCTCTACACCATATCAATAAAAACCTCATCAAACCCCATCTTTCTTAGAACTAGGCAAATATATGACCATGAACCCTGTTATAAGATTTTACCATGTCTACTTTAATGATGACATTGCTACCAATACTGGCTTTTTTAATTTAGTGAATGATTTCCTGAGCAAGCATGATGTTCTCAGAAATACTTCTATCTTTAACAAACGCGGATTGGTTACGATAGATTAAGGAAAGGATGATAGGACTAAATCTTTTGCTCATTAGCTTAAATATGATCTTTCTAGTAAAGTTGCTCAAAATTATAGGCCTATACTCATTCATCTTGTTTGGATTGTTCACTTTAGGGAGAAGGGCAATGCAAGACTGAAAGAAATATTTAGGAATCATTTATCCACTGAAAAAGTCTTGTACAACCCCCATTAGATCATTCTTGATAATATTCCAATACATTTGAAAGAAATACCTACTCATACCATCAGGGCCAACTGTAGAATTAGGATTCATAGAAAAGACCACTTCTTTAAGCTTATCCATACTAGAAATATTGGTAAGCTAAATATTTTGGTCTTGTCAAATCATCCTTGGAATACATTCCAAAGTATTCTCATTGATAAGCTTTTCTTCACCTGTAAAGATTTATTTGAAGTGTTCAAAAGCTACTTGAGAAATGTTGTCATCACCTTGTGTATCCAGTCTCCATTTTCATTGACAACTTTATGAATAAATAACTTCCTTCTTCTTCCCCTTATCACAGAATGTAAGTATTTAGAGTTAGTATCATCCTCCTTAAACCATTGAAGCTAATGTTTTTGTTGTTTCATAATAGTGTCCTCCAAGTTAGAACTTGATGTGTCTTTGCATTAATTTTCATGGGGAATACTTCTATTTAGTCACTTTGGTTAGCTGATGGAGTGTTTCTTTCTTCAGCATTGTGTACTTGTTCCTCATACAATCCTAACCTTTGGGGGGGGGGGGGGGGAAAAATATCACCAAAATTCATTCTTAGACCAACCTTAAGAGTGTGTGTTGATAATCTTTTCATTTTTGTAAATTTCAAATCCTGTACCTGCGACTTCCTCCGCCCAGGCAAGGTTTTTCTATTTTCCAGGAATTGAGGGTTTGTCCGACCCAACAGTTTGAGAAATCTTAAATACTTGATGGATCAGTAGATTGGAAATTATCATACTCCAGTAGATGACAAGTGAGTTTATGTGGTTTGAGGCAGTCTTTTCCAACCAAGAATCATTACCGTAGGCCCCCCTGTCAAGCCTCTTTCAAGCTTCTGTGTTAATAACTCTCTTTTGGACCAGTGAATTTCTAACCACAAAACCCATGTCAAATAGGCACGTCTTCATTGACTGCCATAAAATCAATACATTTCCTCTTTTTATAAGTCACCAACACCCCCTCAAAAAAAGTTTTTAATCTCAACAAAAGTTAACATTGAATCACAACAAACAGTACACCAAGGGTTTCATTCAAAGTAGCTTATTGAATCATTCTTTGAGGTGATCTTTGCCTTTAGCAAGACAAAGGTACTTGTTAATTGAATATTGTAATTCATTGTGTTCACACGTTGCAGTGGATTTGTTTTCATCTTCATCAAGAATATTATAGTCAATATCATTGCTCAAAAAAACCCAAATTTTACCATTACAGTTACAAGTAGAATTTTCCATGTTTAATTGAGCCTAAATCTTTGAACACGCACACTATCAGAGATAGGTTCCAAAATAGTGATAAAAGATAGCTGGTGAAACTTTCTAAGCATCATGAGTCTCTCCAACACCTCTTGGGTGTTGATCCCCCTCACATTCCAAATGATTGTACTAATCATTAGGAAGATCTAGAGGAAAAGAGTCTGATGTAAGGTCTGCTAGAAGTGAAAGTCTTAACATCTTGTTTCTTGAAATGGAATTTGTCATGTTTGAACCCTCTTGGGGATAAGCATTGACTTTGTACTACCACCGTGTTTGAATTCCTTTTCTAGGGCCTAAATTATGAGGAGACTAACGGCATTAAATACGGCGTCATCACCAGTCTCTTTTTATGCTCATCAGTTCATCTAGAGAATGTTTGTCCCTATCAAGATCATCCTCAGAATTATCCACTACATACTCGTCAAAAAGTGGTACTGTATTCATCTACACTGTCTCTTGTCTGGTGGTTCAACTGATGGTGGATTCATATATTGAGTTAGGAGAGGGTGGATATCCAATCTATGATTATCATCCATCATAACAAACTTGCTGCATGATTCCTCCCTCTTTTCATGTCTCTGATCACTGTCATTAGGTTGTAGCTTATTCTGTCTCCTTTTAGCAGCTTCCCTATTCTATTTACTTGGCTTGTTTTTTCTCTTAGGGGTGCTTATTGGAGTACAAGTAGCCACCCTTTTCCCTTTATCTCTATTTTCCTCTTTTCTAGATTGTTGTGTTTTCTTATTTTTTTATAGAATCTTATTTTCTAATATCTCTGTTCTGACTTTGCTGCTGTTGTTTCTCCTCATGTTGCTTCCTGTTGTTTGGACAATCAGAGGCTCTAAGGTCAGTCGAAGTGTCAACCAACCCCTCATGCAAAACATGAGGCAAACACCCCCCTTTTGTAACCTCATCCTGCAAGTTAGTGGCTTTCTCCTAACCCCCCCCCCATCCATACCTCCAACAATTTCTTCTGTAAAACCATTATCAATAATAGTAATATTGGGGGAATTGGGACTTTGGAGCAGTTAGTCAATACATATTCTGCTTTTGTTCGTTGTTTAAGTTGTTTCTTTTTGTGCCAGGTGAGCTGTTATTATCCCCTTTTTTTGTTTATTATGTTGTGTTACTTCTCCACTCATATGCTCCTCCACATTATTGTCTGTCTTTTGCTGTTCCTATATTTCAACGTTAGATAAATTATTTTGAGTTGGGATATTAGTCTTACATATTGTTTCCTGTTCCTACTGCTGGCTGTCCCTAATTTTTTGTGTTTGTGGTGAAATTGGTCTCCAAACAGACTTGGAGTTAGCAGTTTCATGATTTTTGTGATGTTTCTTTCTTTGGCTATGCCACTATTCTTCCTGCAACTCTACTTGCTGGTCTTGTTCATTCTTATTGAAGGTGGTTTTCCCATGTTGATGTCTTGTAAGTTGTTTCCTTAACTAATTTTGGTTTTCTTCCCTGTTCTGCAATTGTGTCTTTGAAGCTTCCTCATTTGTAATTTTTTCCTGTTATTGGGCATGTGTTTTTCCTGTCTGCTCTTTATTTTTTTTCTAGATTCTAACTCCTTTCTTTTCTTGAACTCATCCTCCCTCCTCTTGACTGTACATTCCTCTTCCATATAGCCTTGATGCTTACAGTACATGGAATAATTACGAATCCCCTCATATACTACCTTTAACCATCTCCTTTGTTGGGGTCTGAGTTTTTAAATCCCATCCAAACATGAGAAGTTCTAGATTTGGTAAGATCCACTTGAACTTTAAATCTAGTAGTGCTACCTCTAGTCTTGTGGGAGGTTGGTGAGTCAAGGAAAAGTACATTCCCAATAGATTCCTAAATAGTAGTCAATTACACCTTATTGTAACAGTGCCAAGGATGTAAAAGAATAGCCACCTATATGTGAACATGGGTTTTTTCTCCTCCGGAATAAAATCTGGGATCCAAACATTGATTGCTATCACTTGTCCCTCAATATTCTCGATGTTGTGTCAAACATTTTTGGTAATCAATCTCACTCACATTGTCAAAGATCAATGTACACATGCTAGAATAAATTGTTTGATATTTGACACTCCCTGTAAGTTGAGTTTGGAGGGTGAAGTTTTTCCTAACCAGCTTAATTTTTGGCATTGTATTCTTATACTTTTCCGCAATGAGTAATTACAAACTTCTGCCACTTCACATATATCATTTTCCTCCAGAAGTACATGGCAAAACCTTTCTAGTAGGAGTATTGGATCATTCAATACAATTGGTATTTCACTTTGTTCTTAGTTATATCTCGATCTAGCAGCAAATGATTGCACAACTGTATAGGGTGTTGGTTCTAAATTTTTCACATTGTTGGTACTTTGACCCTGTTGTTGGCTATTAGAATTTCTAGCAACTGCCTGAACCACATTAGTGTCCTTCTTATTACTTCTATCAGATTGAGGATTAGATTCATACATGGAGTAGTTACTTGATAATATTGGGAAGTTGTTGTGATATTCCATATCTGTTTGATTTGTTTGGTTTGTTTAAATGCTTTCTATTTTCTTGAAGGTGTTCCTATCCTGATCAATTTGCTTCCCATCCTTTCGTTGACCCTGCTCTGATCTATGCTTTCCTCCCTCATCACTCCCAGTCTGCTGCGATTCCTTGCCTGAGTGCTCATGTTTTTTGGTTGAGCTTGCCTTTGCATTTGTAACATCCCAGGTTGTTTCATTTGAAGATGATGTTGTATTCTTCCTCAACGTGTTCTTGGTATTATGCTGCTGCTCAATCGAGTTTTCCCCATGTTGAATTCCTGTTCTTTCTCCTTTTGATGTTATTTCGATTGATTGGGAGACCTCAACAATTTTGTTTTGTCCAACTTTTCGATCATGCCTGGGGTTCTCCCTTTCACAACCTTTTTTTTTTTTGCATAATTCTATATGCACTTAGCATCAGTGGCAGATGTTCGATTGTTGTTTTTTATTATTTCTCTCTTGAGTAGATTGGAAACATCAATTAGATGGATTCTCTTTGCCTTAGAGTCAGTTCCCTCCGATGAATCTCCTTGATTTCCAATATTTGGAGCTCTATTTTAGCCGGAAATCTCCCCACCAGTGATTTCACCGTCCATTTCACTTGAAATTTGAGTGAGATGGACCTTATCTTTAGGCGAACAAACCCCAATGGTTGAAACATTATGAATTTGACTGGAAGACGATCGTATCTGGGTGCGCAACTCAAGTGACGGACTCGCGATTCCTTCGAAAGTCACCATTCGATTACGATCAATTGCAATGATGGAATTCATTGATTTTTTACTATGTTGTGGATATTGTTGAGGGAAATCCATTTCCATAACTCCTTATCCTCGATTCAAATCAGAATTTTCTTGGAAAATAATTTCACGTTCTCTATCAAAATCCATTTCTGAAAACACTATCTTCATCGCATTTGTGTTTTGAAAATTTGTCGAGCTGGGAGATGGATCACGATGCGTGCTGTAGTGGGGTTGGTTGCCCTTTTTTCAGGGAGGACCTGATGGATTTGGTCCGGCGATAATTTGAGCTCTACCGATGGCGTACTCGCCATTGCGGCGGTGCGCCTGCGTGCCTGTTCAGTATCCGTTGGGAGAGACCATTTGAGAGGATATAGAAAATCTAGAGAGAGAATAAATTCAAGAAAAAAGAATTTTTGGTAATTTGGACTTTGGATTTTTGGTAAATGGTTTAGGGTTAGGGTTAGGGTTAAGGTTAGGGTTAGGCTTGGTGTTTGACTTAGGGTTAGGGTTTAGGTTCGTTTTAGGTTTTATTGTTTGTGGTTTAGGACTTGAGGTTCAAACTATATGGTTTAGTGTATAATGTTTTGGTTTTCATATTTTGGACTTAGGTTTTAGTTGGACTTAGGGTTTATGGCTTAAAGTTAGGGTTGGAATTAGGATTAGGGTTAGGTTGTAGGTTTTTTTAAAATTTTATGGATCGGGTTATAAAATTTTACATTTTAAATCTATGGTATTGTATTTAAGATTTTTGTAGACTTAGGGTTTAGGGTTTAAGGTAAGGGATGGGATTAAATTAGGGTTAGGGTGTAGGTTTTTTTTTCGATTTTACTGTTCAGGGATTGGAATTTGAGGCTTAAAATCTATGGTTTAGTATTTAATGTTTGAGTTTTTGTTTTTTGGGCTTAGGGTTTCGGATTTATAGTTTAGGTTTAGGTTTAGGGATATGGATAGGGTTAGTTTATCATTTTTTTTGGGTTTTGGTTTCTTTAGAGATTTGGGTTTAGGGTTTAGGATTTGAGGTTTAATATCAATGGTTTAGTGTTTAATGTTTAGGTTTTTGTATTTTGTGCTTGGGATTTAGGGTTTATGGTTGGGTCAGGATTTGGGTTGATGTTAAGGTTAGAGTTTAGGTTTTTTTAGGTTTTAGCGTTTGGGGTTAATGATGTGAGTTGTAGTGTCCAAGGTTTAATGTTTAATGTTTAATGTTAGGTTTAAGGTTAGGGTTAAGGTTAGGGTTACGCTTAGGGTGTATTTTTTTAGGTTTTATGGTTTTTGGTTTAGTATTTGTGGTTTAAAATCTATGGATTAGTGTTTAACGTTTGGGTTTTCATATTTTTTACTTAGATTTTTTTGGACTTAGGGTTTAGGGTTAGACTTCTGATTAGGATTAAGGTAAGGGTGTAGGTTCTTTTTAGGTTTTATGATTCAGGGTTTAGAATTTGAGGTTTTAAATCTATGGTTTGGCTTTTAATGTTTGAGTTTTTGTATTTTGGGCTTACGATTTTGGGTTTATCGTTTATGTTTAGTGTTAGGGTTAGGTTTGTTTTTTAGGTTTTTGGGTTTAGGGTTTAGGATTTGAGGTTTACTATGAATGGTTTAGTGTTAAATGTTTTTGTTTTGGCGTTTTGGACTTGGGGTTTAGGGTTTATGGTAGGGTTACGTTAGGTTTAATCTTAGGGTTATGGTTAGAGTTTTGGTTTTTTTAGGCTTCAACATTTGGGGTTAAGGACTTGAGTTGTAATATTTATGATTTAATGTTTAGTGTTAGTGTTTTGGTATTTTGGGGTACGTATTTAGGGTTAAAGTTAAGGATAGGGTTAGGTTTTGAGTTTAGTTTTTTTTTTTTGGTTTTAGGGTTTATGGTTTAGGATTCGGGTTTAAAATCTATGATTTAGTTTTCAACGTTTGGGTTTTCGTATTTTGGACTTGGGTTTTTTGATAAGGTTTAGGGTTAGGGTTAGGGTAAAGATTAGGGTTTGGATTTTGGTTAATGTTTGGTTTAGGGTTACGGATTAGGTTTTTTGAGGTTTTAGGGTTTGTGGTTTAGGATTTGAGGTTGAAAATATATGGTTCAGTGTATAATGTGTGGGTTTCATATTTTGGTCTTAGTTCTTTTTTTAAATTTTTTTGGACTTACGATTTGGGGTTTAGGGTTTAGGATTAGGATCAGGATTAAGGTTAGGGTGTATGTTTTTTGTTTGTTTTATGGTTCAAGGTTTAGCATTTGAATTTTAATATCTATTGTTTAACAATTAATGTTTGGGTTTTCGTATTCTCGACATATGGTTTTGGGTTTTTTGTTTATGGTTAGGGTTAGGGTTAAGGTTACTGTTAGGGTTAGGGTTAGGGTTTTAGGTTTATTGAGGTTTTTGGGTTTAGGTTTTAGGTTTGAGGTGTAATGGCAATGGTTTAGTGTTTAATGTTTAGGTTTGGGTATATTGGACTTTGGGTTTAGGGGTTTTGGTAGGGCTGGGGTTAGGGTTAATGTTAGTGTTAGGTAGGGTTTAGTTTTTTTTATGTTTTAGGGTTTGGGGTTAAGGATTTGAGTTGTAATATCTATGGTTTAGTGTTTAATGTTAAGATTTTGGTATCTTTTGCTTTGGATTTAGGGTTTAGGTTTACTGTTAATGATAGGGTTAGGGTTTGGGTTAGGGTTCGCGTTATAGATAGGGTTTAATTTCTTTTAGGATTTAGGTTTGGGGGTTTAGGATTTTTTGTTTAAAATATACGATTGTGTTTTAAATGTTTTGCTTTTTGTATTTTTGGCTTATGATTTTTGGTTAATGGTTTATCGTTCGGGTTAGGGTTAAGACTAGGGTTAGAGTTTGGGTTAGGCTTAGGGTAAGTGTTTACGTTCTATTTACGGTTTATGGTTTGTAGTTTAGGATTTGAGTTTTAAAATCTATGGTTTAGTGTTTAATGTTAACGGTGAATTTGAAGGCTGGATGGATGGGGGAAGTTAAGAGAATCATACGATCTTGTAGGATAGGATATCCAAAAAGGGGAATTTGCCTTATGTTCTGCATGAGGGGTTGAACATAGACCATAGTCTAGACTTTATAGTCACTGATAACACAAGCAGCCAGTACCAACATGTGAAACAAAAACAAGTTCAATAGCTTACACAAACAGAAGGTAACAAACAACATAACACTGCAAAAAGCAATCAAAAACCGTAAAAAGAGAATGAGCCTAATGATAAAAAATAGTAAGGTTTCCATGACAAACAATATGGGTAATAAGGCAAGTTCTATTAATCTTGAAAACACTCCCAAGAGTAAAAATAAACCTAGAATATAAAAGAGGGATGCAGCCAAAAGGCGACAAAGTAAACAATAGGAAAGTGAACATGAAAATTAGCAGGAAAAGGGAGAAGAACCATGCAATCTATAGAGCCTCCTAATAAGAAATAATAACTTTATAAAGTCAACACAACACCTCTTATAGAAGAGTATGAAGTTGGTAATTCTTAAGATGAACCAATCCTTACAAGATCCTGATGATGATGATTAGACTAGTGAAGCCTTAATCAAAGCTTTTAGTCCTCCTAATGATGAGGTTCTTGAGGATGAGATACAACAGGTAACACAAAAGAAAGGATTATCACAAAAAGGGTTTCTACATGACAAATTTCGTTTGAAAAATCAAGATATAAACATTGTCACTACTGGTAGACCAAACACTAGACTCTTCTCCTCCATTTCATCTCAATAATTACAACAATCATATGAAATGTGAGAGGGAGCAACACTCTAGGGGTTTTGGAAAGACTCAAAATGCTTAAGAAAATTCACTAATTGTGTATCATTACTAATCTGGAACCATTTTCAGATAGTGTTCATGTTCAAAGTTTTAATGTTCAATTAAACATGGAAAATGCTACAAGTAACTGTAATGGCAAAATTTGAGTTTTTTTGGATAGTGATATTGACTGCACCAATCTTGCTGAAGATGAACAACAAATCACTTGTTATATGAAACACAATGAGTTACAGTGTCAGTTTATTACTACCTTTGTTTATGTAAAATACAAGGATCACCTTGGAAGGACTTTACATCAAGCTATGGTTGATAACAAACCTTGGTGCTCTGTGGGTGATTTCAATGTTATAACTACTGTTGATGAAAAGTTGGGAGGTGTCCCTTATAATATGAGGAACAACATAGAGTTCATAGCTTTCATTGAAGCCTGTGGTCTAACGGATGTTGGTTTTAGTGTTCATAAGTTTACCTGGTCTAACAAAAGGGGTATCAATCACAGAATTTGGAAGAGGCTAGACAGGTTCCCTTGTAAATGATTCATTGCTGGAAATGATGCCTTAGACTATTTTCACTCTTTTGCCTGCTACAGGGACTGAACATTGCCCTCTCCTCAATGAAATGGTATCAAAAGAGGCTGAACATATCAAGTATTTTAGATTCCTTAATTTTTGGTTTGACAACCCTCTATTTATGGAAACTGTGAAAGCATTCTAGGATATGGAAGTGGATGATAACAACATCTGGATATTTCACCAGAAACTTAAATGAGTGTCTAAAACTCTTAGTTCATGGTATAAAGAGGAGTTTGGTGATATCTTCCAAAATGTCATCACTTATGATGAAAAGGTTCACAAGGCTAAAGAAAACTTCATTCTTGACCAAAGTGAATCTAATAGAACTGCTCTCCATGAACTCAATGCTCAGTACATTAAATTTCTTAAGCTTGAACATACCATTTTGAAATAAAAAACCCAGCTACAATGTTTCAAGGAGGGTGACACAAATTCTAAGTACTTCCATTCCTTGATAAGAGCAATAAGTACAAAATAATTTATCTACACGATTACAAGTGAAGCTGGGGAACGGATACAACAACACAGCAGGGTGAGGATAATTATTTTAACCTGGGCTGTCTTGTGACCACTTCAAAGATATTTTTATAGGTGATGACAAAATTATTAATGAGGAACAGCTTGGTGAAGCTGGAAAGGTTATAGGGAACGAGTGAGTGGGAAGATAAAGCAGTCGAGCCTATTGATTTTATCCAGTGTCTCTTATCTTGATCTGATCAGAGTTTTTCCCATTCAATCAAACTTTGTACTAGCACAGAGTTAACGCTTCAAGGGAAGGACTTTTCTGACTTTCTTGTTTTCATAGTGAGCCTTTAAGTATGGAGAGGGGTTTTCTTCCCCCCTTCTTCCTTCTCCCCCTATTTTCTTTTCTTCCCCTCCTTCTCCCCTCCTTCTCCTCATTTCCCCCTTTCCCCTTATAGCCTTATCTGTATTAGTCCTATAAACACGTTTTACTTTTTTCTATAACCCTATTTCTCACAGCTGTCCCTTATGCCCTTACATGTTTATTTCATTCATAAATACTGTCTACATTATCAAGAATGACTTTATGAGAATTATTCAGGACTTCTTTAGTGGACAAATGATTCCTAATACTTCTCTCACTCTTGTATTGTCTTATTTCCCAAAGTGACTAATCCCAACAAATTAACTGAATTTAAGAGTATAAGTTTGAGCAATTTCACTAGAAAGATTATATTTAAACTGGTGATCAACAGACTTAGTCCTATCCTCCCTTCTTTGATTTCACCTAACCAATTCGGGTTTGTGAATGGTAGGAAGATTTATTAAAATATCATGCTAGCTCAAGAAATCATCCACAAAATCAGGAAATCCAATATTGAGAGCAATATCATTATAAAATTGGACATGGAAAAAGCTTATGACTGTCACGACCCAAAACGGAGCCGCGACTGGCACCCACATTTACCCTCCATGTGGCGAAACCAACAATCTGAACTTATCATTTCATTCAATCCTTCTAAAAATTCAACACTATTCATTCCCTCAAATCTGGAAGTCATCACCACAGGAGAACATCTATGATCAATTTCTAAACTAAGAGTATTCTAAGAAGCTAAACAATAAAAAGCTATCTATGCCGAACTTTTTTCAAAGGCATCAAACATGAGGAAGGAGATCCCAGCCAAGCCTAGAAGCATTAGCTCACCCTGAAGGTATCCGTGTGAAGAAAGACTGGCTTGAACTACTGTTGATTCGAAGATGACGGCACGTTTGCTGGCACTCCACAAATAAACAAAAGGAAAACATAAAAGTAGGGGTCAGATACAAACCAAGTACTGAGTAAGGTATCAACATCGCCAACCTCAAAATCGAAAACAATATATCTCAGATAACATCATAAAATCAACTACTATTCGTAACATGTGATAGTCACAAGTAGCAAAACATCATTTATAATATCAACCGATCATATCTATAGGACTCCAGGCCTCATACCATACTCGTTTGGAATACATGGTTCTTTTAGATTGGTATATTATCATCGTTTCAAGATGCACATCTTTATTCCTCTTGTTCGGTAATAACGTGACACTCCGATCCCCTACTACTATGTGTCGGCACGTGACCTCGATCCCTACATCTTACACGTGTCGGTTCGTGACCCCCCCCCCCCCCACCCCCCCCCCCCCCCCCCCCCCCCCCCCCCCCCCCCCCGCCCCCCCCCCCCCCCCCCCCCCACCCCTCCCCCCCCCCCCCCCCCTCCCCCCCCCCCCCCCCCCCCGTCTCCCCCCCCCCCCCCCCCCCGGGGGTTCCCCCCAACCCCCCCCCCCCCGGGTAGGTGGGGCGCCCCATCCACCTGGGCCCCTCGCTTCTTATTTTTACGAATACTCTTCATCCTCGCTTTTTTTCCCTATGGTGCCTTCTTTTCTATTCGCCCCCACTCGTCTACCCACCCGCCCCCTCCCCCCCCCCCCCCCACCCCCCCCCCCCTCCCCCCTACGTCCTCCCCCCCCCCCCCACCCCCCCCTCCTCCGCTCCCCCCCCTTCCCCTCCCACCTCCCCCACCCCACCCCCCCCCCCCCCCCCGCCCACCCCCCCTCCCTCCCCTCCTCCCTCTCCCCCTCCCCTCCCAGCCGCCCCCTGCCTCCCCCCCCCCCCCCCCCCCCCCTTGCCCCTCTCCGCCGCCCCCCCCCCCCCCTCTCGCGCCCCTCCCCCCCCCCCTCCGCCCTGCACTTCCCCCCCTCCCTCCCCTCCCCCCCCCTCCCCCTCCGGCCCCCGCCCACGACCCCCGTCCTCCCCCCCCCCCCCCCCCTTCTGCCCGCCCTCCCCCCCCCTCCCCCCGTCGTCCCCCTCCACCCCCCCCCGCTCCCCCACCCCCTTCCGCGCCTCCGCCCGCCTCCCCCTCCTCCCCCGCCCCCCTCCCCCCTCCACCCACCCTCCCCCCAGCCCCCCACCCGCGCCGCCTCCCCGCGCTCCTCCCCTACCCACCCCCCCCCCCCCCCCACCCCCCCCCCCCCCCCCCCCCCCCCCCCCCCCCCCCCCCCCCCCCCCCCCCCCCCCCCCCCCCCCCCCACTAATTCTATTGGTCGGTACGTGACACTAACTCCGATCCCCTACATCTACGTGTCGGTTCGTGACACCGTTCGCGCGCCCACTAATGCTAATGTGTCGTACGTGACCATTCGCCGATCCCCTAGACTCTACGTGTCAGGTTTTCCCGTGATACCCGTCCGCACTACTTTTTGTTCGGTAGCTGACACTCCGATCCCTAATCTCGTTCTAGTAATTCACAAGCCTCTCTGTTATAGCAAGGCTCATCAGCTTCATCACTTAGTTCATCAGCCTTCTTTTATACTCAAGGCAATCATCATTAATAAGAGATATGTATAATGCAAGATTTGGGATTCAATAGCTTCATCAATGCTTGTTTTCATGCATACAATCATGACTATATCAAATGCACACATCATGCATATATCACCACCATTAACATAAAGAAGACTCTATAATACTACCCAACACATATTCTTCGCTATTAATGAGTTTATCTACTAATCGTGAAAGAACCATAACCTACCTCCACCGAAGAATCGTGATGCAAGCAGCAAATCTTCAACTTTCTTGTTAGTCCTCTTCGTTCCTCTCCTCTCCTACTCGTTCTCCTCTCTTTCTTTCCTGTCTTTGATGTCTTTCTATTTTTTCTTATTCAAACCCTCTTTCTTTACCCTAATTATTATGTATATTTAAGAATGAAAGTATGGGAACTAATAACCCACTAATTAACTTAAGGTTACCTTCTTTTAACGCCCCAAGTAATTCGACTTATTAACATAACCCTCTAACTTTATCATTAACAGCAGGAATAGTCAAAACGTCCCTTAAACACGTGTAAAGAACTCCGACCTGAACTGGCTTGCGTAGCCCGTGACGGGCGTCGCGGTCCTGCGACGGTCGTCCTGCTGTCCGTCGCATAACAGAGACTTGTTTTTAAGTGGATGGCCTGTGACGGGCCGTCGAGCCTGTGACGGTCCGTCCTGGGCCACTCCGTCGACGACGTTCAGAGATGTCGAATTTCAGTATCCGGGGGCGGCGTTGAGAGGGTCGAGTGGGGGGAGAATACACGGGGGTACCGCCAATTTCAGATTTCTAAGTGTTTTGAAACGACACCTCCCGCGACGTCTGTCGTGCCCTTGACGTCCCGTCGTGGCCAACATCCGTCACCGGCTTGCCAGTTTTTCGGCAGAATAAAATTTGTTGCTGCAAAACGAATACACAGGTTGTTACAATACGATACATTTACCTCATCTCTCGTCCCCGACGATCACAAGAAGGAAAACAAGGGCGAAAAGGAAATACCTGAATCTGTAACAGATGTGGGTATCTTTCCTCGGCATATCTGCTCTGGCCGTCCCTTCTCCAAGTGGTCTTCTTCACCGGTCGATCTTCCATTGCACCTTGATTGATCCATCTCTCTTGAAGTAACATTGCGAACTTCTCATCTAAATAGCAGACCAGGCTCCTGCCTCATAAGACAATTTCTCATCAAGCAAAACTGAATCGCCTAACGGATATATGTAATTTCGTCATCCGCGGCATGGTATCTTTTCAATATCGACATATCATGAAAACCCGGATGGTACTCCGGAAATGCCCTGGAAGGCAAGGCTAACTCATAAAGCCACCTCCCCTAACTCGCTTAAGTACTTCAAAGGACCAATGACCTTTGGCTTCAGCTTGCCTTCTTTACCAAACCGCATCACCCCTTTCATTGGTAAACTTTCCACAAGGACTGTTCACACTCCATGAACTCTCAGTCCTAACGCTTCTCGATCTGGGGCAGAATTCCTTTTGTCCTACACTACCTACTTACTACTTTTTTTTTTCTACTACTACTTGCTGCCGCTAAGAAGGCTTTTCTTGAATAGATTTCCACTTTTTCTATGCTAATCCCTCAAAAGATCCGTACCCCCAAGTCTAACCTCGACTGCATCAAACAACCAAAACCAATGGAGACCTACATCTCCTACATAGCAATGTCTTCAAAGGGATCCACTATATTCTTGAGTGATAGCTTATTTTGTATGAAAACTCCTCTAAGGGTAAGAAGCTATCCCAATGGCCACCGATTCTATCACACTGCACGAAGTCATTCCTCCTCCAACACTTGAATCGTTCAGCTCCGATTGACGCATCGTCTGAGGATGGAAGCGTACTAAGGTCCAACCTAGTACCCATTCTGGTCATGCAATGTTTTGCCTAAACTTAGAAGTACACTTACGAAACTGCGTAACCTCTATCTGATATTATGGATAGTGAACTTCATGCAAGCGAACAACTTCTGAGTGTAAAACGTTTGGCTAACTTTTCTGTGCATTGTAGTCACCATTTAAAACTGGCGGAATGAATGAGGCAGACTTAGTTACCTATCAACAATCAAAGAACCCAATAGAGTCATACATTGCCCCAATGGTCTTTTGAAGAACACCAACCGAAGTTCTTGGCGATTCTCTCCACCATTTCGCATTCCGGAATGGGCATTCTCTGAAGTGTTCCTCCGGGCCTCTGTGTTCATACTTTACCTGTTACAATTTGGACATTTGTGCAATAAATCCAACAATATCACGGCTTCATTCTTCTCCACCAAAGTGTTGCTTTATGGTCATCTTAGCATCTTGGTTGTCAGGCCCGGATGTATCGAATACCTTGAACTTATGGGCCGCTGTCAGAATATGTTGATAAATCATCGACGCGAGGTACCATACCCCTCCTTAATCCTTCCAAAACACCTTTTCCTCATCGATTTTCGCTTCTTTAGCCTCTCCTTGCAACACTTTATCTCGGATGCCGATTAATTTTTTCATCATTAAACTGCTTTCCCCTTAATCTTGTCAAGGAAGGAAGATCTTGGGCCTCCACACAAGCTCAAAATCCTCCCTTCCTCATTTACTTCTGTCTCATAAAGTCATTAAGCCAAGTCTGAAACCTCCCTAGCCAATGGGCGTCTAGAAGCTTACAAGTGAGCTAGTACCTTCGCCATGGTCTTCCCGCTTTCTACTTAAAGCGTCCGCTACAACATTCGGCCTTCCCCGGATGTACAAATAGTGATGCGTAGTCCTTCAGTATGTTCGCATCCATCTCCTCTGTCTCAAATTCAAATCCTCTGAGTGAAGACATACTGTAGACTACGATGATCCTGTAACCTCACCCTAACCAACCCCATATAAATAGTGTTCCATTGCTTTAGATGCAACACTATACGTCGGCAGGAAAAAACCAAAACATTCCAAATCATAGTTTGGATAGTTACGTTCATGCATTTTTAATTGTCTTGAAGCTTAAGCAATGCAGCATTCTTCACTCTTGGCATTAGCACTTACCCACCCAACCCGAATAAGATTCGCATCACAATACACATGAAAGGCTTGCCTTCCAGCTGCTAATGTGAGAATTGGTTGCAAGTCAACAGAGTCTTGAGCTTCTGAAAGCTTTCCTCACACTGCATCCGAGACATACAAATTGCAAATTTTGGCTTAGTCCAAGTTCGTAAGTTGGGAAAAGCAATAGAAGAGACCATCCCGTGACCAACGGCGGCGTAGTAGGCTAGCTAACGGCCAACAAAGCTCGCTTATTTCTGACACATTAGTATGGTCTGTACCCGCAATTTTCACTACTTTTCGATCTTAGAAGGAGCGCACCATTACTCCATCCTTAAAACGTTGCCCGTGCCCCAAGAAGGACATGCATCTAGAAAAACTCACAGCTAAGAGAACTTGGCATAAACTTTTTCTCCCTCAACATTTTCGCAATACCATTCTCAAATGTCTCCTCATGTTCCTTTCTTAACTCTGGGAGTATAATGCAGTATATCATCAATACATACTATCAGCAAAGAGACTAATATGGCTTAAAAATCCGCGTTCATCAAACTCCATGAACCAGCAGGGGCAATTCGTAACGCAAAAGACATCAATCTACAAATTCGTAATGGCCCTACCCTGGTCGCTAAAAGCCGTCGTTGCACAATCCGTTGCGGCGTATTTTCAATTGATGATCACCGGATCTCAATTCATCTTAGAGAAGACACAGCACCTTGTTAACTATTCGACACAAGTCATCATGCTAGGGAAGAGGATACTTGTTCTTTATCAGTCCCACCTTGTTCAACTGGCCGGTAGTCCTAGCACAATCCGAAACTCCCATCTTCTTCTTTACAAACAAACCGGACACACCCAAGATATGCACTTGTTCTAATACAGGGCCTTTGCTCAACAATTCTTGAAGTTGGGCTTTTAATTCTCTTACCATCGCCGAACTAACTCGCGGGGGCCATTCTGTAGGGGGGTATAGAAATGGGCGTGTCCGTTCAGATCAATACAGAAGTCATATCCGCTATGCTGGGGGCATACCCGAAGATGCTGCAGGGAATACGACAGAAACTCACGGACAACCCGAAACCGACTAATCGAGGTAGCTGGGTAGTGTCATCCGCTTGAGATGTGCAAGGAAATCTAATCACCTTTACTAAACATTTTCTTTAGCCGCAGAACAGCGAGATGATACGGCACACCGGATTGGCAAGTGTATCCCCTCTCCACACTAACGATCTGTCCAGGCTTGGCTAAAACGCACCGTTTTAGGCATTACAATCCAAGATCGGCGAATTGCGGAGAAAGCAAGTCATACCCGAGCAAATTACTCAAAATCAACCGATCTCTAAGATAACCAAAATCTACATAAGTGTTAGCTCATCGCCACAAAGTTCAACCAAAACAAGACCTATATCTTTCAACTACATAGAACTCACCCACCGGAGTAGAAACACGAATAGGCGTATCAATAATTCACACAATGTAATTTGAGACCATTAGGCAATGAGGAAAGATACATAGAATGTGGATCGGCAGGATCAAACAATACGGAAGCAATCGCAATCACAAACCAGAAGATTACCTGTGATGACAGGCATCAGGATGTCCTCCGGGGCCTGTGTCTCCCCAGGGAAAGCATAAACATGCCCTTTCGTTTGTTTGTCGTTGCCCTACTCAACATGTGTGATGTAGTGGCTCCAGTTTGCCCATCATCCGGCCGTTTTGTGACCACCATTACGCGTCGACCACCCCGTCCTCGCGAATTAACGACCTCGTATACCATGACTCACCTTCTGGCCTCTAGCTATTGGGGTCGCTATAACTCTGTTTTGTACCGAATTTCCTTCTAATATGTCCAGTCTCCCTCACATCCATAACACTCTCTTATTCGGGCATGGGTCTCTCAGAAAGTGTTGACCGGTCTGAGAGGACCCCCAACCAGCAGTCTGTAGTGAAGACTGAATGTGTCGAACGAGTAACCTCCGGAAACTGTCCTCTATGAGTAAAACCATTAACTCACCCCCCTTTTCGAAACCTCTTTGATGTCGATGCCGTGGTGAATTCATGCTGGCTTCACTCCTTCACCGTCTACCACGATCCACCCCAGCTTCTTGGAAGTGATTTGGCCGTAGCCCCGGCTACTGTCGGCTGAACATTCGTCAATCTGATCTCAACCAACCCCTTCACAAAACGGCAAATTCGCTCTTTGGACATGAAACATAGTTGGGTGGCCTATCGTGGATAGTGGCACGAAACTTAGGCCTCATATGCATTGCACCGAATCCTAACCTTGCTCGTAATGGCTCAAGCACTCGTCCCCTTTGTCCTATCTCTCAAGGGTCGGGAATATATTTCTCCATAAACAAGCTAGCGATGAGGCCCACGTCATAGTGGTGCGCTCTGTTTGTTGACCCTCAACTGTGACCGCCAGCCGCACATTTTGTGGCGTTCCCTTGAAACTGGTAACTACGAAAATCAACACCAAACCGTTCTACTATAGCCCATCTTGTGTAGTAGGCGCATGACAGTCAACAAGAAATCGTAAGCATCCTCCGATTCTGCAAACGTCCTTGAAGACTGGAGGTTTCAATTTCCAGAACTACGAAAAAGTTCATGCTGATGCCTTTGTCATTATAGGCCCCACCGCAGTAGTCAGTTCGTGGAAACTTGCCTATGTCCCATGAGGTTCAGATTCCATAACGAGGGGCCATGTGGGCTGCTGTCGTACCTCTTGAAAACCGGAGGTGTTGGTGCAGAAACGTTGGGGGTTGCCTGAACGCCTGATCAGGATCAACCCACTAAGATAGGCGCGCACCTGATTGAATCATCTCTCTCTGGGGTTAGGTTGGGGTGGCATTTCCTCGTTCTGTACTTGTTCATTTCTCACCTCCCATCCTCCCCTTCTCTTAGCTACCCCCATCGTCAGTCGGTGGAGGAGTCACTCCGCGCCCTACTGCACATATGGGCTAGGTGCTCTTCCTCTTCCTCTAGAGGACGTCCTCACGCAACGACCTCTACCGCGGCTCTTGCCACTGTTTGCACTCCGAGCTACATCACAGCGCCAGTGGCTGGTTAGAGCATCTTGTCTTGGCTGAGTTATGTTGGCGTAGTCGTTGCTCTAGTTCTAACCATCTGTGAATAAGTGAGATGGTCGATACGCAATTTGTATCACCTGATACCAATTGGATCCAAGAGTAGCACAAAGAAAGAAGAAAGAATGGAATTTTCCTAAAGTCGTATAGCCTCTCAAGAAAAGTAAAGGCGTCCCCTTGTCCCCTAACCGTTCTTTCGACCTACTAGACCTGTTCTTGTGTTATGAGACTAACGAACGCTAATGGCTCTGATCCGTTGCAAGTTTGGTCACGACCGCAAACCGGCCGCGACTGGCACCGCACATTTACCCTCCTATCGGGAGCTAACCAACCAATCTTAACTTATCATTTCCATTTAATAAACAACATAAAGCAATGCGGAAAGACTTAACTCTAAATAAAAGACATTAATAACTTCTAAATTCACATCTATTTATTCCCCCCAAAATCTGGAAGTCATCACCACAAGAACATCTATGAGCAATTTACTTAAACGAAGAGTATTCTAAGAAGCTAAACAAATAAAAGCTAGTCTCATGCGAAACTCAAAGGCATCAAGATCGCTATGAGGCGGAGATCCAGTCCAAGCTAAAGCATAGCTCCCTGAAGATCGCGGTGTGACGAAGACTGGCTTGAACTACTGTTAGAGTCAAAGATGACGCACGTTTTGCTGCACTCCACAATGACCCAAAAGAAACAGAAAAGTGGGGGTCAGTACAACGCACAAGTCCTGAGTTGGTTATCATCGTCCACTCAAAATAGAAAATAATATATCTCAGATATACATCATAAAAATCAACTAACATTCTTAACATGTGATACGTCAACATTACAAAACTATCATTTATAATATCACCGATCATATCTATGAGGACTCAAGCGCTCCATACCCAATCACTCTTTTGGAATAGCTGTCTTTAGATTGGTATATTAGCATCTTTCAAAGATCAACATCTTTATTCCTCTTGTGTCGTACGTGACACTCCGAATCCCTACTACTATGTGTCGGAAACGTGACACTCGACGATCACCTACATCTACGTGTCGGTTCGTGACAACTTCCCACTTAATTCTATGTTTCGGTACTGACACTCCCGATCCTCCTACATCTACGTGTCGTTCGTGACACCCGTCCCACTAATTCTATGTGTCGTTAGTGACACTGCCGATCCCCTACATCTACGTGATCGGTTCGTGACACCCGTCCGCACTTAATTCTATGTGTCGGTAGTGACAACTCCACTTCCCTAATCTCGTTCTATAATTCATCAAGCCCTCTTTTTTTCTTTTATACCAAGGCGTCATCATCTCATCACTTTTAGTTCAGGCAAGCCTTCTTTTATAACCAAGGCATCATCATTAATAATAAGTATTATGAAGGGTTATATCAAGATTTGGGGTATTCATACTCATCATGCTTGTTTCATCACATCATATATATACCATCACATCATGCATACACACAATTAATCATGAAATGAAGACTCTATAATACTACCCAACCATATCATGGTCGCTATTAAGAGTTTACCTAACGAATAGTGTACAAGAAACTCATAAAACCGCTACCTCCACTCCATCCGAAGAATCGTGATCATCAAGCAAAATTCCTCCTCAATTTCTGTTGTCGCTCTTCGTCTCTCTCTCTCTACTTTGTTCTCCTCTGCTTTTTCTTTCTGTCTTTGTTCTTTCTATTTTTCTTATTCACACCCTCTTTCTTTTACGCCCTAATTATTATGTAATTAGAATGAAGATGGAAATAATAACCCGACTAATTACTTAAGGTTAGCCTCTTTTAACGCCCCAAGATTAGACTTATGTAACATTAACCCTCTAACTTTAATAAATTAAAGCAGGATATTCAAAATGTCTCGCTTACAAAACAGTTTAAACAAATCGCGACCAACCGAACTGGGATTGTCGTAGCCCGTGACTGAGGGCCGTCGCGCCGGCGACGGTCGCGTCCTGCTGTCCGTCGCAGCAACAGAGACTGTTTTTAAGTGATGGCCCTTTGACGGCCATCGAGTCCTGCGACAGTCCGTCCTGCCCTTCCGTCACGACGTCAGAGAGTCATTTTCACAGTACCCATTCAATTTTCTAAGTAGTTTTGAAACTGACATCCTCCCACGACGTCCGTCGTGCCCTTGACGGTCCCGTCGTGGCCTCCGTCACCCGTCTGCCCAGTTTTTCCAAATAAATCTGTTGGGGCTCAAAACGACTAAACAGGTCGTTACAATGACAGAGTTTCTTGTTCGTATATCTGCCTTGTTCTAAGGAAAATGGGATTTACTGAAGTTTTCATTGACATGGTGTGGAGAATTATGGCCAATAATTGGTATTAAATTATTGTCAATGGTAAGAGGTATGACTTTTTCTACTCCACTAAAAGACTCAAGAAAGGTGACCAACTTTGTCTAGCCCCGTATTTATTTTAGGCGCTGAAGTTCTTTCAAGGTCTCTCAACAGGGTACAATAATCAACCTGACTACCGTGGAGTCTTCATGGAAATGAGAGGGCCTCAAGTAAGCCATCTGAGTTTTTTAGATGACATAATCCTTTTTACCTATGGAATATGCAAAACTTTGAAGATACTAATGCAAACTCTAAAGGAGTATGAAGATACTTCTGGGCAGCTTAATAATGGTGACAATATTCATTTTTTTCTCCATTCTAATACTTTCAACGACACAAGATACAGAATAAAAAGACTCAGTGGTTTTAGACAAAAATAGGGACCTCTTACTTACCTAGGTTGCCCTTTATTTCTTGGTAGGCCTCGGATTATTTATTTTTCCGACCTTGTTAACAAGGTTGTATGGAGGATTACATGTTGTCAAATGAAACAACTTAGCTATGGTGGTAGGGAAGTTCTTATAAAACATGTTCTACAATATCTACCTATCCATTTATTGTTTGCGATAACACCTCCATCCTCTGTACTTCTACAAATCCAAATGGTCATGAATGATTTTTTCAGGGGATGGAAAAGTGATAGAAAGAGATACCATTGGGCATTATGGAAAAACATAACCATTCCCTATTAGGAAGGGGTGTCGGAATGTGTAATCTAAAGGATGTTTGCATGGTATTCCAGTACAAGCAGTGATGGATCTTTAGGATTAAGCAAACCCTTTGGGGAGACTTCTTAAGAGCAAAATATTGCAAAATATCTAACCTAGTGTGCAAAAAATTTATACTAGAGAGTCATTGACTTGGAAATGCATGTTGTAGAACAGACACAAAGTTGAGCAACATATCCTATGGAAACTCAAGTCATGCAACTGTTCCTTTTGGTGGGATAATTGGCTAGGCATAGGACCACTTGCACAATTCTCTACCTATAGTAACAGGTTCAACAACACCACAGGGATGAATTTTGGAATGAAGGACATTGTAATTGAAGCAAGCTGATTGAACATTCCCCTGCAAGTCAGTTCTCCAACATCCTAGCAACAAAAAACTCTCCACAACATCATCTCCCCATATTAGGCTGTGTGGAAGTCCAACAACAATGGAGTGTTTAGCCACTCTTTTTCCTGGGATGAGATTAGAGAAAAAAGAACTAGAAACAAGATAAATTCTATCATATGACACAAACATATACCATTTAAATCTTATTTTTATCAAGGAGAACATTGAGGGGTAAAATCCCTACAACAAAAAGCTAGCTAACTTTGGAATTGAGCCAACAAATTGTTTTTGTTGTTGTAGCAGGACAGGTATGTACAACATTGAACACGTCTTCAAATCTGGACTATTTGCAGCCTATTTGTGGAGGAGCTTTGCTTCCACTTCTTGAATACAAACAGACTACAGTTCTCTACAGCAACTCATCAAGCAATGGTGGACATCAAAGTACAAGAATGCAGCACACAAGGTATTCCTGCAGGCCACCCCCATTTTTATCTATTAGAACCTTTGGAATAATAGGTGTGCCTGTAATTATGCGGACAAAACAACCAACATTAGCAGGGTTAAGTATGCAATTTACAAAAACAACTACAAAATTCTATCAACAACCTTCACTCTAATCAAATGGCTAACCAACTAGAAAGAGTTAATACAAGTGTGTGAAAATTGTGTTCATGATACTAAAGTAAACATGGTTACATAGACAATATGCTAGATCAATGGATCAAAATTATTATGGATGGTAGTGCAATAAACAATTCAGGTAAGAATGGAGCTGGAGGCATTTTGATGGATCAAATTGGCAAGCTATTGATGACTTTCACATCTCCACTTTGAGAGGGTACAAACAACACATCTGAGATTGAGATAGCCATATTAGGGTTGACTTGGGCACTGGAATTAGGATACAGGAACATAATGGTAGAGGTTGATTCTCAACTAGTGGTGGACTAGATTCTACAAAAAGCTATTCCCCAATAGAGCATCACAACACCGTTGGAAAGATTACAGAATCTCATCACACACGCCTATAATTTAAACTGCATACATACTTTCAAGAAAGCTAATTGTCTTGCTAATTTTTTTCCATCCATAGACACAAGACATCTAATCCATAAATATACTTCAATAACCAACAATTACCTATAGAATCTACGCCTCACTACCAACTATACGTACTGGAAATGCCTAGTTTCAGAACAAAGAAGACCAAAAAACATAAAGATCCTCCATGATCAACGTTGTTCCCCATTTAGACATAGTTATAATTCAATATTTTAGGTTCTTTAAATAGCTAGAATAGGATTGTATTTATTAGCAAAGTACTGTTTTTAAAGGCAGAGTCTCCCTTATTATTTTCCTAGAATCTTTGTATTGAGAGGAGTCCTCTCCTAAGGTTCTTACATTTTTTTGTTAACTTTTTTTGTATGGGGATGAGGCAATTCCTTTTGGAAATAGGCTCTAAACAACCTTAAGATAGTAGGTAAGGTTTATTTCCCCGTCCATGTACATTTACTTTTTATCAATAATAAGACTTAGGGGTGCTGCTCAGACCCTACACCTCCAAGGGTTATTAAACTAAAAAATCCTAAACCCTAACCCTAACCCTATCTCTAACATGAACCCTTACCCTAGACCTATCCTTAACCCTAATCGTATACCCTTAACACTAAACCCAAATACCAAAGCAAAAACCCTAACATTAAACACTAAACAATATATATGACAACTCAAACCATTAACCCCAAAACGTTAAACCAAAAAACAACCTGAATCCAAACCCTAACCCTAAAATTAGCCTGACTTCTAACCATATCATAAACCGTAAACCCCAAGTAAAAAATACCCAAACCCAAATATTAAACACTAAACCATGAATATTAAACCTTAAACCAAAAAACTTAAAAAACAAAAACCCTAACCCTACACCATAAACATGAAAAAAAAAGACCAAAATACCAAAACCCAAACATTAGATATGAAAACGCTAAAAAACCTACACCCTTACCCTGAACATAACTTTAAAACTAAACTTACCCCATAAATCCTAAGTCCCAAAAAAACCCTAAGTCCAAAATACGAAAACGCTTACATTAAACACTAACCCATAAATTTTAACCCTCAAATCCTAAACCACAAATCTTACCACAAAAATAAACCTAAACCCTAACCCTAACCCAAACCCAAACCCTAACCCTAACCTTAACCCAAGCCCTAACTTTAAACCATTAAAGCGAACCATAACCGCAAAATACAAAAACCTAAAAATTAAACACTAAACATAAAAATCATGAACCACAAAACCTAAAACCTAAAACCTAAAAACCCCTAAACCTAACCCTATCACTAACACGAAACCTAACCCTAACTCTATCTTTAACCCTAACCCTAACACTAATCCTAAACCCTAAACCCTAAACCCTAAACCCAAAACCCAAAACCCAAAACCCAAATACAAAAACCCTAACATTAAACAATAAAGCATAGATATTACAACTCAAATCCTTAACCCAAACCCTATAACCTAAAAAATAACATAAACCCTGACCCTAATCCTAACATTAACACTAACCCTACTTTAAACCATAACCAACAATAAAAAAATACAAAAACCAAAACATTAAAAATTAAACCATTGATATTAAACCTCAAATCCTTAACCCTAAAACCCAAAACCTAATAAATCCAAAACCCTAACCCTAACCCTAATCCTAAATTAAACCTTAACACGGACCCTAAATCATAAACCCGAAACCCTATGACCGAAATACCAAAACCCAAATATTAAATACTAAACCATATATTTTAATCCTCAAATGCTAAACCCTAAACCATAAAACCTACTAAAAAAACATACACTCTAACCCTCATCCTAGACTAACGCTAACCCTAAACCCTAATGCTTAAGTTTAAAAAAAACCTAAGTCGAAAATACGAAAACCCAAATATTAAACACTAAAACATAGATTTTAATCCTCAAATTCTAAAACACAAACCCTAAAACAAAAAAAACCTAAACCTTAACCCTAATAGTAACCTTAACCCTAACCCTAATCCTAAAACATTAACTTGAAACCCCAAGCCCATAGTACCACATCGTGCCTCATTTTCGAAAAGTTTTCTGTCTCTAACTGATGCTCTCTCTCTCTGCTCACAATGGCTTCTGAAAAGCCAAACATGCACGCCACTTCGTAGGTGCGTGCGCCACCAGTGGTAGGCCATAAACCACCGGACATTAGACAACTGGAGCGCCTTGACAAGGGAAACAAACCGGAGTGTAACACGCTCCATGATCAAACTCAAAGCTCCTAAAAATCGCAGGTCAAAGATGCGATGAACACTGCGATGCTGGGAGGAGAGTTCGATAAATAACTAGAAAATAGTTCCCAAGGATGTTCTAGGCGGAATCAAGCAGAAAGGAGGATGACAATGAATTATTTGCACCACGATCTACAACATATCCAAAAATTAGACAATTCAAGCTTCGTAATAAGCCAGAATCGAGAGGAGGAGGTTGAAGGAATGGCATTGCACCGCCAGAGTCGAACACTCAGAATCGATCGAATTCTAGTCAAATTAAAAAAGATTTGACCATTGGGTTTTGTTCCCCCAATGACGAGGTCCATCTCATCAAAATCATAGGTGAAATGGACGGTGGAATCGATGGCGGGGAAAACTCCGGTGAAGCAATAGCTCGAGTCGTCAGAACTCATGAAACCTTGTTGAAGAAGAATGATTCTCAAGATAAGAACATTCATCTAACCACTATCTCTAACCAATTCAATGGGGAAAGCAACAATAAAAACAATTCAACAACTTCCATTGATCTAAATTCCAGATTACAACAGGAAAAACATGAAAGTGAAAGGGAGAGCTCTGTGTATGATCGAAAGGCCAAGAAAATCACAAATGTTGATTCTTCCCAGTCTATCGAAGAAACTATGATTGGAAATCAAACAAAACACAACAAGAGAAGAATTCGATGGTGCTGCAGGACAAAACTGAAACAACATAAAGATGCAAACAACAACCTCATCAAATGATACTCACTCATTGAAATTTTAATTTGGTATAGTAGGTAATTCATCCTATATAAATCCTTCTTTTAATGCAAGTAATGTGCAAATCACATCCCACCAAGATGAAAAAGGTGAGGAGAATGGGAATGTACAGTTGCACAGGCAAGCATACACAGGACAAAAACATGATCTAGCCAAACAATTATAGAATGGAGTAAAAGATTAAAGGAATGCTGGAAGCAATCAACAGGGACCAGAAGAGGTTCATCAGGGACCAGAAGAGGTTCAAGGTGGTGTTGGGAAGCAGAATGAGTAATCAAAAAACACCAACAACGAAAGAGCTGTCAACTCATCGAATCAAGAAACTATGGAGTACCACAACAACTTCCCTAAAATATCAAATAACTACACTAGGTATGAGCCTAACTCTCAACCTGATAGAGTTAATAAGCAGGGTACTAATGTGATTCAGACATCTCCTAGAAATCCTAATTATCAACAACATGTTCAAAATGCTAACAACAATGCTAAAAATGATAAAAATTCTGATCCTGCACCATATACTGTGGTGCAATCCTTTGCTGCAAGGATGAGATACAATAAGTCTAAAAATGAAATACCTATTGTTTTAAATGATCCTATACATACGACTAGCAAAGGATTTCCAGCTGTTCTTTTGATGAGGATGACTTTTATGTGAAATTGTCTAAGGTTTGTAAATACACACTTGTAGGAAAGGTTACCATTACGATGCAAAAAATTGAATTGGTGAGAAAAATCTTTATTTTATAAACTCAACTCACAGGAAGTGTTAAGATCACTCACTTCAATGGTAGACATGTTTATATCGACTTTGACAATAAGTTTGACTACCAAACAGTTTGGACGAAAATTATAATGAATATTGAAGGGTAAGTGATGAGAATACAAGCATGGACCCCTGATTTTACCCCTGAAGAGGAAATACCCATTGTTCCTATTTGGGAGGTTGTCCCTGGCCTACCTTGGCATTGTTATAACAAAGTTCTCTTAAAGACTATTTTGGACTCTATTGGGAAGGTGTTATTCCTAGACTCACCATCTTCCCTAAGAACTAGAGGCAGCACCTTGAGGGTAAAAGTTCAAGTGGATTTTACTAAAACTAGACCTAATTATGTTTGGCTGGGATTTAAGAATGAAAACCCCAATAAAGGGAGGTGGTTAAAGGTTGAATATGAAGGCACTCCTAACTATTTCACCTATTGCAAACACCAAGGACATATGGATGAGGATTGTACAATTAAGAGAAGGGATGAGGAGTTAAAAAAGAGGAAAGAGCAGGAAATTGACAAAAACAGCATGGAACAAATCAATCATCGAAAATCCTATGAGAAGGAAAAGTATACACTTCAGGCTACAGAAGGGTTATTAAATCAACTACACAATCAACAAAAGGAAGAAGCTGGAAAGGGGGAAGCACAAAAACAATCAAAGAAAAAGAGTACATATCAACAACAAATGAAGCAAACCTCCAACCAAAAGGAACAAGGTCAGCAAGAAGGTTTACAAGAAGAATAGTGGCAGACACAAAAAATTAAACAACATAAAAGTAAGGAACAAACCATCTCCAATGCAGTTTTGAGACCTGTCTCACCTCAAAGGAAAATAATCAATGATAGCCAGCACCATACATAAGAAACAACAGGTATATCTCATCTTCAAGCTCAAAACTACTTTTCTAATATGGAAATGCAGGAACAACAAGAAATAGGACAATCAGCGGATGAAGATACCAAAGAAACAATATATCCGTGAACCAACCAAAAAAAGAGAATTGTAAAGGACTAACTGTCGATAACAATCTCAGCAAAAATATGGAATAAAGCCAACAAAGTGCTACTGCTACTAAGTAAAACAGCTCAGGTATTGACTCAATGGTTCCATGCCCCTATTCCCCCAATATTAGTCTTGTAGATGTTTGTTTAAATGAAGAAGTTGTTGGAGGTATGGATGGGGGTGTCAGGAGAAAACCACTAACTTTGAGGATGGGGTTACCAAAGGGGGGTGTTTGCCTCATGTTCTGCATGAGGGGTTGGTTGACCATAGGACTTACCTTAGAGCCTCCGATATTCCTAGAACAGGCAACAAGGGGATAACCAACAACAACAAAGACAAAACAGAGATAACAGAAAACATGACTATGAATATAATAAGGAAAAACAACAGTCTGAAAAAAGTGAAAAATACAGATAAAGGGAAACATGTGGATACTTCTACTCTAGAAAGCACCCAAAAGAGAAAAAAAAGACAAGTAAACCGAAAAGGGATGCAGCTAAAAGGAGAAAAAATAAGCTACAAGCCAACGACAGTGATCAGGGACATGAAAAGAGGGAGGAATCATGCAAAAAGTTTGTGATGATGGATTATAATCAGGGATTGGATATCCTCCCTCTCCAGGATCAATATATGCCTACACCTTCAGCTGAACCACAAGACAAGAGACAGTGTAAGATGAATACAATACCACTTTTTGATGAGTATGTAGTGGATAATTCTGACGATGAGCTTGATGGGACAACCAATATCTATATGAACCTGATGAGGATGATGAGAATAGTTTTGCTCTTATTAAGGCCTTTAGTACTCATAATGATCAGGCTCTAGAGAAGGAGATTAAACATGTAGCACAAAGTCTATGCTTATCCCCAAGAGATAGGATTCATTCATACCATCAAGACCAGCTGTACAGATAACATTCATAGAGAAAATCACACCTTTAAGCTCCTCCATATTGGGTAAGATTGTTAGATGGTTATTTTGTTCTTTGCTGACCATCTTTGGAATGCATTCCAAGGTATTTTCTTTGATATCCTTCTCCTCACCTGTAAAGATCTTTTCAACGTGATCACAAGCATTTTGGGCAATCTCCTCCTCATTTTGTATCCATTCCCCCTCTTCATTGATAATCTTGTGCACAAATAACTTCCTTCTTCTACCCCTTATAATGGAATGAAAGTATTTAGAATTTGTGTCACCATCTTTGAACAATTGAATCTGGGTTTTCTGTTTCAAGATAATATCCCCCGTCTTCAGAAATTTGATGTATTTAGCAATAATTTCATGTAGAGCACTTCTATTGGCATCATTTGGTTGAATAATGTATTCCTCCTCTGCCTTGTGAACCTGTTCCTCATACATTCTGACATTCTGAAATATATCTCGAAACTCTTATTTAGACCATATACTGAGAATTTTGGCCAACCTCTTAAATTTGAGTTAATACCTCAAATGGTCACTCAACTTTGCACTGTTCTCTCAGAAAGTCACTCAACTTTCAATTTTCCCTCAAAAGTCACTCAACTATGCACTCTTCTCTTAGAAAGTCACTCAACTTTCAATTTTCCCTCAAAAGTCACTTAACTATCCACTCTCTTCCTCGAAATCACTCAAAATATCCACTCTTTTTCCCCGAAAGTCACTCAATCTATTAAATTATTTTTAATTAAATTGATTGATATTAATTATTTATATAACAAACCAAAAAATTTTAAAAAATAAATTTAATCATTTGTGATCCCCCACCTAACCCGACCCATTAAAAAATATGATATGGACCCATTGTCTTTTATTTAATCTTAAATAATCCCTCTCTTTTTAACCTTGAATTAGTGTGAATAGGGATTAGATTAATTAGGATTTTACGATAGATTGGATTAAAGATAAAATAAAATGGGTCATATCATATTTTTAATGGGTCGGGTTGGTGGGTTGGATCACTAAAAAAAAAAAAAATGAATTTAATTGATTTTTTTAAAATTTTTGGTTTTTGTTATATAAATAAATAATATCAATAAAATTTTAATTAAAAAAATAATGTAATAGATTGAGTGACTTTCTGAGGAAAAGGGAAAGAGAGGTGGATTAATTGAGTAGTGACTTTCTGAGGAAGAGTGGATAGTTGAGTGACTTTTTGAGGGAAAAGGGAAATGAAAGTTGAGTGACCTTTCTGAGAGGGAAGAGAAGAGGAGAAGAGTGCATAGTTGAGGACTTTTGAGGGAAAATTGAAAGTGAGTGACATTATGAGAGAAATAGTGCAAAGTGAGTATGAGTATAGTGACCATCTGAGGTATTAACTCTCTTAAATTTCTAATGAAATCTCCACATACAAGAGCCATTCACTTCTCTATCCCAACAAGTCTGCACAGTTTCCATAAAGTGAGGGCTGTCCACCCAAAAATTAAGGAACTTGAAGTACTTAGTGTGATTTGAATCATTGGAGATCATTTCCATTAAAAGAGGACAATGATCTGAGCCAGTAGAAGATAGGTCAGCGATAGTGGTTTGATGCATATTTTCAATACAAGAGTCGTTAACCATAGCCCTGTCAAGACTTTTTCAAATTATGTAGTTAAGGCCTCTCTTATTGGACCATGTGAATTTGTGGCCACTGAAGCCAATTTACACAAGACCACATGCTTCAATAACTACTATAAAATCCATGCTTTTACTCATATTGTAAGCATCACCTCCCAATTTTTCCTCTACTGCAGTTATAACATTGAAGTCACGTACTGCACACCATGGTTTGGTATCCTCATTGGCCTGTATTATCATCTTATCCCAAAGAGGTCTTCTCAAATAATCGTTACACTTTGCATAGACAAAGGTAGTACTAAACTGTCTCTGTAGCTCATTGTGTTTTATGTCACAACTAATTTGCTGTCATCTTCCATCAAGGCATTGTTCCATCCACAACACTTGTTCCTGGTGAGGAAGGGAAGAGAAATCGCGAAGAAACAGAAGGAAAGCTGATGTACGCTCAACATTGCAGAGTAGTTACTAGTTGCATTATCCATATTCCATTGAATTTGAAATTCTGTACATGAGCACTATATGAGAAAGGTTCAAGAATAGTAATGATTGATAATTGATGAAGTTTTATGAGAATTTTTAGTCTCTCTAACACCCCTTGGGTGTTGATCCCTCTCACATTCCAAATGATTGTACTAATCATTGGGAGGATCTAGAAGAGAACAACCTAGTATTTGGTCTACCTGCTGTGAAATTATTGATGTCATGGTTCTTGAAATGGAACTTATCATGTTTTAAATCCTTTGGAGATAAGCCTTGCTGTTGTGACACCTGTTTAAGCGCATCTTTTAAGACTTGATCATTTGAGGGACTGAAGGCTTTAATCAAGGCCTCACTAGTCTCATCGTCATCATCCTGATCCTCTTGAGACTGATTGTCTCTACCTAATTAATCTTCAGAAATATTAACAACATACTCATTAATCAAGGGAGTAGTATTAACATGCCTTAGTTGAGACCTCTTATCAGGTGGTTCTATTGGGGGACAGGACATGCATCTAGTTCGCAATGGTTTAATATAAAGACCCTGGCTGTCATTGATCATCACAATTTTTTTGACATGGTTCCTTCCCTTTTCCTTGAGATTGTTCCCCTTCACTATTTTGTTGTATACTTTGTCTCATCTTAGCAACATCCGTTTTATGTTTACTTGGTTTGTTTTTCGTCTTGGCAGTGCTTTCAGGAGTACCATTGTCTATCTGTTTCCCTTTGTCATTAGTCTTTGTACCCTTACCGTTTCCTTCCCCATCTTTCTTTCTATCTTGTTGTTTTTCCCTATTATTTTCTATTTTCT
Source organism: Solanum habrochaites (assembly GCA_027704765.1). Classification (NCBI taxonomy): domain Eukaryota; kingdom Viridiplantae; phylum Streptophyta; class Magnoliopsida; order Solanales; family Solanaceae; genus Solanum; species Solanum habrochaites. Next base: position 20,137,661 of record JAKWJA010002497.1, read on the forward strand.
ATTTTTTGTTTTTTGCACTCTGCACCTGTTGTATGTTCTGTTGTGAATCCTAATGAGTATGTTTATTTCTAGTATTGTCTGAGGTTCTAAAGTCTATGCTATGGTCATTGTTCACCCACTCATGCATAACATGAGGCAATTTCCCCCCTACGGTACCCCTTTCCTGCAAGTTAGTAGGTTCCTCTTGACTTTCCCCTTTCATAACTCCAAGAACTTCATAATTAACTTTTAAAACATCAAAGGAGTTGGGTTGCATAGCTATGATACCTGATTTTTGGAGATTTGGATTCAGATCCACTATTCCTGTGTTCCTGCTACTTCTGTTTGTATTTCCTTGTGAGTATGTATTATTCCTATCCAGTAGCTCCTGTTGATTTCCTGCATAGACACATTAGTGGTAGGTATGTATTGAACATTATTAAGATTACCAGATTGTTGAATAGGATGTTGTAATTGTTCATCTTTTGGTTGATTGGATTGCTGAACTGGTTTCCAAGCAGTCTTGTTGTTTTTCTCCTGCCGTGTTCTTGAATTTTTCCTCTTCTGTGTATGTCATTCTTTTTCTTTTTGCTGTTCTGTTTGTTTCTGCTTTTCTTTATCATTATTGTTTTGTTTTCTTTTTCCGCATTCTCTTTGGATTGTGCCTGAACATTTTGGCAATGTCTAGGTATAACACTTTGCCTATATTTTCTAGAAGAGGAATAAGGAAAGGCTTCTTAAAACAATTCCAAGGTAAACCTAGTAATAAAATCCACACTGTAACTATTGGAGTTTCTTCCTCAGGTATAAAGAAAGGTGTCCAAGCTTGTAATCTCATCAGTTCACCGTCTATTGTCATCCTTTGTTGAGTCCAAACAGTGTTATAGTCTAACTCATTTTGAAGATCAATAAATACATGCCTAGAGTTAAAGTGAGCAACACTAACCCCCCCCCCCCCCACTTAATTGGGTTTGTTGAATAAAGCTCTTCCTTAAGAGATCCATTTTAGGCATTGTTACACTGAACTTCCCAACTATGGTATATTTACAATCCGCTGCTAATGTATGAACAAAGTCATACATGTCAAAGATGCCTGTAGGCTGTCCTTGCTTGGTAGTCTCTTTGGGAGGGGTTTTGAGTACTATGGTGGGCTCTTGGGCAGCATGGATGTGTCTTCACCTTGCAGCTTAGGTCTGAACCACTGTATAGGGAGCTGGTTCTGGGATTTTTATTGTTGGCTGCTTTGATGGCTTTTGGGATGATTGTTTTCTAGAATTGTTTGATGGGGGGGGGTCTGAGAGTGTCTTTTCTGAGGGGGATTTTGTCTGTCATAATTGATAGAGATTCTTGGAAAATCTCTATGATATCTTGTTTGACCTTTATCTCCCCCCCCCCCCATTATTCTGCTTTTTTTGCCCCTGATCACCCTCTTTTTTTCCTTGGTTATGCTCTTTTGGAATATTAGATTTATTAGCTATATTTTAATGTACTAAATTACCAGAAACATCATCTACATTTCCCATGGAATTTTCATGCACATGGCCAATAGTAAAGGAATTAGCATTCGGAGTTTTTTTAAGATTGGGTTTAGGATACTCACCTGATTGATGTTCCTTTTCCCTTTGACCACTGTCATTCTAGTCTTGTTCCAATACCTTAGTTTGGTTGGCTTGCGTATCTGATTTTTGTTTTCTCTCCTCTTGCCTACCATTTTGCTGTTGTTTCCATCTGTTCATCTCCCTTCCATGATCATTGAAGTCATCTTGCTGACCTGCATGTGAGTGATTTTCTTTTGTTATTGTGTTCTCTGTTTCCTTTACTCCAAATGAGAATTTCTTTGAATTCTACACTTCAATCACTTCTCTTCGTTGAGTTGTTGGTGTGCTTGTTGAACATTGCCAGCATCTCTAGTTGTTCCTCTTCTAGTCCCTTCCCCTTGTTGAACTTTCGACTTCTGATGCATATAGTTTCCAGTGGAATTATAGTCTTGGGTAGTTTGAATGATTGTGTTAGAAGTATGCACGATATCAGAATGTACTTCATTTTCCCCATCTTCAGTTTCAGTTGGACTGATATTTGAACCACCAGAATTAATGTCACCGGCAACCTAGACGTCTTTGGGGTAGAAAGTGGTTTATTAGAGGCGCCTTTCCAAGTGAAGTACACTCCAATAGATATCTCTCCGCGAACCTCCTGGGAAGTTCCTTGATTTTTAGATCAATTATCCACATTTATCGCGAATTCTCAAGGTATGAAGTTCTTATCGCCGGTGACCTACTTATCCCTTGGGCCTGACATTGTGATGGGAGGAGCGCTTATCCTAGGAGAACAACCCCCAATAAATGTTTTTCCTCGAATCATTTGGGAAGTCGAGGGAATTTTAGAAGTTTCAGGAGTTTTTCCCCCGACTTCCCCAGAAGTTGACTTTTCATTTCACATAGTTGACCTGGTCATAATGCATGACCTTTCAGAGTCTTGTTGAACTTTTCACGGGGATTCATCCCCCATATCCTTATCCTCTTGATTTAGTCAGGTTTATTCAGGGGGAATAATGTGTCGATTCCCTTCAATTTACCTATTGGAATTCGCACTGTTCTTTTCTTCATTGAAAGGCGTATTCCCAGAGTTTTGAGAAGAATTTGAGGGGAATTCTTGTTGTTCTATGTTTATCTATTTCGTGCGCCCTCATTGGCGTTTGTTCGGTGGCCAGTAGGCGAACTCTGGCGGCTCACACGTCATCTCCATTTGGCTGAACTAGCCGTTAGAGTCAGCAAAGTTCACTTTCCTATAGAGTATGTGTTTAGTGAGAGAATTTAGAGAGAGAAAAATTCAGTAAATGGGAAAGCGATTGGTTCAGGGTTTAATATTAAAGTTTAAGGTTTAGTATCTAATGTTTGGGTTTTGGTATTTTGGGCATCATTCCAAGTTTATGGTGTAGGGTTAGTTTATTATTTTTTTTAGGTGTGTTGCTTTAAGAGTTAATATTAATGGTTTTGTGTTTAATATTTGGGTTTTTGTATTTTTTACATGGGGTTTACGGTTTATGCTATGTTTAGAAGTCAGGTTAATGTTAGGTTTAGGGTTTGGATTAAGGTTGTTTTTAGGTTTTAGGGTTTTGGGCTACTAGTTTGAGTTGTAATATCTATGGTTTAGTGTTTAATGTTAGGGTTTTGGTATTTGGGTGTACTGTTAAGGGTAAAGGGTTAGGGTTAAGGATAGGGCTTTGAGTAGGGGTTGTGTTAGAGATAGGTTAGGGTTAGTGTTGGTGTTAGGATATTTTTCTAGTTTAATAACCCTTGGAGGTGTGGGTCTGAGCAAAACACCTAGGCCTTTAGTATTGATAAAAAGTAATCTTACAGTACGGGAGACATATACTTACTTCATATCTTACGGTTGTTTAGAGCCTATTCCAAAAGGAATTGCACTCATCCCCTTAAAAAAGGTAACCAAAAAATAAAAGACCTTAGGAGGGATGACTTTCTCATACAAAGAAAAAAAAGATTCTAGGAAAATAAATAAAAGGAAGACACTCCTTTCACAAACAGTACTATGCTAAATACTATCTTATTCTAGCTTTTTAAATAACCTACACCTTTTAATTATAACTATGTTTAAAAGGGGAAAAACATTGATAAAGAAGAATCTGTATGTTTTTGGTCTTCTTTCTTCCGAAACTAGGCATTTCTAGTAGGTCTAGTTGGTAGTGAGCCCTGGATTCTCTAGGTAAGTGTTAGTTATTGAAGTATATTTGTGGAGTAAATGTCTTCTGGCTATGGATGTAAAAAGCATTAGCTAGCCAATTAGCTTCCTTGAAAGTATGATGCAGTTTAAATTATAGGCTTGTGTGATGAGATTCTGTAATCTTTCCAACGGTGTTGTGATGCTCCATCGTGGAGTAGCTTTTTGTAGAATCCAGTCCACCACTAGTTGAGAATCAACCTCAACCATTATGTTCCTGTATCCTAATTCCAGTGCCCAAGTAAACCCTAATATGGCTACCTCATTCTCAAATTTATTGTTTGTACCCTCTCAAAGTGGAGTTGGGAAAGTCATCAATAGCTTTCCAATTTGATCTCTCAAAATGCCTCCAGCTCCAATCTTACCTGAATGGTTTTTTGCACTACCATCTGTACTAATTTTGATCCATTGATCTGGCGTCTTGTCCATGTAACCATGTTTTACTTTAGTATCATGAACACAATTTTCACACACTTGTATTAACTATTTCTAGTTGGTTAGCTATCTGATTTCAGGGAAGGTTGTTGATAGCATTTAGTAGTTTTTTTTGTAAATTGCATACTTAACCCTACTAATGTAGGTTGTTTTGTCCCCATATTTTCAGGCACACCTGTTCTTCCAAAGGTTCCAACACATAAAAATGGGGGTAGCCTGAAGGATTACCTTGTGTGCTGCATGCTTGTACTTTGATGTCCACCATTGCTTGATGAGTTGCTGTAGAGCATTGTAGTCTGTGTGTATTCAAGTAGTGGACGCAAACCTCCTCCACAAATAGGCTACAAACAGTCCTGAGTTAAAAATGTGTTCAATGGTGTCCATAATTGTCCTGCTACAACAACAAAAATAATTTGTTGGCTCAATTCCGAAGTTAGCTAGCTTCTTGTTAGTAGGGAATTTACCCCTCAATGTTCTCATGAGAAAAAGGAAGATTTTAAATGTATTTGTTAGACATATGATAGGAATTGAATAAAATAGTTTTGGTATTTATCTAATCTCATCCCCGACAAAAGAGCAGCTAAACACTCCATTATTGTTGAACTTCGATACAGCCTGATTTGGGAGATGATGTTGTGGAGAATTTTTTGTTGCTAGGATGTTGGAGAGCTGACTTGCAGGGGCCTGTACAATGAACTTTCTTCAATTCCAATGTCCTTCATTCAAAAATTCAGTCGTGTGGTGTTGTTGAACCTGTACTACAAGGAGATTTAGAGAATTGTTTGTGCAAGTGGTTCCTATGCGAGCGCACTATTATCCACCAAAAGGAACAGTTGCCTGACTTGAGTTTCCATAGGATATGTTGCTCAACTTTGTGTCTGTTGTGCAACATGTATTTCCAAGTCAATGACTCTCCAGTATCAATTTTTTGCACATTGTGTTAGATATTTTGCAATATTTTGCTCTTAAGAAGTCTCCCCAAAGGGTTTGCTTAGTCCTAAAGATCCACCACTGCTTGTACAGGAATGCGATGTAAATATCCATTAGATTCCTCATTCTGACACCCCTTACTAATAGGGAATGCTTAAGTTTTTCCATAATGCCCAATGGTATCTCTTTCTATTACTTTTCCATCCCCAGAAAAAATCAGCCATGCCCATTTGCATTTGTTAAAGTACAGAGGATGGAGGTGTTATCGCAAATAATAAATTGATAGGTAGAGATTGTAGAACATGTTTTGTAAGAACTTCCCTACAACCATAGCTAAGTTGTTTCATTTGCCAACCTGTAATCCTGCATACAACCTTGTTAACAAGGTCAGAAAAATAAATAATCTGAGGCCTACCAAGAAATAAAGGGCAACCTAGGAAAGAAAAAGGTCCTTATTTTTGTCTGAAACTACTGAGTCTTGTGATTCTGTCTCTTGTGACGTTGAAAGTATTATAATGGAGCAAAAAGTGAATGTTGTCACCATTATTAAGCTGCCCAGAAGTATCTTCATACTCCTTCAGAGTTTGCATTAGGATCTTCAAAGTTTTGCATATTCTAGAGGTAAAAAGGATTATGTCATCTACAAGACTCAGATGGTTTAGTTGGGACCCTCCCATTGCCATGAAGAAGCCATGGTAGTCGGTTGATTATTGCACCCTATTTAGAGACCTTGAGAGATCTTTAGCGCCTAAAATAAATAAGGGGCTGGAAAAAGTGGGTCACCTTGATTGAGTCTTTTAGTGGAATGGAAAAAACCATACCTTTTACCATTGACAATAATTGAATACCAATTATTGTCCATAATTCTCCACACCATGTCAATGAAAACCTCAGCAAATCCCATTTTCCTTAGAACAAGGCAGATATACGAACAAGAAACTCTATCATAAGCTTTTTCCATGTCCAATTTTATAATGAGATTGCTCTCAATATTGGATTTCGTAATTTTGTGGATGATTTATTGAGCTATCATGATATTCTCTAAAATGTTTCTACCTTTCACAAACCCGAATTGGTTAGGTGAAATTAGAGAAGGGAGGATAGGACTAAGTCTGTTGATCACCAGTTTAGATATAATCTTTCTAGAGAAATTGCTCAAACTTATAGTCTTAAATTCAATTAACTTGTTAGGATTAGTCACTTTTGGAAATAAGATAATACAAGTGTGAGAGAACTATTTATGTATTATTTGGCCACAAAAGAAGTCCTCAATAATTCCCATAAAGTCATTCTTGATAATGTGCCAGTACTTTTGGAAGAAATAAACATTCATACCATCAGGACCAGCTGCAGAAATAGGGTTCATAGAAATATACTGGTAAGTTTGACATTATGCTCATGACTGATCATTCTTGAAATGCACTCCAAAGTGTTCCCATTAATAATTTTGACATCACCTGTAAAAATATCTTTGAAGTGGTCACAAGCAGCCAGTGCAATATTCTCCTCACCCTGTATCCGTTCCCAATTTCACTTGTAATCATGTAGATAAATTATTTTCTTCTTCTTGCTCTTATCAAGGAATGGAAGTACATAGAAATTGTGTCACCCTCGTTGAACCATTGTAGCTGGGTTTTTTATTTGAAAATGGTATCTTCAAGCTTAAGAAATTTAATGTACTGAGCATTGAGTTCATGGAGAGCAGTTCTATTAGATTCACTTGGTCAAGAATGAAGTTTCGTTGAGCCTTGTGAACTTTAATACCATAAGTCATGACATTTTGGAATGATATCACCAATCCTTCTTATACCATGAACTAAGTGTTTTAGGACCTCCTTTCAGTTCCTGGTGAATCTCCACACAAAGTGTTATCATCACTTCCTATCCTAGCATGCTTTCACAGTTCCATAAATATAGGTTGTCAAACCAGCAATAGAAAATCTAAAATACTTTATATGTTCAGCATCTTTTTGACACCAATTTCATTGAGGAGAGGGCAATTGTTCAGACCCAGTAGAGTAAGAAGTTAGCAGGCAAATGAGTTTGAAAATAGTCTAATGCATCATTTCCAGCAAGGATATTTACAGGGAGCCGGTTGTCTTAGCCTCTTCAAATTCTGTGGATTTGTGATACCCCTTTTGTATAGACCAGGTAAACTTACTATGACCTACTAAAACCAAGTCTGTTAGACCACCACTTCAATGAAAGCTCTGAACTCTATGATTGTTCCTCATATTATAAGGGGATGACTTCCCAACTTTCATTCAATAGTTATTTATAACAGTTTAAAAAATCCACCCACAGGAGCACCAAGGTTTGTTTGAACCGTTAGCTTCATGTAACATTTTATCCCAATATAATAAGGGGCCTTCTAGGCGATCCTTGTATTTACATAAACAAGTAGTTAATAAAAGACACTGTAACTCATTGTGTTCATGTATAACAAGTGATTTTTTTTGTTTACTCATCAAGTTTGGTTACAGTCAATATCACGTATTCATCTTATTTTGAGTCTTACAACACCCTGCGTGTTGATCACTCTACAGTTTCATATGATTGTACTAATCATGAGATTATATGAGAGGAGGAAAAGGCTAGTGTTTGGCTACCGAAGGCAGTGACAATGTTATATCTGATTCTTCAAACAAAAAAACTTTCATGGTTTATGACCCCCCTTGTGATAATCCTTCTTTTGTGTTACCTGTTCTATGTCATCCTCAAAAACTGATTAATTAGGAGGGGACTAAAAGCTTTGAGTAGGCTTCACTAGTCTCCTCATCATATTAAGGGATCTTATAGGATGGGTTGTCTCTGTCTCAAGTTCATATTAGCATTACAAATTATACTCTTTATATAGAGGGTGTTGGTTGACATTTAAAGTTGTATCTCTTATCTGGAGGCTCTATAAATTCCATGGTTTTCCCCCCTTTCCTGCTAATTTTCATGTTCACTTTTCTATTGTTAACTCTGTCTCCTTTTGGCTGCATCCCTCTTTTTTTTGCTAGGTTTATTTTTACTCTTGGGAGTGTTTTCAATATTACTAATACGTGCCTTATTACCCATATAATTTTTCATGGAAAACTTGCTATTTGTTTATCATTAGGCCCATTCACTTTTTGCTGTTTTTGATTGCTTTTTGCATTGTTATGTTGTCTGTTACCTTCTATTTGTGTAGGTTATTAAACTTGTTTTTGTTTTACATGTTGCTGCTGGGTGCTTGTGTTATCAGTGACTATAAAGTCTAGACTATGGTCTGTGTTCAAGCCCTCCTGCAGAACATGAGGCAAGTTCCCCTCTTTGGATATCCCTTCCTGCAAGATCGTATGTTTCTCCTGACTTCCCCCATCCACCCATTCTTAAAATTCACCATTAACATTAAACACTAAACCATAGATTTTAAAACTCAAAACTAAACTACAAACCCTAAACCCTTAATAGAACCTAAACACTTACCCTAAGCATAACCCAAACCCTAACCCTAGACTTAACCCTAACCCAAACAATAAACCATTAACCAAAAATCAAACGCCAAAATTACCAAAATCAAAAAATTAAAAAAATAATCATACATTTTTTTAAAAAAATCCTAAACCCCAAAAACTAAATCATAAAAGAAAATAAAAAAAAGAGGATAGTAAGGAGAACAAGAAAAATAAAGGTAAGATTGACCAGAAAACCATAAAGGCAAAAGAAAAAAAAAAAAAAACTACCAAAACCCTCTAAAATTAGACACTAAACAATAATAAATTAAACTCAAAAGAACTAAAAAACCAGTAAATCTTAAAAAAAAACCTAAACACTAACCCTAAAACAAACATTTAACCTAACCCTAGCCCTACCAAACCCCTAACCCCAAAGTCCAAAATAAAAAAAAAACTAAACATTTAAACATAAACCTTGACATTACACCTCAAATCCTAAACATAAACCCAAAAAACCTGAAAAAAACTAAAAACCACCACCCTAAACCCCTAACGAGTAACCGTAACCCTAACCCTTAATCATAAACAATAAACCAAAAAAACATAAAGCTAGAATACCAAAACCCCCAACATTAATTATTACAACAATAGATATTAAAATTCAAATGCTAAACCTTGAACCATAAAACAAAAAAAAAACCTACACCCTAACCCTAATCCTGATCCTAATCCCAAACCCTAAACCCTAAATCCTAAGTCCAAATTTTTTTTTAAAAAAACCTAAGACCAAAATGTGAAACCCAAACATTATACACTCAACCATAGATTTTCAACATCAAATCCTAAACCACAAACCCTAAAACCTCAAAAAACCTAACCCCAAACCCTAAACCTAAACTTAAGCCAAATCCAAACCCTACCTTTACCCTAACCCTAACCCTAAACCTTATAAACAAACCCAAGTCCAAAATACGAAAACCTTAACGTTGAACACTAAATCACAGATTTTAAACCTCCAATCCTAAACCATAAACCCTAAAACAAAAAATCCCTAAACTCAAAACCTGACCCTATCCCTAACCCAAACCCTATCGTTAACCCTAACGGTAAATACAAACCCCAAAATAACAAAACCCTAACATTAAACATTAAATCACAGATATTACAACTCATGTCCTTAACCCTAAATGCAGAAGCCTAAAAAAACAATAACTCTAACCTTAACCCTAAAATTGACCCTAACCTAACCCTACCAATAACCTTAAACCCCAAGACCAAAATGTCAAAACAAAAACATTAAAACAAAAACATTGATAGTAAACCCAAAAAACCAAAAAAAAAAACCAAAACCCTAACCCTAACCCTAACCATAAACCATAAACCCGAAACCCTAAGCCCAAAATACCAAAACTCAAACATTAAATGCCAAACCATAGATTTTAAACCTCAAATGCTATACCCTGAACCATAAAACCAAACAAAAACCTACACCCTTACCTTAATCCTAATCCCAACTCTAACCCTAAACATTAAGTCTAAAAAAAATCTAAGTAAAAAATATGAAAACACAAACATTCAACACTAAACCATTGATTTTAAACCAAAAATACTAAACAAAAAACCATATAACCTAAAAAAAACACCCTAAACCAAACCCTAACCTTAAACCTTAAATTCTTAACTCAAACCCCAAAATACAAAAACCCTATTATTAAACATTAAACATTAAACCATGGATACTACAACTCAAATCCTTAATCCCAAACTCTAAAATCTAAAATAACCTAAACTCTTACTCTATCATTAACCCAAATCATAACCCAACCATAAACCCTAAGCCCCAAGAACAAAATACCAAAACCTAAACATTAAAAACTAAACCATTGATATTAAACATGAAATACTAAACCCTAAACCTAAACCTCTAAAACAACTAAAACCGTAAAAAACGCTACCCTAACCAAAACCATATCCCTAAACCTAAACCTAAACTACAAACCCGAAACCCTAAGCCCAAAATACCAAAACTCAAACATTAAATACTAAACCATAGATTTTAAACCTCAAATTGTAAACCCTGAACTGTAAAACCTAAAAAAAAAAACTACACCCTAACCCTAATTTAATCCCATCCTTTACCCTAAACCTTAAACCCTAAACAAAAACCTTAAATACTAAACAATAGATTTTAAACGTCAGATGCTAAAACCTGATCCATAAAACCTAAAAAAACCTATACCCTAACCCAAATCTTTATACCAACCCTAAACCTAAGCCATAAACCCCAAGTCCAACTAAAACCTAAGTCCAAAATATGAAAGCCTAATCATTAAACAGTAAACCATGTAGTTTAAACCTCAAATCCTAAACAACAAACAATAAAACCTAAAAAGAACCTAAACCCTAACCCTAAGTCAAACCCAAACCCTAACCCTAACCATAACCAATTTATCCAAAATCCAAAGTCCAAATTAAAAAAAAAAACTTTTTTCTAGAATTTTTTCTCTCTCTAGATTTACTCTTTCCTCTCAAATGCTCTCTCACAAAAAATACTGAACAGGCACACAGGCGCACCGCCGCGTGCGCCATCGGTAGAGCTCGACGTCCGATGGACTAAATCCATCAAGACCGCCCTGAAAAGGGCAAAAAACCCAACTGCAGGATGCACCATGATCCATCCCGCAATCCACGATTTGCAAAACACAAACGCAATGAAGACTGCGGTATCAGCAATGGAGTTTGATAGAGAACGTGAAATCATTTTCCAAGTTTGTTTGTAGACCAGTTTCACCACAAACACAATAAATCAGGGAAAGCCAGTAGATGGAACTACAAATAATATGTAAGACTAATATTTCAACTCAAAATATTTTCTCTAACGTTGAAATACAGGAACAACAAAGGACATACAATAATGAGGAGAATTACACGAGTGGAGAAGTAACACAACAGAATCACCAAAAAAAAGGGGCTAATAACAGCCCACATGGAACAAAAAAAACAACATAAACAAGGAACATAAGCAGCATGCTGCTGCAGATTACAATCACTAGAGAACATGTATTGACTCAATTCTCCCAAGTCCCAATTCTCCCAACATTACTATTATTGATGATGGTTTTACTGAATATGGTTTTGGAGGTATGGATTGGGGGTGTCAGGAGAAAACCACTAACTTGCAGGATGGGGTTACCAAAGGAGAGGTGTTTGCCTCATGTTCTGCATGAGGGGTTGGTTGCCCATTAGACTGAACTTAGAGCCTATGATAGTCCAAAGAACATGCAAAAATAGGAGGACAAACAACAGCAGCAAAGTCAAAACAGAGATAATACAAAACAAGATTTAGAAAATAATAAGGAAACACAACAGTCTGGAAAAGCGGAAATAGAGAAAATGGGAAACATGTGGCTACTTCTACTCCAGTAAGCACCCCTAAGATCAAAAACAAGCTAAGTAAACAGAAAAGGGATTCTGCTAAGAGGAGAAAGAATAAGCTACAAACCAATGACAGTGATCAGGGACAAGAAAAGAGGGAGGAATCATGCAACAAGTTTGTTATGATGGGTGATAATCAGGGATTAGATATCCACCCTCTCCTAACTCAATATATGAATCCACCATCAGTTGAACCACCTGACAAGAGACTATTTAGATGAATACAATACCACTTTTTTTATGAGTATGCAGTGGATAATTCTGAGGATGAGGTGGATAGGGACAACCATTCTATAGATGAACCTGATGAGCATGATGAGACTAGTGAGGCTCTTATTACGTCCTTTAGTACTCATAATGATCAGGCCCTAGAGGAGGAGATTCAACTGGTAGCACAAAGTCAATGCTTATCCCCAATAGGGTTCAAACATGAAAAATTTCATTTCAAGAAACAAGATGTTAAGACTTTCACTTCTGGGAGACCTAAAACCAGACTCTTTTCCTCTAGATATTCCCAATGATTAGTACAATCATTTGGAATGTGAGGGGGATAAACACCCAAGGTGTGTTGAAGAGTCTCATGATGCTCAAAAAGTTTCACCAACTATCTGGTATCACTATTTTGTAACCTTTCTCTGATAGTGTGCATGTTCAATGAATTAAGTCTCAATTAAACATGGAGAATTGTACTTGTAATTGTAATGGTAAAATTTGGGTTTTTTGGAGCAATGATATTGACTGTAATATTCTTGATGAATATGAAACAGATCACTTGCAACATGAAACACAATGAATTACAATATCAGTTTACTAGTACCTTTATCAATTCTAAATGCAAAGATCACCTCAGAAGACCTCTTCGGGAAAAAATGATTCAGCAATTTATTTTGAATGATAACCCTTGGGTACTGTGGTGTTTGTGATTGCAATTGTTTTTAACTCTGTTGAGATAAAAATTTGAGGGTTCCTCATAGATAAGAAAAATATTGATTTTATGCTGTTCATTGAAAGCCTGTGCCATTTTGGACATTGGTTTTAGTGGTCCGCATTCACTTGGTCCAACAAGGGAGTTATTAACCACATAATCTTGAAGAGGCTTGACAGGGCTATGGTAAATGATTCTTGGTTGGAAAAGATTCCTCAAACCACTATAACTCACTTCTCATCTACTGGGTCTTATCACTGTCCGCTTCTTATGGAAATGGTTTCCTCATCTACTTATCACATCAAGTATTTTCAGATTTCTCAATTGTTGGGTGGAAAACCTTCACTTCATGGAAACATTAAAAACCTGTTGGGAGAAGGAAGTGGCAGGTACAGGTATGTGGAAATTTTACCAAAAAATGAAATGTTTGTCAAACACTCTTAGCGGTTGGTCTAAGAATGAATTTGGTGATGTTTTCCAAAAGGTTAGGATGTATGAGGAACAAGTACACAATGCTGAAGAAAACTACATCACTAAACAAAGTGGCTCAAATAGAATTATCCTCCATGAAATTAATCCAAAGTACATCAAGTTTCTCAACTTGGAAGACACTATTATGAAACAAAAAACACTACTTCAATGGTTTAAAGTGGGTGATACTAACTCTAAATACTTCCATATTGTGATAAGGTAAGAAGAAGGAAGTTATTTATTCATAAAGTTGTCAATGAAAATAGAGACTGGATACAAGGTGATGACAACATTGCTCAAGTAGCTTGTGAACCCTTCAAAGAAATATTTACTTGTGAAGAAAATATTATCAATGAGAATAATTTGGAATGTATTCGAAAGATGGATTTTGTCAGACATAATATTCAGATACAATATTCCATTATGGAGAGCTAAAGAAGTGGTCGTTTCTATGATACTTATTTTGCAGGCTGGCGCCTTGATGGTATGAAGGGTTATTTCTTGCAAAAGTGTTGGAATTTATCAAGAATGATGCTAATGGGGGTTGTACATGCCTTTTGTGGGACCAGATGATCTAAAACCTTCTCCATTTTGATTATGCTTGACTCCCCCTTCAAAGAAAACAATCCAAACAAGATGAATTAGTGTAGGCCAATAATCTTGTGCTAATTCACTAGAAAAATCATATCTAAGCTAATGAGCTATAGATTTAGTCCTATCCTCCCTGCCTTAATCTATCATAACCAATCCGGATTTGTTAAAGGTAGAAGTACTTATGAGAACATCATGCTAGCTCAGGAAATCATTAACCAGATCAAAAAAGACAATATTGGTAGCAATGTCATCATTAAACTAGACATGGTAAAAGTTTATGACAGGGTTTCATGGTCATGAATTTTCCTAGTTCTAAGAAAGATGTGGTTTGATGAGGTTTTTATAGGTTATGGTGTGGAGAATCATGGCTAACAACTAGTACTCTATCATTGTTATTGGTAAGATGTACGGTTTCTTTCACTCAAGTAGAGGTCTCAAGCAAGATAATCATCATTCCCTGCCCTATTTATTTTAGGTGCAGAAGTACTTTCAAGATCTCTAAACAGGATTCACAACCAGCGGATTTCATGGTTTCTTCATGGAAATGAAAGGGCCACAAGTGCATCATTGGAGTTTTGGCTTGGACATAATTTATCAATCTTGAGAGGCAAGACTCAAAACTCTAATGGATATTTAAAAGAGTATGAAGATTACTCTGGGAAAAAAAAAAAAAAAACTCATCAATTGGGACAATAGCCTATTTATGCTACACTATAATGCTTTAAATATAACTAGGGATATAATTAAGAGGCTCACAGGTTTCAAAGAAAAGCAAGGTCCTATTAATTACCTAGGCTGCCCTTTATTTGTTGGCAGGCCTAGGATTGTATATTTATTTGATCTTGTTAAAAAGGTTGTTTGAAGGATTAGAGGCTGGCATACCAAACAATTAAGCTTTGAAGGCAAGGCAATTCTTACAAAACATGTTCTATATACTCTTCCTATCCATCTACTATCTATAGTGACGCCTCCAGCCATAGCACTTAGGTAAATTCAAGGTCTTATAGCAGACTTTTTCTTGGAATGGAAGAGTTATAAAAAGAAGTATCATTGGGATTCATGGAAAAAAATCGAATATTATACTTTTCTGTTATATTTTTAGGTGGATAGGAATGAGAAACTTACAAGATATCTACAAATCCTTCCAATTCAAACAATGGTGGATCATCAGAACAAAACAAACTCTATGGGGAGATTTTTTGAGATCAAATATGTCAAAAAAGATCAAGAACCCTGTAAGCAAAAAAAGGGTATAATGGGGATCATTGACTTGAGGAAACAAAATGCAATGAATAGGACAACATGTGAGCAACACAGCCATTGGAAACTTCAAGCGGGAAACATGTTCCTTTGGTGGGATAACTTGCTTTGGCCGTGGGCCATTGGCTCAGCACACACCAATAGCAACAGAGCAAACAGATGCTACAGTGGCTCTGATCTGGGGAAAATGGGAAGTGGAGTTGGAGAAAACTGATAGAACAGGCCCCTGCCAGTCAGTTCTCCAACATTTTGGCTGTAGAGTTCTCTCCACAGCATCATCTTCTTGATAAAGCTATCTAGAACCTCAATATCCATGGCAACTTCAGTTTCTCTTCAGCATGGGAGGAAATCAGAAACAAAAATGCTAAGAGTAAATTTAATTCAATGATATGTCATAAAAACATTCCCTTTAAAACTTCTTTTCTTTTATGGAGAATCCTAAGGGGTAAACTACCTACTAATGAAAGATTGTGTAATTTTGGCATTGAGTTATCACATTGTTGTTGTTGTCTTGATAGAGCAGGTATGGATAGCATAGAACATAAATTCAATCAAGGACAATTTGCAGCAAAGGTTTGGAATTTTTTTTGCGAGCATTGCAGGCCTACAGTTGGACGACTTTTCAGTGCAACAGCTGCTACAACAATGGTCGACTGTCAAGTTCAAAATTGCAGCCCACAAGCTACTGCTACAAGCTGCTCAAATTTAATTTGCTTGAATTTGTGGAAGAACAGGTGTGCCTTCAAGTATTGAGGTAAAACAACCAACACCAACAGGGTGAAGTTTGTGTTCTACAAAGACAGCTTCAAAATACTAAACAATATATTTCCACATCTCCAATGGCCTGCAAAGTGGACTGATTTACTACAAAAGAGTGAAAGGTGCATTCACGATGCTAAAGTTTGCATGCTAACATTGAATAAACAACCAGATTATTGGATTAAGATAAATACATATGGAAGTGCACTCACTAACCCAGAAAAACTTGGGGCTGGAGGTATTCTGAGGGACTACGAAGGCAAGATGGTAATGACCTTCATAACACCTCTTGGAGAGGAATGAAACAACAGAGCTAAAATTGAAGCAGCCATATTTGGTTTAACTTGGGCACTTGAGCTTTTCTACAGGAACATTATTCTGAAACATTATTCTCAATTGGTGGTCAATTGGATCTTATAGAAAGCAGCCCCACAATGGAGTATCATCACTCAAATAGGAAGGTTGCAACATCTTATCACTCAAGCCAACAATTTCAAATTCATTCATGTAGTTAGAGAAGCAAATTGTGTAGCAGATGCATTGTCAAAACATAGTTGAAAAACTGCCACTCCTCAGGTATTATTTCAACAATTATCAACTACCTAAAGAAGCAAAGGCCTAATATAAACTTGACTTATTAAAGATTCCTAACTTTAGAAGGAAGAAGACAAAACAAATTTTTGAGCCTCCTTGATATTATTTCATCTTCTCACGTTAGCTGTAATTAAAGATTATAGGTTCTTTGAATAGATTAGTTTTAGTCTTCCTTTGATTATATAAAGGGAGAGTCTCCCTTATTTATTCTTCGTAGATACTACGTAATGAGACGAGTCCTCTCCTTAGGTTCTTAGTATTTTTGTTTCATCTTCTATTATAATTTGAGGAGTTGACTTTCTTTTGGAAAGATGACTCTAAACCATCGTAGGTTGGAGGTTAGGTTTGGCCCCCTCCTTGTATTTTGTTATTAATGATAAGGCCTGGGGGTGCTGCTTAGACCCTACCCTTCCAAGGGTAATTCAACCAAAAAAAAAGAGCATAGTACCAAAAACCAAACCTTAAACACTAAACCAAAGATTTGAAACAAAAATCCTAAACCACAAACCTAAAATCTGAAATGAAATACTAAACACTAACCCTAATCCTATCCCTTAAACAAACCCTAACCCTAACCCTATCCCTTAAACAAACCCTAACCCTAACCCTATCCTTAACCCTAACCCTAAAGCAAAAACCTAAACCCTTAGCCCAAAATACCCAAACCCTAACATTAAACACTAAACCATAATTATTAAAACTCAAATCCTTAATTCCGACCCTTAAAACCTAAAAAACAACCTAAACCCTAATCATAAACCTAACAATAACCCTAACCCTAAACCTACCACAAACCCAGAAACTCAAGCACAAAATACCAAACCCCAAACATTAAACTCCAAACAATTTATTTTAAATCTCAAATCCTAAACCATAAAACCAAAAACCTAAAAAAATGAATACCATAATCTTAACTTTAACCCTAGCCCTAACGATAAATCATAAACCCAAAGCGTCATGATCAATAAGTGTAATGTTAAGTTAAGGGATGAGGAATTTCAACAAACAAAACTGTAACGACCTATTTAGTCATTTTGAGCAGCAGATTTTATTTCTGGAAAAATGGCAGAGGCAACGGATGCCACGACGGACCGTCATGGTCACGACGGACCGTCGTGGAGGTCTCGTCGTCCATGACTCTTAGAAATTCTGAAATTGGGTACTGAAAATCAACTCTCTGAACGGCCAGACGAAATGGCAGAAGGACCCATCTCAGGCACGACGCCCATCACAGGACGTTTTATTAAGATTCAAGTCTCTGACCTTGCGACGACAAGCAGGACGGACCGTCACAGGCACGACGGACCAGTCACGGGCTTGTGAGTAATCCCAGCGGGTCGATATTCTGATTTATTAATTTACGGGCGCGTCTTGGAATATTTCCTCTTTAATTATAAAGTAAGGGGGTAATGTTAATAAGTCTAATTGACTTGAGGGTTATAAAAGAGGGTGGTAACCTTAATGTTATTTAGTGGATTATTAGTGCCCATCTTTTAAACTTAATTATATGATAATTAGGGTTTAAAGGAAAGAGGGTTTTGAATTAAGCAAAGAAAAAGAACAGCCAGAGAGGAGAGCAGGACGACTCTCAGAAACGATGAGAAAGAGGGAGAATCGAACGAGAAGAGGAAAACACAAGGTGGGAAATTCTTTCTTGATCACTAGTCTTCGGGGAGGTTAGGTTAGGGTTTTACACTATTCGTAGTAAACTCTTAATAGCGAATGATATGTATAGGGTAGTATTATAGAGTCTTCGTTATGCTTATTGTGTGTATGCAAAGATGTGATTTTACATATATATGATTGTGATGAAAAACAAGCAGATTGAAGTATTGATCCGAACTCTTGATAAAAACCTAACTCTGTTAATGATGATGAGCTCTTGAATAAAAGGAAGGCTTGGATGTGAACCATGAGATGATGATGCCCTGGTAGAAAAGAAGGCTTGATGAATTTAATAGAATGAGATTAGGCATCGGAAGTGTCACGTACCGAAGATAGAATTAGGGGACGGGTGTCACGAACCGACGCGTAGATGTAGGGGATCAAGAGTGTCACGTACCGGACCATAGAATTAGTGGGACGGGTGTCACGAACCGACATGTTAAGAGTAGGGGATCGGCAACAAAGTAGTGTCACGTACCGACACATAGAATTAGGGGGGGGGGTGTCACGAACCGACAGTAGTAGTAGGAGATCGGAGTGTCACGTTCCGACACAAGTAGTGAGGATCGGAGTGTCACGTACCGAAACAAGAGAATAAAGATAATGATTTGAAAGATAATAAATACTCAATCTAAAGAACAGTATCCCAAATGAAGTATGGTATGGAGTGAGTCATCACGATATGTTCGGTGAATGATGCCATAAATGAGTTTGGACTTGTTGCTATCACATGTGTTAAGAATATTAGTGATTTTATGATGGTTTCTTGAGAAATGCTTTCTATTTTGAGTTGGCCGATGATATCTAATCAGTACTTGAGGTTGTACTGACAAACCCCCCCCCAATACTCTTTATGTTTTTTCTTGTTATTGTGGATGGAAGCAGTAAACTCGCCCGTCATCTTCGACTCAACAGTAATTCTAGCCAGTTTCGGTCACAAACGGATCTCAGGGGCAGCCTAATGCTTTTTAGCGTGGACTCGGATCTCCCGTTCCTCATGTCTTGATGCCTTGAAGTTTTGATAGACTAGCTTTTATTGTTTTTAGCTCCTTAGAAAATACTCTTTTTTAGTTTTAGTAAAATTGTCATAGATGTTCTTGTGGTGAGGCTTCCAGATTTTGGGGATTAATAATAGATTGTTGAATTTTAGAAGTTATTGAATCGATTTTATTTAAGAATTTAAGTCTTCCGAATTACTTTTCTTATGTTGATATACATGAAATGTTAAGGTTTAGATTGGTTGTTCGCTCACATAGGAAGAAAGAAAGTGTGCGGTGCCCAAGTGCGATCCGATTGGGGTCGTGACAACTTGGTTATCAGAGCATTAGTTCGTGGTCTCATCACACAAGAACAGGTCTAGTAGAGTCGTTTAAAGAACGGTAGGGGGACGCCTTAATTTTCTTTGAGAGGCGATAAGAATTTAGGAAAACTCCATCTTTCTTTCTTTCTTTCGGCTAGTACTTGGATCCCAATTGGTATCTAGGTGATACAAATTGGATCTGACATCTTCACTCATTCGCCGATGGTTAGGACTAGAGCAACGACTACGCCAAACATCAAACATCGGCAAGACAAGAGGCATCTGAGCCAGCATGAGACTGTAAATCAAAGAGGCAAGTGGCAAGAGGCCGCGGAAGATGGAAGAGGGGTCGTGGGAGGAGCTCTAGAGGACGCAGTACGAGCACCTAGGCCCATTGGTACTAGGGCGGTGAATCCTCCACCGACTAAGGCAAGTAGTAAGAAGAAGGGGCAGGATGGGGAGAATGAACAAGTGCGCAGACACCCACGACGATCTACAACCCCAACCTACCCCCAGAAATGATCAATTAGGTTCCGATTATCTGCGTGGGTTGTTCTGATAAGGTCAGGCACCTCCAGTGTTTTCTGCACCAACACCTCGGTTTCAGGAAGTACAACATGCAGCCACTCTGGCTCCTCTAGGGAGCCTCATTGGACATAGACACGTTTCAAGCTGGATACTGGGCCTATAATGACGAGTGAGGATCAGCATGAACTGTTCAGTAAGTTCTGAAATTGAAAACCTCAGTCTTCAAGGGGCAGAATCTGAGGGATGCTTACGATTTGCTGTCGACTGTCATGAGCTACTACACAAGAGGGTTATAGTAGAAATGTTTGTGTTGAGTTCGTGAGTTACAGTTTCAGGGAACGCCAAAATGTGTGGCGGGGTTTTTCCCATGTTTGAGGTGTCAACCAACAGATTCTTTTTTTTGCGATATTATTTTTCCCATACTTTTATGACTTGGGCCTTTTCATTTCTTTTTGTCTAGCTTGTATATGGAGGCACAGTATATCCTCCTCCCGACTTTTTGAATTTGAGCTTTTTGGGTTATAGTGATTAAATGGGATGAGTTCTTATTTTGCCTAGAGCCCCCCCCAACAGACAAGCGAGCACGTAGTGAACAGATGTCGGTCAACGCATATGAGGGCTAAGTTTCGTGCACTATTCCAGATATGCCACCCAACCTTGTTTCAGTCCACAACTCGTAGCGGATTCGCCACTTTGTTGTGAAGGCGGTTCCTTGAGGATAAGAGTGCGTAAGTCAGCTTTACAGGTTAGCGGCTAAGCGAAATCTTTTTCTAAGAAGTAGTAGACTTCGTAGTAAGGTGGAAGGAGTGAAGCCAGAGGAATTCACCATGCATCGACATAAAAAAGAGGTTTCCAAAGGGAGGTGAGTTTAATGGTTCTTACTCTAGCAGGACAGGGTTCCGGAGGTACTCAGTTCGACCATTCAGTCTTCATACAGATGGTAGTGGGGTCAAACCTCAGACGGTCAAACTTCTGAGACGGACCTACCGACTCTAGAGAGTGTTATGGATGTGGGGAGGAGACTGGACATATTAGAGGAATTGTCCCCCACCACCCCCACATGGTTTATAGACCACCAATAGCTAGATGGGTAGTGGTGGGTCATGGCGATTGGCCGTTATTCGGAGGGTGGTGTTGCCGTTGTAATGTGGTCACCCCAAAACGCCGGGCGTGATTGGGCCAAACTGGAGCCACTACAACACAACTGGTAGGGGCAACGGGACAGACAAGTTAATGGGGTCCCATTGTTATGCTTTCCATGGGCTGATCGGGAGGCGGAGACATCTCTGATGCTGTATCCAGGTAATCTTCGGTTTGTGATTGCATGGCTTCTGTTTGTTTGAGCCTGATCCACATTTCTTAGTATCTCCTCATTGCTAATGGTCTAAATTTACATTGTGAATTACTTGATATGCACTATTCGGGATTTCTATCCAGTGTGGGTGAGTCTGTGGTAGTTGAAAAGGTATATAGGTCTTGTTTGGGGAACGTTTGTGGGGAGCAACACTTATGTAGATTTGGTTATATTAGAAATGGTTGATTTTGATTGAATTCTGGGTATTGACTTGCTTTCGCCGCAATGTGCCCGTGATCTTGGATTGTAATGCTAAAACGGTGATGTTAGCCAAGCTGGGACAGATCGTTAGATGTGGGAGGGTGACTACACTTCCATATCCGGTGCGTTAATCTCATTTATCGTTGCTTGCTAAGAAAAATGTTTAGTAAAGGGTTGTTTTTTAGCTTTCTTGGACATCCAAGGGTGCACTACACAAGTACCTTCGATGAGCGGTGTCGGTGGTCCGTGCGTCTGACGGTTTCCCTGCAGATTCTTCCTGGTATGCCACAGATAGGGATATTGACTTCTGTATTGATCTTGAACCGGGTAACGCCCCATTTCTATACCCCCTTATAGAAATGGCTCCCGCGGAGTTAAGAGAATAAAAAGCCACACTTTCAAGAGTAGAGTTTGTTGAGCAAAGGCTTATGAGGACCAATTTCATATCCGGGTGCTCCGGTTTTGTTTTGTGAAGAGAAAGGATGGGGAGTTTTGCTGATGTGCCATAGGACTACCGGCAGTTTGTTGAAACAAGGTACCATAAAAGAACAAAGTATCCTCTTCTCGCATTGATGACTTGATTCGATCAGTTACAAGGTGCTGTGCTTCTCTAAGATTGACTTGAGATTCCGGTTATCTCAATTGAAAAATTAGGGCAACGGATGTGCCAAAAGATGCTTTAGAACCAGGTATGGGCATATGAATATGTGAGTGATGTCTTTTGGTCTTACGAATTCCCCTGCTGCGTTCATGAGTTGATGAATGGGATTTTTAACCATATGTGGATCTCTTTGTGATCGTAGTTATTGATGATATACTGATATACTCTAAAAAGTCAGGATGAAATGAGGAGCACTTTTGTGAGAAATCGGTATGGAAATGTTGAGGGGAAAAAAAAAGTTTATGCCAGTTCCTAAGTGTGAGTTTTGGGCTAGAGATGCAGTGTCCTTCTTGGGGCACGTGGTTTCCAAGGATGGAGTGATGTGGATCCTCTAAGATCGAAGTAGATGACGGAATTGGGTTATTTTTGATCTTTCATAGCTAATGTGTTCCGAACATTTAATTGAAGCTGTGTTGGTTTATAGCCCACGTTATTGTAACGTCTGATATTGGAAAGTTTGCCGATTCTATTCTATTTGAGAGTTCTCATCCCCAATCATGACGAATTGCAAGCAAAAATGTACATTTGTATGGTCGGATGAATTTTTTTTTTTCCTTTTGTTTTTTTTTTTTTTTTTGCCCTTCTTCCTGTGAGTGGAAAGCTTTCACGCCCAAGCTCAAGACCTTGTTGACTTACCGCACCTATCCCTATACCTTTGCCAGTAGTAGAGGGTAAGAACTTCTCAGTGTTTATTGTGAGGCATCCTATTCTGGTTTGGGTGCCGTACTAATCAAAGAGAAAGAGAAAATGTGATTGCTTATGATTCGAGGGCAATAAAGGTGCATGAACTAATTATCCGACCCCATGATTTGAGTGGCTGCATTGGTGTTTGCATATTAAAGCAATGGAGACATATATATGGGGTGAAGTGTGAGGTCTATACGGTAAATGGGATTATCGTAGTCTACGTTATGTCTTCACTCAGAGGGGGGGGGGGAGATTTGAGTTGAGAACAAACGTTGATAGATCTCTGGTAGGGAACTACTTGTTAACGGTTATTTCTACGAAAATCGCTCCTTTGTATCATCTCCCGGGGAGATGTTGTCTTGAATGTTTTTTTTTTGTAGCAGATGTGTACCGTTTTGTAAGGAGAATAGCCTAGGAAGAATGGTGGTCTAGTCTATGACTCACTTGCCCAACGCTTCTAGGCTGACGCTCAATTGCGTCTACGAGTCAAGTTCAGATCTGGCTAACGACCTTAGGAGATTAGAAAGTAATGAGGAAGGGAGGATTTTTAGATGTGTGGGAGGCAGATCTCCTTTCTTGACAGATCAGGGGAACAATTTGATGAGAGAAACTAAGCGAATCGGGAATATGGTTGGTTGACAGGAGAGGCTACAGAAGCGATAAGATGAGGAAGGTCGTTTTGAGAATTAGGGCAGGGTAGGATGTACCACTGTGTTGATGATTTGATCCACACTATTCTTACAGAGGCTCTAGCTTTCCGAATTATTCTATACATCCTGCGTGCAACCAAGATTTACCGGGGACCCTAAGGCAACACTTTTGGTGGAAGTAGAATAAAGCACGGACATTTTGAGTTTGTTCCAAAATGTCCAAATTATCAACAATTAAAGTATGAACAATAGAGGGCCGGAGGAACCACTTAGAGAATGCCCATTCCTGAATGGAAGTGGGAGGAGTAGAAGAATTGCAATGGATTCGTGGTTTGGGTCTCAAAGACATTGGGTAAGTTGATTCCATTTGGGTGATTGTGGTGGAGAGGGTTAACTAAGTCCGCTCAGTTCATCCGGTTCAAGGTGACTTACTATGCCAGAGAAGTTAGCCCAAAATTTACATCTCAGAGATTGTTCGGTGGCATGGGTTCCACTATCCCATCATATCAGATAGAGGACCAGGTTACTCTAAGTTGGAAAAACATTGCATGCGGAATTGGGTACTAGGTCTGACCTAGTTACCGACGTTCCATCATCCCACGATGGTCAGTATGAACAAGCGAACGATTCAAGTGTTGGAGGATATGCATTCGTGGTGGTGTGAGTGTGAGAGAATTTGGGGGTTCATTGGGATGAAACTTCTTACCCTTAGCGGAGTTTCATACAAATAATTAGATATCACTCGAGTATTCGACATGGCTCCATTGAAGCACTGTATGGTAGGAGATGGAGGTCCCCAATTGGGTTGGTTGGATGCATCGAGGTTAGGCCTTGGGGGTACTGATCTTTTGAGGATTCGATAGAGAAAGTGAAGTTCCATTCAAGAAACAGCTTTAGCGGCGCCAAAGTAGGCCAAAAAGAAATATGCAGATCGAAAGGTTAGAGGACTTGGGGGTTTAGGAAGGGAGCATGTTTGCGAACCATGCTCCTTTTTTACCTTGTCACTCAAGTGAGATCTATGGTTTCGTTTTCGCGTTTGTGGCCTCTGATTCTGCTGGTTTCTTTTTTTTTTTGGTTACCTCCTATATCTGTCATTTTTGGCAATCGAAGCCCAAGGTACATTGGTCCCTTTGAAGACTTAGCGAGTATTTGTTTTGTTTGTTTGACCCCGCGTGCCTGGCCTTCTTTTATCCTGGTGCGTTTCCCAGCCTTGCCTCAGGTTTTTTATTGTGCCGTCCGGAGACATCAGGTACCATGTTGTCCCGCATTTTTCCCCCCCCTTTTTTTTGTTTGAAAACCCCTGTACGTGTAGTACATTTGCGCCCGGATGGAAACACAATTATCGGGTGGGATTCAGTTTTGCTCGATGAGAATTTGAATTTTGTCTTATGAGGAGGAGCCTGTTGCTATTTTAGATAGAGAAGTTCGCCAAGTGCGGGTCAAGGGAGATGCATCCATCAAGGTGCAATGGAAGATTCGAACGGTTTTAGAGATACTTGGGGAGAAAGGAGGCAGAATATGCAAGAAGATACCACATAGGTTTACGACTCAGGGGGGTACTCCTTTCACTTTGTTTCTTCTCGTGATCGTTCGAGGACGAACATGGTAAATTGGTATCTATTGTAACACCGGTTTAGTCGTCGTTGAGCAGACAGATTTATTTCTGGAAAAAGGGCAAGAGGCAAGGATGCCACGACGGACCGTCATGGTCACGACGGGGACGATCGTGAAGGGTCTCGGCCCATGACCTTAGAAATTCTGAAAATTGGGTACTGAAAATCGACTCTCTGAACGCCACGACGAAAGGGAAGACGGACCGTCTCAGGCCACGACGGCCCGTACAGGACTTTTTACTAAAATCAAGTCTCTGGACCCTTGCGACGGACAGCAGGACGGCCGGTCGCACGCATGATGGCCCGTCATTGTGCTGCGTAATCCCAGCGGGTCGCAGGATTCTGATTTATTATTTCAAGGGGCGTCTGGGTACTATTTCTACTTTAATCTTTCATAAAGTAAGGTTAATGTTACGAATAAGTCTAATTACTGAGTGGTTTTTAAAAGAGGGTAAACTTAAGTTATTTTAGTGGATAATTATTGCCTCTTTTAAAACTTAATTATATGATAATTAGGGTAATAAAGAAAGCGGGTTTTCTTGAATTGAATAAGAAAAGAAAAAGAAAGCAAGATTGAGAGAGAGGATCGAACGAGGGAAATATGAAGAACTGAACACCGACGAAGAGGGGAAAAACACACGGCTATGGGAAATTCTGCTTGACACTAGTCTTCGGTGGAGGTTAGGTTATTGGTGTTTACACTATCGTAGTAAACTCTTAATAGCGAATGATATGGTTGGGTAGTATTATAGAGTGTTCTTTATGCCTTACTGTGTGTAGCATGATGTGATTTTACTTAGATAGATGATTGTGATTGAAACAATAGATTGAAGCTATTGAATCCCAAATCTTGATTAAACACTAATCTCTTGTAATGATGATGGCCTTTGATATAACAAGGAAGGCTGATGAACTAAAGGGATGAGACTGATGATGCCTGGTATAGAGAAAGAGGTTTGATGAATTGAATAGAATGAGATTTAGGCGTCTGATAGGTTATCTTCTGTATTGTAACGTACCGACACATAGAATTAGTGGGAAGGTTGTCGACGAACCGACACGTAGATGTAGGGGATCGGAGGTACGTACCGACACCATAGAATTAGTGGGAGCGGTGTTACGGCTGGTACGAAACCGACACGTAGATGTAGGGGATAGGAACAGTGTCACCTCCCCTCCCCCCGACACTCTCTAAGACTCCCATTCTTCCCACAACATCCATTTAGAATTAGTGGGAGGGGCATGAACCGCGACACGTCAGCTTTATGTGGGGGATCGGAGAGTGTCACGTCGCACACATAGTACGTTAGAGCCGATCTCGGAAGTTCACATACCGAAACAAGAGGAATAAAAGCATAATGAATTTTAAAGATAATAATATACTCAGTCTAAAGAAAATGTATCCCCAAAGAGTATGAGTATGGAGGCTGAGTCTTTCAGTCCTCACGTATAGATATGTTCTGTCCCCCGGCTGTCGCATTGCCACTAAAATGCGACCTGTTCTTATTGTGACCTGTTACTATCAAAGTTAAGAATATTAGTTGTTTTATGATTCATATTGATGCATCCCCCCCGTTCCATATAGCTTCTATTTTGTGTTGGCCTCTTTCGATGTATTCTGTCCTGCAACTCAGTAGGATCTGACTAACCGGGTTTTTTCCTGTCTTCCGTTGTGGGATCACTATTTAACAGCCATTCCTACTTTTATGTTTGTCTCTTGGTCCCTTTACTCATTTAGGGACATGACCAGCAAACGCTCGCCACACGTCATCTTCGACTCAACAGTAATTTCTTAGTGTAACGTTTCGTCCAACCCACCCCCCACGGATCTCAGGGTGAGCTAATGCGATAGCGTGGACTGGATCGCTCCTCATGTCTTGAGGCCTTGAAAAGCACTTCGGCATAGACTAGCTTTTATTTCTTTAGCTCCTTATGAATACTCTAGTTTGTAGTTAAGGGATCATAGATGGTATTTGGTGATACTTCCAGTATTTGGGGGATAATAATAGAGTGATTTTAGAAGTTATTGAATCGGGTTTTATTTAATGATTTAGAGTCTTATCTACATAACTTTCTGTTGATCTTACATTGAAATGTTAAGGTTTAGATTGGTTGGTCGCCTCACTAGGAGGATAAGTGTGGGGGTGTGGTGCCTGCCAGTTCGCGATCCGAGTGGGCCGTGACACCCCCGACAGCCGCACACACACAGCCCTCTCCCCCGTCCCACCTCGCCACTCAATTTGGAAAAAGGTGAAAATAATGCAGAAAAAAATAACAATGACAAACCTACTAGTGGTGCTGGAGATTTGCAGAAAGCTCCACAACATGCAAATATTATATCACCAATACATCGTGAGCATAGAAGAATGGATCAAGGTACTGAAAATTGGCAAATGCATTCTGAAAGATAAGACTAAGCAGTAAGAACACATCCCTAAGAATGCTTGAAAATCCTGTGCTATGCCACTGTAGGAGTTGCAAAAGTCAGTCGAAACATGTATGCAAATTACTATTCTTACTTCTAATACTTTTGCTGAATTGGATGAGAAGGTACAGGTGACTGGAGTTCAATTGGAAAGGAACAATCCTGTAATAACGAAGCATCAATCAATTCAAAACACACAAAAAGTAAGTCATGTAGGTCATACAAAAATGGTTTTAGGTGTACAGGTAGTATAACATATATAACAAACATCACAAGCAGACCATGCACATAATTTATGTAATTTGTAGCATATGACAACCATAACAGATTTTTAGGAATAGGTTGCAAGTATAAAATCGCAGCTAGAAAATATCAATAATGCAACAAAGATAGGCATGGAACCATTCCAAGCAGGCTAGGAAGATATCATACTAGTTAAAACTAAAAGTTTAACTAGTGTACGAGGTTTCATTTCACAATGTAATCTAGCTGAAATTTCTCCAATTCTATGTTCTACTAGTGAAATTAATATTAATCAGGGAATTAGTGAGATTAGGGAAAAGAGGGAAGGTACAGTAGGTCAGATGGATCCGCACAATTCTACACCAAAAGCGGATATAGCAGCTGTTTTCCCAACCAACTGGCCATGAAGGTCATGCACATAGTGAAGTAGGTAAAATTCAAAATGCAGTAGCTATATCAGGTATGATTTCACAATCCAATCTATCACAACACATTCCTATGATATGTGTGACTTATAGAATTTGTGTAGATATGGACGGAAGTGAAAATATAGAAATAGAGGAGAGTACAGAATCTGATTTGCAGGAAAATAAATACACAGATAAGGATTGACTGAGCAAGCAAGAGAGTGTAGTTGTACAACTCCTTTACATTCTGATCCTACACACTCTCCTACTAAACACAACTCAAGTCAAAAACATGATACAAAAAGTCAAAATCAAGAGGAAAGAAGTTCACCTCAAGACATTAAAACCAAATCTAAGAAGTGGTTAAATAGAACAAAAACTGCTAAAAAAAAGAACAACAGCGACAACAAAAACAATTGAAGTGGATAAATATAGTCATATAGCATTTAAGGATGAGTATGATGAAGATACGAGATCCTTGGACAGTAATGAAGATGAAGAGAAAGTTAAATCCACCTTTCACACTGAATATGAAGGAGAAATACAAGATACTAAAGACAAACAAGGTTTGTCACCAAGAGGAACAAAGGCAAGTAGACATTATCTTCAATCTATGAATACTAGTAGACCAATGACCAGATCAAGAAGTAGAGGTTTATAAGTCATACAGATGGTCTGTATACGATTACAATAATAAATTATGAATTTTCTTATGTTTTACAGGTTGTATAATATGTAATACACTTACAATTATTATTTTTAGGTGTAGTAATTATAGTAGGATCTTTATTTTTTTTATATTTTTATTGTAAAAGGGAGAGTATCCCTCATTTATGTATTCATAGTAAGCTATGTATTAAGGAGGATTCCTCCATAGGAGATTAGTTTCTTTTGAATACAACTTGATGTAACTGGTAGAGTTGACTGTCCTTAGTAGAATGGTCGACTTACAACTCACCTTAGGATCGGAGGTAACGTTTATGTTCCCTCAGTTGTACTTTTTGATTTCATTAAATGATAAGGCATGGGGTGTTGCTCAGCCCCTAACCCACCACAATGGTCGTTAAATTTTTTTAAAAAAAAAATCTCAAAACCCAAACAATTAAATACTAAACATAGATTTAACCCTCAAATGAGAAATCCTGTCCAAAAAACCGAAATAACTAAGCCAATGTAACAAACCCATTTAGTCGGTTTTTGAGCAGTAGAAGTATTAGAATTATCTGATAATATTTACTAGATGGTGTACGGGAACGTCACACGTGGCGTTAACCCCAAACGATGTCAACTTCAACTTTTTTGGGGGTTTTGGACTATTATATTTAGTATAATTAGTGGAGTAGCTTTAATTATGAAATTAATTAATTAGTGGGGTAATTTTTATTATTCTTTAATTCGTCGGGGTAATTTTTATTGATTTCTGTAGTAGTGGGGTAAGTTTTTTCTTATTCTTAGTAGTGGATAGAGAAATAATATTAAAACAATTAGTGGTTACTGACCTATTTTATAATTAGTCTTTCTTGTTATTATAATTAAGGATAATTAATCTCAAGGGGAAAGAAAGAATCACTGCAGAGGAGCAACATTAAAAACTTAGTATCATCAGATTGAAAGGTTCGAAAGCAATTGAGGAAAGCAAAAGTATTGGAGGTTGCTTGAATTTCGGTTCTGTCGGTTGGAGGTAGGTTATGTTTAATTTCTATATGATAGATAAACTCTAAAAGAGATTGATATGTATTGGGTGAATTGTAAAAGTATCCTATACTTGATTGGTGTTGTTATGTTATGATGTGTGGTTTGCCTAAAAATTTATGAGGCTATTGAATTTTAATCTTGAATCATCTTATTGAAGTGAGTCTTGAATAAAGAAGGCTTGATGGAAATAATATATCAATGATTCGAAGGACAATGTTAATAAAGGATAAATTATTAGTATTTTTGGTCGGAGAGAAGTGTCATGTTCCGACACACTGGTATTTTTGTGATCGGAGTGTAAAGTTCCGACACGGGATTTTTGGATCGGAGTATTCACGTTCCCACACTGTATTTTGGATCGGAGTGGACTAGTGTCACTTCCGACACGGTATTTTTAAATGAAAAGAATCTTGAATTATATTATTTTACTCAAATTCCAAAAGAAAAGCTATTTCCCAAAGGACTATGGTGTTGAGGCAGAGTCCTCAAGGGTGATTGATGTTGTGATTGATGGTGAGCCTGTACCGATTAGGGTGTGGTTGTCAATGGTTTATGTATGTGTCTTGTTGCTTGCATCTTCGAAATATTCGTGGTTGACTGTATATTATCATTCGGTATTCATTGTTTTCTATTTGAGTTGGCTGATGATAACTACTCCCAGACGTGTTCTTGTACTGACCCTATTGTATATTTTCTTTCTCATATTTTGTGGAGTGCAGCAAGTGCGCCATCGTCTTTGACTCGCCCTACAGTTCTAGACAGTCTTTAGCACATCCGAGTTCGGGGTGGTGAGTTATTCTAGCTCGTGCTGGATTCTCTTCTTCACGTCTGTTGATGTCTTTGAATTTCGAACATGGACTCCATCTTCTTACTTATTTTTTCTCAAACATTCTAGACATTTGTAATTGGATCGATGTTCTTGATGTGATGAATTCCAGATTTTGGGAATGATAAGTGGAAACTTTAGAGTAGTTACGAGTTACCTTAAACATTTTTCTTTTTTTGTTTTGAGTCTTCCGCATTATTTTTTTATATATTAATTACAGTTGAACTATTGGTAAATGTTGGGGTTTAGATTTGTTGGTTCACTCACCTAGTAGGCTAAGGGTGGGTACCACTTACGAGTTCGTTTTGGGTCGCGACACCTAACCCTAATCCTAACCTAACCCTAAACCCTAAGTCCAAAAAAGAATCTTAGTCCAAAAGAAAAAATGCAAATTTTAAACATCAAATACTAAACAACAAACCCTAAAAATCACCACGAAACAAGGACTTCCTGTTGTTCTCTATTTGAAGGAAGAAATTGTTAAAGATTTGGCTTCATCTTATAAGTTCACTTTAATTGGTAAATTTGTCAACATAATGCCTAGGCATGTCTATATTGATCTTGATAATGTGCTAGATTACAATATAGTTTGGACAAAATAAAGAATGACTATAGCTGGGCAGGTTATGAGGATATAGGCTTGGACACATCAATTTAAGCCAACTAAAAAAAATCTCTTAATCCAATTTGGATTTGTTTGGCTGAGTTACCATGGCACTGTTATAATAATAGAATTCTTCACTAGTCTACTTTCACCTGAAGGGAGAGTCCTTTACTTAGATTCAGCTTCTATAAATAAAACTAGGAGTAAAGATCGATTTAGGTTCAAGTAGACCTCACAAAAGATAGACATCCTAACATTTTGATGTGATATATAGGGGAGATATTACTGATGGGAGGTGACAGAAAATTGAGTATGACAACATTCCTGACTATTTATTTTACTATAAACATCAAGGACCTAAGGAAATTCATTGTATCATCAAATAAAGAGATAAAGATAAAAAAACAAGATGGAATGAATTGGGAAAAAAAGAGAATATTCCTAAAGATTTGCAAATGCATGAAATTAATCCAGTAGGCAGAATGGAGGAAGAGACAACTCAGTAAGATAACGCATGATAACAACAACAAAGAATTTCTCATCAGGAAGAGGCTTGGAAGTTTTAGAGGAAGAATAATGTTAATCAACAACAACAAAAGGAAGACAGACCAACAATTTCAATCACATAATACACAAAAAACATTAAATATTATTACTTCTAAGAATACTTTTATTGATTTTCAAGTGCAAGAACATTTATTAATTCCTGAAGAGATAGAGAGGCATACTGCTCATGTTTTAAGTGGTTATAAAGAACAATATCAACAAAAGAGACAAGTTGGGAAGAAAAGAAGGAATACTAACAGGGAACAACTTGTCGAACAACATATGGAGGAAAGTCATGTTATAAGAAGGGAGTATAAATCGATTAGTGATAAAATTCCTGTAAAGAAACAGATAAAGTCAACTCAGGTATTGACTCAATGCTCACAACTCCTACACCCCCTAATAAGTGTCATATTTAAATTGTTGGTGTCGCTTTTGGAGGTGAGGTAGGAACTAGTCAGGAGAAAAGATACAGTGAGGTTAGGTTATACAAAGGGAAAGTAAAGATGGATCAAGTATATGATGTTAGGTGGTCAACACATTAACATTGAAGATAATAAACCACCTGATAAGCCTAGTAATAATAAATCACAATCGAGAGTAAGAAAAAAGAAAAAAGAAACTACTAAGAAAAACAACACAAAGAAAAAGGTCTTATTCTGTTAAAAAGGATGTTGACTTTGATGAGTATGTGGCACCCAATTTTTATAAAGAGTGTGATGAAGATACTCAATCTTTAGAGGAGGGTGAGGACTCTGAATAAGAAACTAATACTAAGAAGCAGCCACAAAGGGGACCTAGGCTTCATAGTAACAATCCTAAAGAGGAGTAGGATTTTACTGGAAAGCACGACTTATCTCCTAGGGCTAGAAAAGAATCAAGAAAAACTAAAAGTGATATTGTTACTAAACCACATACTAGAGCAAGGAGTAGAGGTTAATGATGATTAGGGCCATATGTCGGAATGCTAGGAGTATAAATACACTAGATGCTTCAGAAAGACTACAAAACCTTAAAAAATACATAATATGACTATGATTGTTGTGTTAGAACCTTTTGCAAAACAGTCATATATTAAATCCTTTATGACTCAATTAAATATGAATCATGCTCATTGCAATTTCAATAAATAAATTATGTTGTTTTCGACTTGTGATGTAAAATATAAGTTGGTTTAAGTGCATGATCAATACATTACTTGTGAAATCAATTGGATTGTACTGATAGGTTTCTTATTACTTATGTGTATGATAAGTGCAAGGATTACTTAAGTAGACCCTTATGGGATAGTTTGTTACAGTATTCTGATAGAAATTTTTTTTTTTTTTTGCCCCCCCCCCCCCCCCCTGGTTGTGTATTAGTGTTTTAATTTGTTAATCTATAATGAAAATTAAAATAGGAGGTAGGCATGAACAAGATTTTTGAATTTATCAATATTATTGAAGCTTGTTGATTAGTGGATATAGGATACAATGGACAACCTTATACTTGGTTTAATCAGAGTGAGGAAGGAGGTAGAATTTGGAAAAGATTAGATAGGGCTTTGGTTAATGATAAGTGGTTCGATAAAATGCCCAAAACTAATATCAATCATTTACCATCAATGGGGTCAGACCACTTTCCTTTACTGCTAGAAATGAATATTAGATTAGAGCATGTAATCAAATACTTTAAATTCCTTAATTATTGGACTGGAAACTCTTCTTTTTTAGATACTATGGAAAGTTGGTGGAAAAGAAAAGCAATTGGTAACCCTATGTAGATTCCTCATACTAAAATGAAGAGATTATCTACTACTTTATGTGTTTGGTCAAGAAAAGAATTTGGAGATAAATTTGCAAAAAAAAAAGGAATATGAGGATTTAGTTAAGAAAGAAGAAGAAAATATGATTAATGCTAATAGTGAATATAATAGGGGTAAATTGCATATCACTCCATATCACTCATACTAAGATATTAGCCAACAAGAAGTGGAATATTCACATTGTTACATCAGAAAGTAAGGTTCATCCGCCTGCGTTTGGTTAATAAGAGGTTTGTATCCTCTCCTTTTTAAAACCAACCTCTAAAATACTTTCATGTTGTTTTGAGAGGGAAACGGAGAAGAGATGTTTATGCCATAAAATTTTAACAGAGCCCTACCAGAGACAGAGATTAGGTACCTTTTTCCTTGGTTACGGGGGTGATGATCATATTGCTAGAGAATCTTGTACTTATTTTCAAAACATCTTCACTGATAATATTAATAGAATTAATGCGATATTTTACATTGCATTAAAAATTTTGTTACTCATGAACGAAATTTTCTGTATTATGGGATTCAGCACCCACTGCCTGAAGTATGGAAGACCTGTTCTAAGAATATAATATGTAGTGTTGAATTGTAAACCCTGATATCAATACTTGGTGCCGGTGTATGGTATAGGGATAAATTTTATCAAACTTGTTTTGATATAATTATGTTTGATTTACTTCCTGTATTTCAATCATTCTTTAGTCGTCAAGACATTCCTAAACACATGACTCATTCTTTCCTAATTCAGCTTTCCAAAACACAACATCCTAATAAGCTTAAGGATTATAGACCCATTAGTCTTAGTAATTTCTCTAATAAAATCATTTCAAAAATCATGACCACTAGGATAGCTCCTATTTTACCTAACCTTATTTCAGTTAATCAATCTATTTTTGTAAGAGGTACGAGTATTTATGAGAATATAGTGCTGCCTCAAATGATTATTCATTGTATTAAACAACCTAATGAAGGTGCTAATGTGGTCATTAAATTAGATATGTTCAAAGCCTATGGTAGAGTATCTTGGGCTAATACTTGTTTGGTCCTTAGAAGGATGGGTTTTGCGGATATATTAATTGATAGAATATGGAGAACTATGTGTAATAATAAGTACTCTATAGTTATCAATGGTAAAAGACATGGATTTTTTTATTCAACTAGATGTCTTAAGAAAGGTAATCCATTATCTCTGTCCTAATTTATTTTTGGAGCTGAGGTTTTATCTAGACAACTTAATCTTTTAAATTATAATGAGTTGTATAAAAGGTTTATCACAGAGGGTAAGCGGCCTCAAATTAATCATTTATGTTTTGCGGATGATATTACCATATTTACTTCTACTAAGAGAATTTCTTTACAGTTTATAATGAAGACCATTTCTGCAAGTTTCTGATCAATTGTTAAATAATGATAAAAGCTTTTTCATAGTGACTACACACACTTATGATGATATTTGATATGCTCAAATTACACTTCTCTAAAGAAGTATAAGCAGTTGTATCAAGTAAAAAACCCTACTATTAGGTTGGGGTCGATCCCACTAGGAAAATGATTTATACTTAACTTTAAAGTACAATTACCTCTATTTAGTCAAGTCCTTTCCGAAAACTAGTAACTAAAAGGGGGGTTTCTTTAAACAAAAGTATTGCAATGTTGTGAAATCAAACAAGTAGCAAGAGTGAATTATTGGTGTTTATTAAGTTGTGAGAGAAACTAGGGTGTAAGGGTTCCCAATATGTTCATAACGCCATAATACTACGTATAGAAATTTGTCCTCGTGTTTTGCATGCAAAAGTGATAAGATATGTATATCTAAATCCTTGGTCGGACTTTTATAGAATTTGACCCCGTACCTTTGTCTAGCTACGTGTGTCTAAGTTAGTAACCCTTACCTTTACTTCATATTAAGCATCTATTCGATTGGTTAGCTTAGTGGTATTCTCACCAATCGAAACTAACCATTATTAGATAGTATAACTATTAACTAACCCCTTGGTCTGTCAAGTAGAAATAAGGCGAGTTTTAATGCGTGCACTCGTTAAAAAGACTTCCAGACGAAAGAATTATCGATGCATGCAATAACCTATTTGAAATTGTTATTTAGCTAAGTTTATTTTGTTAATCAACCATGGTTCCACAACCCTAGTTATGGATATAGTTACCCATGCTTAGAAGAACACAATACATAATTGATAAATAATAAATCATGAACTTACATTAATAAATTAGAAGAAAATTCAGAAATTCAACTTGAAATCACACAACTATCTTGAACACCGAATCCAGAAATTTTAATTAATTGCAAAAACATATCTCCAATAACAAAAGTATGAAATTAGTAAAGAATCAAACCCAAAAAAACAAGGTTTCTCACCCTATTTATAATAACAAGAGTCCAAAATTAAAAGGAGTTAAAAAAAGGAAAGTTTATCCAAAACGCTGCTCCCATCGATGACCCATAGATGGTTCATCAATCAAACGACGGACCGTCGAGTACCTCCGTTGGTCCATACTGAGCATCATTTCTAGGCCTTTACTTTTAACATTCTCTGATCCATTCGACGGACCAATAACCCAGTTCCTCGACTAACTTACGGTCCATCAATGATTCTCGTCGTTCCATACTCAGTTATTCTTCAACATCGGGTACTGTGGTAGTCTCTAATCACATTGAAGTTTTTCCAAGACGGTTTGTCGATCACTCGATAGACCATCGATACTTCCGTAGCCTCAAACTTAGTTAGAATTCCCTGAGTTGCTTAAAGATGTTTGAACCTTCAACCGATGATCACCACTTATGGTCCGTCGATGCGATGATGGGCCATCGATGGATTTGTGGGTCTCTTCTACACTGATTCTTGACAACCTTCTTCATTTTCATTTTGGACAACTGTCCTGCAAAACAAAGACAAAACATGTTAAAATTACTACAAAAAGGTTGAGACACAAATCAACCTTAAGGGAAAAAGTATTTAAATTACCGTGAAACCACGATACATCAACACCCTCAACTTAAATTCGTTGATTATCCTAAAGCGATGCAGTATGACTCAACACAACACTTTTGAGCACAATTATCTTCTTTTAAGCATCCGCAATCATATGTCTATCAATCCAAACTTTTTTTGTTGCTTTAGTGAATGTTTTTTTCTCTTAAGCTTGATAGGATTACTCTTGTGGATGAGACCATGACACAAAATCATCATGCACTGACACCTTTACTCTTTAGTGTCTCACCACGATACAAACTTGTCCGATATTGCAATTAATGCCCTCACTTCAAAAGATATCCTTCTTTTTAACATAGTGATTTTAACTTTGAATATAAAGATCATTTTTCAACACTAACACTAAAAAAAATTCACACTTTGTTGGTACTTGTCGCCATAGGCATGCCTTTATTTACACTGCTTAAGTTCTCCATATTAGACTCTTAGGATCACAATAAGTCTTTCTTGGGTTGTAATGTAGGCTCAAGATTAGTATGGAACATATGGTCACATTTCAGTGACTTATTTCTCTCCTTGACACTATGGATAAGCATCCTACCTCTTTCATTATCTATTACGCCCTACTTTTCTTGTCATCTTTGCCTTATTTTCTCCATTCGTTCTATTTTGTGGGAGTGACTCTTTCTTCTTTTTGTTCAACAATCTTTTTCTCTTTTTTTATATTGAATTGACAATTTTGATTTAGTCACTTCTCTTGTTCACTGTCCCTTTTTTTCTCCACCTTACTCTTTTTTTAGACCCACTTTTCGGGTCATCACTCATAATAGCCAGACTCAACTTATGGCTTTGCCATGAATCAAGGGACACATAACCATGGTTAGGTCAGGGCCAAGACGAGGTCATTTTCAACATTAGGCATTCTCAACTTATGCTTTGCCCTAAGTTTAGGTGCACATGTCCAAGAAGGGACAAGGGCCAACACATTATACCCAGGGAAGTTGAGTTTATGAAGAAAAGAAAGGTCTATTATAGGCTAAACTATTTGGATTAAAAAGGGATAAAATTTTCATTTGCTTCAGTGCACCTTAGGCTAGATGTTTGCTGATTTGAATAAGGGCATGTGATCATTTCCTAGTTGTCTAACACATATTCCATTGCAGGACCAACCGGGCAAGTTCTAGCTAGGAACCAATAGGGGAACAATCAAATATCTTCACAATCTCTCGACACCTCGTTACACTAGCAGATTATCCATCATTCATTAAACCTGTTCATGCAAGCACTTTTTTAGAACGGGATATCATTCAAGTTTAATCATCATGCTTAAATTTTTTACTTTCATACTTTGTGTAAGTTACGACACATACTTGTTCAACGGTAAAGTAATCAGTCTCTTAAGGCAAAAGAATACAACAAAGAAAATCACTAAGAGAGGATCGTGAATTGGGCTACTCAGACTTCATCCTAAGACTCATTTTTAATTTACCCGAGCCGAACAAAAAACATGCATTAGTCCCCAATGCATAAGAAATATAAAGATAGGGTGGTAGATGAAGAAAACCTGAGGCGCAAGCGCCAAAGATCATCAAGCAGGATGGTCTGGTTTCCCGGAACCTTCACCCTTAGTAGTTCCCACAACAATATATGTACCCTCAGTAGTGCTCTTTTCAAAAATCTTAACTTTGGAGATAGATGCCCCAGCAGCCAACTCTCTATCCCTCATCTGACGGGCGTCCCCATTAAGCAAAGAGGCTCTCCTCGCAACCTCCAAATCCATCCACTACTTCTTCCTAGAACAAGCATCCTCACTCTCACTAGTAAGGATAAAATAGTTCCTCATGGCATTCTCACGTGACACAAGCGGTGGTGTAGGGGGAGCGGTGAATAGTGCAACAAGCACTGCGTCCTCTATTGTCACAATTGAGCAGTCTCAGGCTCGGGTCCCCTTATCTTAAGTATGCTGTCCATATTAGCCATTGACTTGCCAAAGTCTCCTAAGGAGTAGCCAAATCAATGGTGGGGGCTAGGCGTTCTAGAACTTGTAGATTGAATGCATCTATGCGCTGATGGACTTTCCAAATATTCAGCTCTATCTGCTAAGCCCCATTCTTCTCTATCCGGTTCTCATCATTGGCAATAGATTTCTGCATCCAAGGATGGATATGGTGCAGCAAGGTGTCCATCTGGGCATCTAGCTTCTGAACGCTATCAATCGCGACCAGTGGTTCCGATGGAGGCGTAAACTGGAAGGAACTAGGTGCCCTACTTGTGCCAGGGCAGACTCGGCCGAGGTAGTATTGGTAGGATCTGAAGTGTCTTGATCATCCCCTTGGTCTTGAACTACTATATCTGCCAAGTTCTCATCCAGAGTCTACAAATAAACTCTGGGACCTCTCCGTGGTGCCGCCTCATTGGCCTCATCCCTGATGAAACCGATATCTACTATAGCGTTAGGAGTACGGAGGACATTTTTGTGCCAAATGGGAACTCCAGCATCCCTGCATAATTTGAAGATCATAAAGGTGAACGGGTAACAGGTAGAGTACATAAAAGCCCTCTCATGGATGACGGAGACCAACAACATCATGAAGTCGACCTCCTACCTGGCTACCAGAGCTGCTACCAACATCGCCATATCCGAAGTAAGTATATTATATGCTATCGTGGGGGATAGGCGGTCGCTGAATAATATCCAGAAGAACTTGGCTGCAAAAGTGTGGTTTCCCTTCTTAATAAGTCAACACCCAGCCTGCTCCCTCACCATTAATGGAGAGTCTCTGTCCAATCCACCTCCTCGTAGATTCAATCATTTCTTTGCTCCGCTGAAAATGGACACTCTTGACCATGTCGTACATGTTATTGAACTCTGGGGTGACGGGAACCCTCTCAGCATCAGTGGGTGAACCCGCTGTAGTGGTCGTGGCAGATGGCAAGAGAAGAAATGTCCACCCGCCAGTCTCGAACTGAACACTTACTATCATTCTAAGGACATAGAATCCAATTTTAACAAGTTTATCATGGAATTTTTTGTCCATAAGTCAAGAGCCACATACAATCTATTTGTTTCCACAAGCAGATGAATGAGAATTCATTAACCAAAGGAAAATAGAAATACCTGGAAGTTGTAGTGTAGTGAACGAGTGGGTGATCTTGCACAACCAACCTACGTGCCACCTACAAACACCAACCGGAGTAATGATGGAGTTTTGAGTTAAAAACTAGGGAGTTAGGGTTGGAGATATGTGGGATTTTTGGAGAGTTTTGATTTGTTTTTGAAGAGAATGGAGGGGATTAAGTGTGGGAGTTAATGGATAAACAGGGGAATAAGGGGAAGGAAACAGTTGGGTGGGAATTTAAAAAGGTGTTTGAGGGTCCCTAAATGATTGTATATTAATATAGTCGGTCAGTTCAGGTAGGGTTATTGGTTTTTGTGAATTGAAGGTACCCCGTGGACGGTCCGTAAGTCAGTCGACGGTCCACGATTGTGCCCTAACTTATAAAAAATCTTAAAACATACCTGGGATCTACAGACACCATCGGCAGTCTGTCGATGGAACGTTGGCCCGTCGGTTGTTTCGTAAATCTATGCATCAGATCAATTTCGGTAGAATTCCTGTGGTTTGTTCCTTGCACATTGAATTCCCATTAATTTATTCTTTTTGTGTTTTTTGGACAGTTTTTAGACACGGACCCTAAATTACTCTCTAGCCAACATACAAAAGAAAAAAAATTAAAATTAAAACATGAAATTGAGTAAAACCAAATGAAACAAAAGAATGAAAATATTCTTACAAAGGAAAGAAAAACCTATTATTGGCGCGAGGATACACATTGGGTTTCCTCCAATAAGCGCTTGATATAACGTCCCGGCACGACGCAAGACCCTTGATTACTTAGACCTTATTAAGGTGATATTTCTCAACCCCTTCATAGGCACTTCCTGCATGCCATAGGTAGATCGTAGTTCTTCAGCCATTTACCTTGAACATTGCACCCTCCTTGTTCTCCAGCTCAACCGCTCCATGTGGGAACACTTTAGTGATAAAGAATGTACCAGTCCATTTGGACTTGAGTTTGCCCAAAAACAAGCGCAACCTAGATTTAAACAGAATCACAAATTCTCCAACCGCAAATTTCCGCTTCTCAATCTTTTGGTCATGTTACTTCTTCATCATCACTTTGTAGAGGAATGAACTCTCATATGATTTTTGAAGAAACTCATAAAGCTCATTCAAACCGTTAAGTCTCTATTCTTCTGCTTCATTTCAATACATCTTGAGTTTCTTCATTGCCCACATGGCCTTGTGCTCTACCTCAACCGACAAGTGAAAGGCTTTCCCATAGAAAAGTTGGTAGACATACCTATGGAGGTATTGTATTCAGTCTGGTAAGCCTAAAGAGCATCATCAAGACTCCTTGACCAATCCGTTCTATTAGCATTCATCGTTTTCGATAGGATCTAATTGATTCCTGTAACATCTCAAATTGCCCACTAGTTTTTAGATGTTACGGAGTTACTACATTGTGGAGAACTCCATATTTCTCCAAATGACCTTTGAACAATTTCTTGCAAAAGTGGGATCCCCCATAACTAATAATGACCCTAGGTTTGCCGAATCTGGAGGAGATGTTCTTTTTCAAGAACGCGGTGTCACTCTTCCCTTCATTGTTGGCAAGTGCTATGGCTTCCACTCATTTTGACACATAATCCACCGCCATCAAAATATATTTCATCCCATGAGAAATTATAAACGTGCCCATAAAATCAATGCCCCATACATCAAACAACTAAATCACTAGAATGGGATTGTAAGGGAGCTCTTGACTCTTCGAAATACCACCATCTCTTTGGCACCTATCATATGCCTTGGCGAACTCATGAGCATCTTTGTGGATGGTTGTCCAATAGTACCCACAATGTAAAATCTTATGGGCAGTCTTGATGCATTATGATTCCCACCCACATACGAGGAATGGCATGCCTCCAAAACACTTAACATCTAAACTTCTGGAACATAATAGCGAATAATCCCATCACTATAACTCCGGTATAGACAAGGCTTATTCCAAAAGATTTTGTTCACATCATGCATGAACTTTTTTCCCTGATGGAAGGATAAGTATGATGGAACTATATCACTAGCCAAATAATTCGCAAAGTCGGCGAAACATGGGATCAAGTAATGAGAAGCGGCCAATACATCAATTTCTGCCTTTTCACTCAAATGTCGCATAGATTCATCCTCTTATCTGGACAAGTGGTCAGCAACTTTATTTTCGGTCCCTTTTCTATCTTTCACATGAAAATCAAACTCTTTCAAAAGTAGCACCCATCTAATCAAACTTGGTTTTGCATCCTTCTTTTCCATCAAAAATCTCAAAGCGTAGTGGTCAGAATGCACTATAATCGCGTGCGTAGCAAATATGAGCAAACTTTTTTGAAAGTAAATACCACCACAAGGAGATCTTGTTCGATCACATTGTAGTTATTTTGTGCTTCATTTTGGTCCTTACTAGCATAATAGATGGGGTAAATGATTTTATCCCTTCTTTGTCCAAATACCACACCAAGAGCAACCCCACTAGTATCACACAACACCTCAAATGGCTTACTCCAATCTGAGGAAATAATTATGGGCGCAGACACCAACTTCTCCTTCAACTCTCAAATTCCTTCCGACAGGATTCATCAAAATAGAACTTAAATTCCTTCTCAAGTAACTTGCATAGAAGATGTGCAATTTTTGAAAAATCCTTAATAAGCCTTCGATAGAAGCCCACTTTCCCAAGCAAACTTCTCAAACATTTTACAGAGATGGGTGGAGGAAGTCTCTCTATAACATCAACTTTTGCCTTGTTAACCTCAGTCCCCTTCTCTGCGATGCGATGACCCAATACAATACTCTCTTTGACCATAAAGTGACATTTTCCCAATTTAGTACAAGGTTACAATCTTTACATCTTTTGAGAACCTCGGCCAAGTGACTTAAACAAATTTCAAAAGAGTCACCACAAAATTAAAAGTCATCCGTAAACACCTCAATAGTGTCCTCCAACATATTCAAGAATATCGACAAAATACATGTTTTAAAAGTAGCCGATGCATTACACAATCCAAATGGTATCCTCTTGAATGTGAATGTTCCATAAGGGCAAGTTAAGGTGCTTTTATCTTTATCTTATGATGAAATAGACATTTGATTTTACCTCGAATAATCATCAAGGAAATAGTACCATCCTTTTTGTGCGAGTCTATCTAACATTTGATTAATGAAGGTCATAGGGAAATGGTCCTTTTCAGTCCATGCATTCAACTTCTAGTAATCCATACAAACTCTCCATACGGTCACTGCCTAACTGGAACAAGATCATTCTTTTAATTAGAAATCACTGTCATTCCCCCCTATTTGGGCACACACTTAACATGGCATACCCAAATACTATCTGCAATAGGATATATGACCCCGACATCCAACAACTTAATAATATACTTCTTAACTACCTATTCAATAGGTGGATTCAAATGTCCTTAGTACTAAATACTTGACTTGTTATAGGGCATGAGTAGGAATTTGTGTCAACTAATACTGGGTGGAATCCTAATAATGTCCACAATAGTCCAACCAATGGCTCGTTTGAACCTTTTAAACACTTCTAACAGACACTTTACTTGTTCCACATTTAAATTCGATGCAATGATTACTGCCAAAGTGTCATCTATTCCCAAGATCACATACCTCAAATGAGGTGGTAGGGCCTTAAGCTTTAATTTTGGGTCCTCCACAATAGATGGTTTCGCGGGTGGAGACTCGCGATGCTTCATATCTAACTCCAATTTCTTTGGTTTGAACCAAAATTCACCTCAATCAAGTACATCAACAAAAGACCCATATTGTTGAATACTATCACTCTACAAATTCATGATCACTGCCGCTAGTGTGTCCGTTCTTCAAAACCCAGTCCTCCCCTTTTAGCGCCTTTCTCCCACTCGCTTCACCTCACCCCTCTCTTTCTCTAGCTTCTAACATTTGTGTTCACCACT
Organism: Solanum habrochaites; assembly: GCA_027704765.1. Classification (NCBI taxonomy): domain Eukaryota; kingdom Viridiplantae; phylum Streptophyta; class Magnoliopsida; order Solanales; family Solanaceae; genus Solanum; species Solanum habrochaites. The sequence goes on from JAKWJA010002497.1 coordinate 20,181,396, forward strand.
CTGCTCATGACCTACCATTTTGAAGTTGCTTCTTCATTGTTTAACCAAAACTTCATTTGCCCTTTTTTATGTCAACAAAGGCACGACCGGTAGCAAGGAATGACCTCACTAGAATAATAGGAACCTTAAAATCCACCTCACAGTCACGAATCACAAATTGGGCCGAAATATAAATACTCCACTTCACTAAGATCAACTTCAACACTAATCACAAATGTGACAAACAGTTAGTCCGCAAATTAAAACTTCCACTTCACAAAAAAACATGTAGAGTATCCCAATAGGCCCCTTCACTGTTATATCAGCCATCAGTAAGCGCATCGCAGGGGGCTTTGAGTTATCCAAACCCAACTTCTTGTTAATAGAGAGAGATATGAGATATATGCTAGCACCTATATCACATAGTGCTTTAGCAAAGTGTAACAACCCAATGGTACATGGAATAGTGAAAGTGCCAAAATCTTCTTTCTTTTGCACAAGAGACCTTGTAGTAATAGCACTACAATGTTGCATTTGGTCATCATCCTCAAAGCTTACAGATCTCTTCTTTGTAACAATATCTTTCATAAACTTGGTGTACTCGGCCATTTGTTCAGCAGCTTCTATCAGAGGGACATTGATGAAAAGTTGTTTCAACATAGTAATAAAACGCTGGTATTTACCATAATTACTCCTCTTCACCAATCTTTGCAACAAAGGTGGTGGTGGTCTAGGAACGGGGATCACCTTTTGGGGTATCTCTTCTTTTTTCACCGCTATGTCTACCAACTCACCACTAGATTCTACTACCTCATCATCTTTTCTCACCTCATGTTCTACTATAGATGGCTTAGGTGGATCAATGGTTTGCTTATCCCCTTGAGTAGTGATTGCCATGCAATGTCCATCCTTATTCGGATTTTGAATGGTATTACTAGGAAGAGTATCCGGTTGATGTGGGTTCACAGTAGTAGACAATTGGGTCATTTGCAACTGAAGATGGTTGATTGAGATTGCATGTGCATCCACCCTTTGCCCGATATTAGCCAAATCACCTCTCAACTCCTTGGTGTTCTAATCACTAGCATCAAACCTTCTCATAATCTTTTGTAACATATCATTAGCTCGCGCAATACTACTTCCACCATCCCTAGGATAAACTTCCCAATTTTGAGTTGGAAAATTGGTCCCATCTCGATCATTTCTGTTAAGATAGCTACCCCGGTTGAAGTTATTGTCATGGTTGTAGTTTCAATCTCGAACATAATGACCCTCTCTATTGTAATTCCCATAGTTCTGACATTTATTTCCTTAACCTTGACGCACATTCTCCACACATGATTGGAAGCCTNACTATTGAGAGTCATCGGTAATATCGTAACATAAACCATTACAACCTACATCCCAACGAAGAACTTGAACTCAACAGATCTCTCAAAAGCCTTTGTATCCTCTTCGTCTCTCTCTCCTTGATTGATTCTCCCTCTCTGCTTTTGTTCTTCTTTTTCTTATTTCGACCCTCTTTCTTTTACCCTAATGAATTTATATAATTAAGAATAAAAGATGGCAAATATACCCATAATTAACTAGGTTACCTCTTTTACACCCCCAGTACAACTAGACTTATTAACATTAACCTCTAACTTTATTAATTAAGCAGGAATAGTCAAAAACGTCCATTAAACGTGTAAAGAAATTCCGACCGACACGGGATTGCGTATCCGTGACGGTTCCCCGCCTTGTAAGCCTTTGGCCTGCGACGGTGCTGTCCTGCTCGTGCACCGTCGGGGCGCCATACGTGTGATTTTCTGGTGTTTTGTAACTGGTAGTTGGGCACTGTCGTACGGTCCGAGCGCAGCTGCGACTTGGACGCGTGTCCGTGTAGTCTTTATGCCACTCCGTTCCATGCGACGTTTCAGGATTCGATTTTCCTTAATACCCAATTCACTAACGGGCATGTGCTGCTAGTTGAACGTCCCCGCTGTGCTATTTGAAAAGGACAATAACCTGTCACACATATCCAGCGTCCGGCTAACTCCGTGTCGTCCCGACGAGCTGCACGGTAGTCGAGTGTCGCCGCCTTCCACCTATGCCAGTTTTTCAAGGCCAGGTAAGAAGTGTCTTTGTCATATAAGGGCCCTAAACACGGTCGTGTGTGCGCACCCCCTTAACAAAGTAGCTACTCTATATTTACCATCGTTCGTCTCTTCGACACGATCGCAAGAAGGAAAACCCAAAGGGCGAAAAGGGAATACCTGAATCTGTATTAATATGAGGTGGTATCATGTTCTCGTATATGACTCCTGTTCTCTCCCAAGTGGCTTCCCACCCCTCTCAACGGTGTCGATTTTTTGTGTCTGTCCATTGAAGTTGCAGGATTGCGATTTTTTTTAGTTCTCATCTTGGACCCTCAACCGTTTGCGCGGCGATTATTCTTCCATACTCTAAAATAGCAACTACGGTTCCTCTCATAAGCAAATTCTAGGCCAACAACAATGCGTCAAAGGATAAATGTTAATTTCCCCATCCCATGTATCTTTTCAACATGGGCACAGTGCAGATACCAGGCATGAACTAGGTGGACAGCCCCCCCTCGCGGTGGCACCACAGGAAATTCATAAGCCACCCCCTCCCCTATTCGGGTAGTTTTACCTCCAAATGTCCAACTTTAACTATCTGCGGACTTGTTTCAGCTTATCTCTTTGCAAAACTCTTTGTCCAAAATATAATTTCCATCACCCATTTCATGGGTGAAACCCCTCTTCAAGAAGACTGCTCCCGTCCATGAACTCCAAAGGTCTTTTTCTATACTTCCCTACTTAATGTTGTTCATCGGCATTACTCGTGTTGTCTACTTTGCGCCTGCTAGAAGCTTTTCTTGAAGGCCCGTCACCTTTTCCCGAACGAATACATTCTCAAAAGATCGGTTGACCCCACAGGTCAACCCTCGATATGCATCAAACCAACCAATGGAGATCTTATAATCTACTTTTATATTTTCATATACAATGCTTCCAAATGGAGCCATATCAAATACTGGAGTGTAGCTATATTGTTACGAAAAAACTATGCCAAAGGTAAAGAAGCTACTATGCCCATTGGGCCACCAAACTTCTACTAACGCATGCCGCGAAAGAATTCACTCCATACATTTTGAATCGCCGCTCGCCCTCAGCAACCTGTCATCGGTCCCTGAGGAGGACATTTTTTATCGCCCGGATGTTTAGGCCTTTCCCTCCCGGTACTAGGGTCCAACCTAGTACCCAATTCTGCATGCAATTGTTTTACAAAAACAGAGTAACTGCGTTACCTCTATCTTGACTTATGATGGAGAGTGGAACCCCATGCAATCGAACGATTTCTGAGATGTAGCTTTTTGTCTAACCTTCTCTTGCATTGTTGTAAGTTCACCCTTAACGGCGATATGAACCATGAGCAGACTGTTAGGGTAATTGTCACACAATACACCCAAAATGGTTAGTCAGTGCGAACTTGGTGCCCAATGTCTTTGGAAGACAAAAACCACAAAGGTCCATTTGCAATTCTCTCCCAGCTTCCACTCCGGAATGGGCACTTCTTTGTATTTAAGCCGTTCCTCCGGCACTTTGGTTGTTCATAGTTCAAGCTTGTTGACCAGTTGGACAGCTTGGCAAATAAAGTCAAAACAACTTATTGCGCTTCCATTTCTACTCCACCAATGAAGTGTTGGTTTAGGTCGCGATCACCCAATCTTCTCTTGGGTTGCCACCCGGGTGTATAGAATACCTTGAACTAGTGAGCTTCTGCCAGAATAGTGTTGATCAAATCAAGTCAAATGCGGGGTTACAATCTTTTTTATACCCCTTCCCTAATCCTCATTACAACACCTTCTCGTGATTGTTGCTTCTTTAGCCTGTTTTTTCTTCCTCTTTCGCCCCCAAACACGTTTATCTTCGGTTCCCTTAGGGCTTATCCCCATCATAAATTTCTCGTTGTCCCACTAATCTGTCAAGAAAAGAAGATTTGACTCCACATTCTACGACCAAACATCCTCACCTTGTATGATCTACTTTTATTTGTCCCCCCCCACACCATCATTCAAGTTGTAGCCCAGAGTCTGAAAACCATCTTAGCCATATGTGGTGTCTACGATATGTGTTTTTTCTTGCAAATGAGGCTATAGACTTCCATGACTTCCGCCTTTCTTACTTAAAGCATCCGCCGTGTACAAACATTCGACTTCACCGGATGGTACACCACAATAGTGATGTAGTCGTCCATAGACACAGTAGTAGTTCCATGCTTATTTTTTATTCTCCTCGGTCTCAAAATTCAAATCTATCCTGAGTTGAATGGACTACGACTGTTCCGTCCAGGCACTACGGATGATACTGCGCTTTGTTTTTTTTCTTAGGATGATTGTACTATAATGCTTAAACCATTTTATATAAATCGTGTCTCCATTGCTTTAGTGCAAACACCATCCGCGGACAATTCCAAGTCATGAGTTGGATAGTTACGTTCATGCATGTCGCCCCTTTAATGGGCTTGTGGCGTAACGCAATCACGTTCTTGCTATTTTGTGCATTCGCATCGGCACCCAACCTTGAATAGGATGGCATCACAATACGAACAATAAAGTTTACCCTCTACCGGCAACGGTGAGGATAGGTGCGGTAGTTCAAACAAAGTTTAAGTTCCACACGAAAGCTTTCCTCATCATCATTTCTGGACCATACAAATGGACCCCACATTCTGCTAGTCAGTTCGTCAATTGGAGAAGCAATAGAAGAGAAATCCTTGACAAAGTACCGCCCGCCCCCCCCCCTTTCTTTTCCTTTTTTTCCTGGTAGTAGCTAGCCTAATCCAGTGAAACGATAGATCCCGTATTTCATGACACATTAGTAGGTCTTAACCCCCACTCTAGGGTCACTATACTTCGATCTTAGAAGGATTTTTGTTTTTTTTTTCTACACCATCAACCCATTTAGAAACCACGTTGCCCAAAGCTCTTTTCAAAGCACAGGACACGTGCATCAGCAAAATTTAATCGCCACTTAGAGTATACTGGCATTGTATAGCTGTTTCTCCCTCAACAGTTTCAATTACCTATATTCTTCATAATGCTCCTCATGTTCCTGTCATTTTTACGTCTTGGAAGCTATATCAGTATTACCTCATTCCATAAATACGATCACAAAGAGGCCAATTTGTGGTGGTCTTAAATTATCCCGTTCATCAAGCTCATGAACGCTTCGCAGGGGCCGCGTTAGTAAGGACCAAAAGACATCATCCACAAAATTCGTAATGTGGACTATATACCTTGTCGAAAAGCAGCTTTTGGCACCCATCCGTGTTGGCCCGACTTTTACAATTGTTACGCCTGTATATAGTGTGATTTTTCTCAAGTCCACCCCATCTTACGCAGACAACGACCCACTAGCCACCTTGTGGTAATTAATCGACATGTATGTGCAGTTTAAATGCGAGGACACCCCGAGCGGACGCACACGCTCCGCCGTTCTTTAATAGTTACCTTGTTTCAGACTGGTCGGTAGTCTAGCACAATTTTCTCGAAATTTTACTCACCCCTCCCATCCTTTTCCCTCTTCCTTACTTCAAACAAACAAAGTCCCGGAGCACCCCAGGAGATGCACACTTGCGTTTAATGAAAGTGGCCGGTCAACACACTCTGGAAGTTTTTTTTTTTTTCTGCTTTTAAACTCTCTTAGACTCCGCGGGAGCCATTCTATCCGGGGGTACTAAAGTTAATGTGGGGTGTGACCCGGTTTCGAGAATCCAATACAGAATGTCAACTATCCCTCATCGGGGGCATACCCGGAAAGATCTGAGGGACTACATACGACCAACTCGCGCGGACTACCGAAACCCGACTGTCATTGAAGGTACTTGGGGTCAGGTCATGTCCCCCTTGAGAGGGCCCAAGAAAAGCTAAACACCTTTTACTAACCATTTTCTTAGCACGAAGACGGAGGAAAGAAATCTGTTGATGACTACGACCCGGACTTGGAAGTTGTAGTCACCCTCCCACACTAACGGCACTTCTTCGTCCAGGCTTGCCGCTACCCACCCGTCAACCGTTTTAGCATTCAATGCCAAGCTCGCAACTCCAATTTGGATGAAGCCAAGTCTCTCCCCCCCCTTCAATTACACCCAGACTTACAGCAAAGGCACCCATTTAAAATAACCCCCAAATCTACATGAGTGTTGGTTTGTACCCAGACCCAGGTCACCAAACAAGACCCTATGTACCTTTTCAACTACCACAGACTCACCCAGGTGGGTAGACAACAAGAATAGGGCATGTAAAGTAATTCACAATGTAAATTTAGACCATAGCAATAGGGGACGATAATAGGAAAACGTGGAGCCCAGGGGTCAAATATATACAGATTTTGCCATGTTCATCAAATTAATCCTATAAAGATTTATTATGTTTGCATAACAGCATCAGCCGCCCCGCTTCCCCCAGGAATCCTTCCAGTGTGACAAGGTTAACGAATGGGCATTCTACTCGTTTGCTGTGCATTGCACTCTACACTGTTTGTGTAGGTAGCGGCTCCATGTGTTTGCAAGCACCCTTGCCGTTTGTGATGACCACCCCCACTTACCTCACACCACCACGTCCTCCAGCATTTAAGTGCCCCCTCATACCATGACACCTTACCTGTTTGGTGTACTGACTAATGTGTTGTTCTGCTGCGTCCGCCTCCACCCTAGTTTTTCCGATGAGTTGTCTCGACCAATCAAACGACATCACAATGGATCGTGTTGTACACCACGTTTGGCTTCATCCCTGTATCAGCTTTGCAGTCTTATAAATGTCTTCACTTTTAACATTCACTCCCACCTTACGCGGGGATGCATATGGTTCCGGGGAGTAGTGTTATTTCACCCACGAGTTCTTTTGCCACTGAGGCGATAGACACTATTCTACAACCTCCTGGCCAATTACAGCGGGTTGCTTCCTGTTGTAGTGCAAGGAGTCTTCAGCCAGTTATCTGTCGTGATGGTCCCCCATACCTCTTCCCATGCGTTTCCTCTCTTTGCTTCGGTCGAACTTGAGTACCTCGTTGTAGCTTGTCCTATAGAGTGGTGAAAAACCATTTAAACTCGCCTTCCCCCCTTTCGAAAACCTTTACGATGTCGATGTCGTGGTGAAGTCGTCTTGGTCCCTTCACTCCTTGTCCCTCCTATCACCAAAGTCTACCACCAGCTTGGAAGGATGAACGGTGTGGGTGTGTGTGTGGCTTTCCCGCTTCGGTCTTAAGCGCTGAGTCCGATTGTATCACTGCTGTAACTGGCTTTGAAAATCAGAGACGCGCAACTCTGACAGCGACGTCTAGACCACACTAGCTTCAGTTCCAATAATAGCGTTGTCATGTGTATTTATCCGTTGCTAGGTTACGTTGTGGATACTGAAACACACCCAAAGTTGGGTGGTCGTATCTGGATAGGTGTTGTCGCGATAAAATTAGCCTCACTACTGCGTTAACTGTCATCCTCCCTTTGCTCTAGACTCAAAGACTACTCGTCCCTTTTTCTATCTCCAACGTCCTTGGGATATAGTTCTCCATAAACAGAGTACCCGACGCAATGCATTCCAAGTCATCGGTCTGGTGCCTCTCGTTGGTTGACACTTTATTACATGTGACCGCCACCATTTACATTTGGCGTTCCTTGAATACTTTCGTGAGCTCCCGAACGACAATTCAACGCCCACAACACCGTTTCTACTATCACCATCTGGTGTAAGTCCCAGAATTGCAATCAACGCAGGCAAACATCGTTAGGCATCCTCTGATTTGCTGCGCCCTTTTAAAGGACTGCGAGGTTTCACCATTTTCAAGAACTTACTGAAAAAGTTCATTGCTGATGTATTTGGTCCATAATAGGCCCAGTTGCCGCAGTAGTCAACGGCGGAAATGTGCCTATTTCCCAATCGATGGCACCCATTCATGAGGGGAGAGATTAGTTTCACGCCCATAACCCGCGCATTGTTCGTGTACCCTCTGAAACCGGGGGTGTTGGTGCTAGGAAACCACTGGAGGGCCCTCCCCCCCCGCCGATTTTTAGTTTTTTTTTTTTTTTATTTGGTGTTCGGATAAAGCCCACTAGAGATAAAGCAAGTACTTGGGTTTGATCATCTCTGGCCGTTAGGTTGGGGTTTCGGCATTTCCTCATTTCTGCCCTTGTTCATTCTCCCAATTCCCCTCCCCTCTCTTATCACCCCTCAGGTCATGTTCCTGGGACCGGAGTCACCGCGGCCTAGTTAGACTGCGGCTAGGTGCTTGTCCTCTTCCTCTCCCCCTAGCAGCGTGACACGTCATCCTACGACGCTCTCTCCCACCGGAACTTTCTTGCCGTTGCTCTTCCTCGAGCTATCCAGGCCCCAGGTGGCTGGCGAAGTCCTGTTTTCTGTCGTTCCGTTTTCGGCTGCGCTCGACGTTTTTGTTTCTCCCCGCTGGTCGTTGCTCTAGTCTCTACCCCCACCATTAGCGAGATAGACGTGGAAGATGGTCAGTTACACAATCTGTATCTCACCCATCGCATTACATCAATGGACTCAAGTATGTAGCATTCGATAAGAAGACAATGAAAGATCCGCGTGAAATTTTCCTAAGTCTTATAGGTTCGTCTCAAGGAAAGTTAAGGCGTCCCCCTACGCTATCATTACCCCCCCCCCCGTTTGGACTCTACTAGACATTCGTTATTGGGTGATGAGACCAATGCCAACCACATAATGCTTGATACCAACGTTTGTCACGACCCAAAATCAGTTGTGGACTGCAGCCCCCCCCCCCAACTTTTGCTTGCCCCACATTTTTTACCGATGGCATATGTGACGCAGCACACAACCCCATCGTACAACCTACCATTTCAAGATAGTGATCAACAGAAAATATAGGCGGAGACTGTAAAACTACTTGACATATAAACAACAAGTGTCACAATTACCTATTTTATATCCCCCAAAATCTGGAAGTCAGCATTCACAAGAGTAATCTATCTTGCCACAATTGTACTTAAACGTAAGAAGTGTCTAAGAACAAAAATAACTAACATTAAAGCTAGTCGCATCGGAAGTTCAAGGCATTCAACGACTGGAAGTGAGAAGACCCAGTCCAAGCATAGGAAGTAGCTAGGTTGGGTCACCATGAATTTCCGCACACCCCCGTGAAGTGAAGACTGGCTAGATCTTGATGGTTGAGTTGAATGTTGAAGAACCCGTTTGCTGCCTTTACAAACAACATCCCAATAGAGGAAGGGAAAAACATAAAGTAGTGGTCAGTACAAACCACACGTAGCTGAGTTAGATATCACTTTTTTGGATCAAAACTCAAAAATAGGAACAGTATATAGAATATAATGTAAAATCACCTCCCAGTAATAAAATGTAGCATTAACAACATGAATTCATCAATAAAACTAACCGAGTTCACACATGAGGACTTCAAGCCCAATACCAGACTCTTTTGGGACCTAGTTAAGCTTTCATTAGACAGTGAGTATATTCATTTATCTTTAGCATTATGTACTGTTTCGCGATCCCTTATGTCTTTCTTCACTCTTTTTGTGCTCTCACTAGGTATCGTGACAACTTATCAGCATCCCTCTATGTTTCTTATCATTCCCCCATAATGGTGCCGCGAACGTGGCACTCGAATTCTCATGCTTATTTATCTTCCGTTCCGGTACCGGAACGTAGGAATCACGATACAGTCCCTTATCTCTCCTGTGGCTTCTGGGGCGGAATGAGTGTACACTTCTGCGCATCCTCCATCATCTTCTATTTTCATTGTTGGTATCCGGAATCTGTGTCTCGGCAATATACGATACCATTATTCTATCATTTTTTTCTTTGTGTGTGTGTGAACGTGACACTCCTCTGATTCCTTCATATTCATCCTTGTTTCCTTTGACCGAACCAGGCTTTCCCGGCACTTTAAGATCCCCTAATTCAAATCAAGCCTTCGTGTGACACTACTAGGCATCATCATTCTCATGTATATAATTTATCAAGCCTTCTTTCATACTAAGGCACATATCATTCTCATTATATAATATATCAAGTGAATTACTGTTCTTTCAGGATTTGGGATTCAATGTGTACTCCCCAGAGGGCATCATGCACAGCACTGTTTAATTCTATGTCACACATTTTATATCATGTAATCAGCCAAGCAACAACTTAAAGCACATAGCAGGGTTTACAATATTATCACACATAATATTCAACTATTAAGAGTTCACATCGATCTATCGTAACATAAAACCATTGTCAACCTACTGCCCACCGGCAAGAATGAATCAACAAGCTCTTCTCAAAACCCCTTCCTTTTTCGTATACTCTTCAGTCGCTCTCTCTTGATGCGATTCTCACCTATCACTTTTTCTGTTCTTTTCTATTTGCTCCCTCTATTCAAAACCCTCTTTCTGTTTTTTTTTTACCCTATTAATATATAATTAAGAATAAAAGATGCCGCCCCCCAACATAATTACAACACACTAATTAACTTAAGGTTACCTCTTTTAAAACCCCAACCCAAGTAATAGACTTATTAACATTTAACCTCTAACTTTTATAATTGTTAAAGGCAGGAATAGTCAAAAACGTCCATCTTAACACAACGTGTAAAGAAATTCGCCGACCCCGCAAAGGGGATTGCGTATCCCGTTTGGAATGGGCCGTCGAGCCTGTTCGCTAGGTTCGTTATTTTCGTGGCCGTCGTGCGGCCACGTGACTGTTTTAAGTTGGTTTTGGGGGGGATGGCCTGTTTGGCAAGGGCCGTCGCGCTGCGACGGCCGTCCGGGGCCACTCGTCACGAGTCAGAAGAGCGATTTTCTTAGTACTCCAAGTCTAGATTTGCTAAGTGTTCCTGATAAAGACACATCACGGACGGTTCCGTCGCTTGACACCGTGACGGTGTCCGTCGTGGCCTCCTTTCACTCTGCCAGTTTTTCCAGAATAAACAAATCGTTGCTTCAAACGACTTAAAACCAGGTCGTTACACTCCAAGATATTTTTTTAAACGTGAACGTCCTTAAGATATTATAAGAAGCCTCACCAACAGTGACTAGACGCAAGTTGTGTATCAGCGTGTAAGCTTTTGTTGACTGTACACTCCCTCCCATTACTTGACATCTACATATACAAAGATTCTAGGGAAACACACTTGGTGTGGAGTGTATAGGCAAATTACGAAAATGTAAGGGGAAATTCCCCCCAAACCGCCTATTAATACCATAATTTGAACAGCACGCGACAACACTATGAAAACATACATACCTCACTAAATTACACTCAAGTCAACTAAAAACTCAAGTAATATAGTTTTAAAAACCTAAACAAAAAGAAACTAGGACTCAATTAAATCACAGATTTGATATCTACAACTCAGGAAATAATTCTAACTAATAATAGACATTCGACGACTTGTGCAACAACATAAATTAACCTAAATGTCGATGAGAAAATAGAGATCAAAACTCAATAATAAGATATTAAACATAGTGAGATAAGGCTCAACTCAATAATAAGATTTTCAACTCTTTGAAACAAAGTGCAACTCAACTCAAAGAAAAAGGTCTCAATTCAATAATGAGAGACTAAACATTTTTTTGCCTTAACTCCATTACGCTTAACCAACAAACATTGACGCAAAAAATAGCCAAAATTGTGGAATAACAAAGGTTTGGTAGTTCAACATTTTGCAGTTTTCTTACTTATATTAGCACTAATAAGAAATTAATAGTTGTACAAAGTTCTTGTTTTTCTCCACATATATTACGAGATGTGAATTCGTTGTCAGGAGGATGAATTGTTGGATAGTTGTTTTTCTAATACCGCTAGAGGTGCGTCCGCCGTTCTCCATCTCTACTAAACTTTTCACAAATAAGTGAAATGAAAAAATGAATGCAACAAGGTCACCGAACCCAAAAACGGGCCGCGACTGGACAACCTACCACACTTATCCTATAGGTTTCGACCCCCCCCCCCCCTGTGCGGCAAACCAACCCACTCCAATTCCAACGTTATGTACCATAATAACCCAAATATAATGCGGATTAGACATAAACACACTATAAATGAAAATCGATTAAAAAAGTTATAAAAACTGAATACTATTATTCTTCAAAACCTGGAAGTCATCACCACTAAGTAAACATCTATCTCCCCAAATTACTAATTATAAGAGTATCGTCAAGAAGACTCAAAAATAAAGTGTACAAAAAAAGCTAGTTCATGCCGGAATCGCAAGGCTTATTTAATCAAGTGTTTACATGACGAGGAAGATCCAGTCCAAGATAGAAGGCAATTTTAGGACTACAACCCGGAAATCTGGCTTGATGGAGGACTGGTTATAGCAGTCCCCCCTAGCCGGCTGGAGTTGAAGACTTTTTGATGGGCACGTTTGCTGCAGCTCCACAACTGACAAAAGAGAGGAACCACAAGTAGGGGTTAGTACAAAACACAAGTATTAAGTAGGATAATCGGCCAATCAAATGCGAAAACAGTATATATCAACTAATATCAGTAAATCCTACAATCACCTCAACATTGTCGCATCAACAAGTTCATTATTAATTTGTTTAATCTAATAAGACCGCCCAAGTTCCCCATGGGGACTCAAGCTCCTTGCCATAAAAACTCCATTTGGAAATTAGGTCTATACTTAGACTTCGTGAGTATGGTTAACGTCTTAAGCCATTCCATTATGCTTATTTCTCTGGTGGTCGGTTCGTGAAACTCCGCTCCATATACACCTGTCGGTTCGTGACCCACCCGATCCCCTAATGTCGCACACGTTGGTTTCGTGTACACCGATCCCCCTAGTTCTAAGTGTCGGTTTGTGACACCCGTATCCCCTAATTCACGTGGTCGGTCAGGGGACACCGGTCCACTACTTCATATCACCCTTTAGTTCATTCAGCCTCTTTTCCTATACACCAAGGCCCTTTATCATCCAATATCTTATTAACAAGGCAGATTCGGGTTTTTGTCAAGATTTAGGACTTAAATAGCTTGATCAATCATGATTTTTTTTCACACAATTCTGTTAATCACATTCATACTTATGAGGAGACAATTAACATTATAGAAGGGATTACCATACTACCTAATACTTACCACTTCGCGCTTATAAGAGCTTTTTTTACGCATAGCTATAAACACATAACCGACCCTCCATCGAGAAGTTCGTGATGTCAACGACAAGCTGATGTCTTCTAAAGTCCTTTGTCTTTCCTCTTCGTTCTTCATCTTTATTCTCGTTTGTTGTCTACACGCTCTCCTATCTGTATTTCTATTTTTTATATCAAACCCCTTTTTCACTTTTGCCCCTTATATGAACTCATATAATAAGTATTAAAGATGATAACAATACCCCACTACTTGTTTCAAGGTTCTCCCTTTTACCCCCAAGTAATGAATATTACATATACATTAAACTCAATATATACTTTTTATTTTAATTCTAAGCAGGATAGTCCAAACGCCCCCTTTCCAAATATTAAAAGAAATTCCGCCCAGCCTCAGGGTTTTTTTACGCAGCCTGTAACGGCCCGCTCGTGCCCCCCCTGCCGAGGTCCGCTCCCCACATGCCTTGCTATCCCTTTCACAAAGTTCAGAGACTCCAATTTCATTAAAAAGTGTGGACGGCCCTGTTAATGCCTAAGACCGGTCCGTCGCCACCCCCGTCTTTTTTTTAGCTGAACATCAGATGAGTCCGATCTCAGTACCCAAAATCCCTAAATTCTAAGTCTGTTTGGGGAAATAAGGACGTATTTATTACTCGACACGGCTCACGTTCGTGGGGCCTATGACGGTCCGTCAGTCGCCCTGGTTCCGCTCGACTAAGCCATGTTGTTCCACGAAATAAAATCTGATGACTCACAAACGGCACTAAAACAGGTCGTTACCAAAAACATCGCTTTTGTTTTTTCGGCTCGACAATCATCCATACCGGTTTGAGGATAGGAGTGTTCATGTGTTCACAAACATAATCCTCCCCAATTCCACCTATGCCCGGTGACCATTTTCCGTCCGGATCTATGAGTGTGTTAAGTCCAAGTCTGGCAAAAGAAAACAGGTCTTTGTAGTTCCCAGCCCCTCAAGCTGATTTTAATGGGTCCAATTTTTTTTTGAGGATCTCTAAAAATAGGGCATTTGGCAAAATTATTTCTACAAAATAACTATTAAAACTAATGATATAAATAGACATGATTTACAAAAAGGATGACATAAATTGGACAAACTTTTAACAAAATTGATGATTCATTTTTGATAGTTGGATGGTATATTTTATCCAATTGTTACCCCCACCACACACTACTAATAATAACAATCTAAAATACGACGAAGAATTTCATTTGCACACATAGTAAACTACCTACTTGCATATGCACGTATTACATGTCAAATCCAATCAATAGTAAGTCGTTTGCTCGGTGTAACATGCTCTGTCCAATCAACGTAACGCCAATTCTTTAACTGTAACTTGTGAATGAAAATTCGTTGGTAGAATGGAAATAATTGAGGGAAGAAAGTCACACAGAAAATGAATGGAAATATTGAAAATTTTGAATAAGAAGAGACTTTTGGTAGATGCGTGAAAATTGATAAACATTTCATTTGAAAAAGTATGAAGCAAACAATGTGTGGATGATTTTGGTGGTTTTCTCATAAGGTTCTCCCTCGTGAGTGAAAGGATAATCACGGGTGATTATAGAGAAAAACTCTACTTAGCTCACATTTATAATGAACTTATATACTAAATTTTACTAATCAACAACATACGCTTACAGACCGCCGCTATTTAAAAAACGAATAGTATATACGCTAGGAAAGATTTTTATTAGTTTATCAAGAAGTAGTGTTATAGACTTGTTCTTGATAATGTACGAGGGGACAAACCAATAATAGATGTCATTAGTTCATTTTTTTATTATCTCCCCAGCTTGGAGGTATTAAGATGGATTTGTAAATGAGATATCTTTCATTTTACGGTTTGACGAATAGGCATATACATGTTGCCCTGTACAGGCAAGTTCACATCCTCAGTAGCATTTGCAAATCCCATCTTATGAGATTGATTGTATTTTTTGCAAAGTCAAAACTTGGTGTTAAATTATAACAACCTATTAATTTCCATTTGCTAAAACTATATGAGTGACTGCCATAATTTAATTTTATGTCATTGCATGTGTTCATAGATACACAAAATATGTATGATTATCATTAAGTTATAAATTATTTAAGACACCAAAACATAAAATCATAAAGAAGTTATCCCCTGGGTTGTTTAACATCTTTACTTCGACAACAACAATGTAGAAGAAATTGATAGGCCAATTCACTACTTTTAAATTATATTCCAAAAACAAATTAATCTATATGGATGTCTACACATTATACCCTTGGACCATTGCGAATTGTTGGAAGATGCCGCTTTGCCTTTCCCTATTTTTTTATTTGTATATTTTTACGCTGTTCGAGGATGATTTTTTTTTTTTTTTTTCGATTGATTATTGAATTCCTTTTTTTCTTTTTCTTTGAATTTTTTTGTTTATTTCTGGTTTTTATTTTAATCGGTTTTTTTGAATATTTATGACTTTGTTTGTGTTTTGGACTCTTTTGATGTTTTTTTGTTTATGTCTGTTGTTTTTCCTTTATTATTTGATGTGTTTTATTTGGATATTTTCCCCGAATGATTTTTGTTGTTGTTTTATGTGATGTTTCCTTTGTTGATTTTATATTTTACGGTTGTTTTTTTCACTCCCCCCCCCCATTTTTATTTTGCCCTTCATTTGCATTGTTGATTTTGTTAGCCCCCCTGTTTTATGGTTTGTTTTTTGATTATTATTTTTGTTTTATGAATTTATTTCTCTCCTTGCATGAATGGATTGTCGTATTTACATTCGAGCGTCCCTTTTTTGAATTTATTGCGATTGATTTTCTCCCCATTGTGTCTTTTGTGGTTGTTTAATTGTTTTTATTTCTTTTTATGTCCTTATCTAATCATTTTTTTTGAACTGTGTTATCTGTTTTGATAATATTTGTTTGTATTATTTTGTTTTTTTTGTTTTTTGATCTATTATTGTTTTTTTTTTTTGTATTGTTCTGATTTTCAATGATTGATATATTGATCATATTTGATTATTTAGTTACTATTTTTTATTGTTGATGTATATTGATATAACCCTTTTGATTGATTTGCTTTTTTTTTTTGATGACTTTCATGTCATTATTTTATTATGTTTTTCCATGATGTATATTAGGTGAATATATTTTTGTATGTTTTTGAGTTCTTTCTGTAGTGGTGCCCCCCTCTTTTTTTTTTGTGTTATTAATTTTTTATTTATGGATTGATATTGATTTTTGATCTTTGTATTGATATATTTATTGTTTCTTATTTTTATTCCTGAGAGATCTATATTAATTTGTTTACCCCTTTGTACTCTATTATTTTTTGATATATTCTTTTATTATTTCTTTTTTTCCATTGAATGTTGTTTTATGTTATATTATCTTTTTTGTTTTATTTTTTGATTGTTTTCTTTAATTTTGAATTTTTTTGTTTTTGAATTTTTTTATATTTTTTTTATATTGATTGATTGTTGCCCCTGGTTTTCTTTTATGGATTTGCTTGCGTATTTTTGGTCTCTCGGCTCTTACTGACTGAAATTTTTGTTTGGATTTATGTTCGTGTATTTATTTATCTTTCTATATTATTGTTCTCTTGTACTGTATTTCTGTCTTCTGTTCTTTATTCATTTTGATTCCTATTTTCTCTTTTATCCGCCTTTTAATTAATGCATTCCTTTTTTTATTGTTTTTGATCCCTTGTTGATTTTTTGTAACTTGTACTTGGTTATGGATTTTTGTTGAAGCTTAATTCCCCCTTGTATATATTTTTTAATGTTTTTGTTTTATGCTTTATGTATTTGAGATGTTCTGATGATGTTGCGCTTGCTGTTGTCTTTATTGATGATTGTTTTGTGTAGTCCCCTTTCTAGTGCTCCTCATGGAGCTTTGCCTTTTTTTTGTTATTGTTTTTCACCTCGATGTCTTGGTATAGTGTGGAGTTTCCATATTGCTTTCTCTTTGTCATGTATGTTAGATCTGTGTTTTTTATGATCAGGTTTTGATCTGTGCTTCGCGCTCTCACATTTTTGACCTCATTTACTGTTTGCCTGTTTACGTCTCTAATTCTGGATTTTGTTGCACGTTTTAGTTTGTTTTGTACTCTGTAAGTTATTGTTTTTCTGTATTTCGTCCTCATATGGCTTTTTTGATGCCGCGGCTGAATGATATTTGATTTCGTCTTTTTAGTTTTTTGTAATCGCTTTTGTGGACTTCTGACAGTATTTTGTTCCTTTCGCTTTTTTTTTTCTCCACCCGCCTTCGTCTTCATTTCGGCCCTCTTTTGTACCGTTTTTCTTGTATGTTGTCCGTTTTTTACTAATGCATTGTATGCTGTTTTGACTATTTTGGTTCATATTTTGTGTTTTTTTCTTTCCTTGTTTTGTTGTTACTTGATTG
This sequence comes from Solanum habrochaites, assembly GCA_027704765.1. Classification (NCBI taxonomy): domain Eukaryota; kingdom Viridiplantae; phylum Streptophyta; class Magnoliopsida; order Solanales; family Solanaceae; genus Solanum; species Solanum habrochaites. The sequence continues at coordinate 20,198,920 of JAKWJA010002497.1, forward strand.
ACTCGGTTTTTTTTCTTGGCTGTGCTGTGTTTTTCTTATTATTCCCACTTTTTTTTTGTTCATTATGCCTTAACAAAAATTCCGACGCGCTATGTGTCGTTTTATCTCATCTTTGTGGGATACTCCCCCCCCTCAGTCTCCGTCCGCATCAGACGAATATCTCCCTCTCCCCCCCCACCTTCGCCAAGACAGGATTCGGTTTTTCTTCCCAGCCCCTCGGACTTTGTGTTGTGTCCCTCCGAGCCACCAAACTGCCGCGGGTCCAACTCTGCGTTAATCACGGACGGCGTGACACGGAGATTGTTATGCAATATTCCGATCAGGGTGTAGTTATTTTTAGGCGGTAGCGTACCTACATGTGATGTTTCTAACCGCACCCAGTACACGTCGTAACGACAGAGCAGAAAAGCCATTTTCACAGCGAGTTTTTTGTGTAGAGACCTACCCCCTCCTTACACCTGCTGATACCTAGCTACGTCAGCTTCCATCTGAGGGTAGACAACGATCGGAATTTCTGCCCCAAACAAAAGCGTTTTGACTTTTTTGCCCGTTGACAGACAGTCTCGCGACTGTGAATTCGGGATCAAGATCCATGTAGTTGTCCGATTATTTTGTGGTTAACGGGTGTTTTCTCATGCATCCAGCCAACCGAAGCGGCGATGTGGTTAAAAGAACGTGGTGGTTGTACATGTTATTATGAAGTTTACCTCAATGAGGTGGTATTTGCTTGGAGCTAGTGAGTGGGGGGAGTAACACACAAGAAATACATAGACACTTTAATTAACACTTTGTTTTAGGCAACTAAGATAAACATTGTCACGAAGTAAGGTGTCCGATCAAATTCCACATAATATACTATCAGTTCTAATTCTTTTGATTCCCATTAGGGTAAAATGGAACATTAAGCTTGTCAGAGCAGTTATAAGCTATAAGTTACACATTTGGAATTGGCAAACGATAATGAAACAACACGATGCTTGTTTTGTTTGTCTTATCTACATTTTGAAACTCCTAATAAATACTTTGAACACTTCAATGTATGAGGTGCCAACAAAAACTCCATATGGAGTTATTTTTTTGAGAAATTAAATGGCTTTGGACAACAACTAATATCTTTGGAAAATGACAAACATTTACATATTTTTTGCCATAACTCTATTGCACTGAACAACCAACTTTTACACAAAAGTGGAAAAATTGTCACTACCCGAGATTACACCCTGGACGTCGCTAACACTTGACATTCATTGTTGGTCCCCAAGCGAACACTCACCATTTCAGACTACAAGGGAGAGACTAACTTTTACATGTAAAATCTTTAAAACATAATTAAATTCAATAATCTCAACTTCATTATAATTTTTAGAATACTCAATAGATAATTTAGAGTGTGTAAAAAAAACTCAAGAAAGATATATACAAAAAACTACTCAATTTTGTCTATTTACGAAGCCTATACTATTACAAAAGGTTATCACGGCATCTTAAAATACTAATAGTAATATAGAGTGAAGTCCTCTGGAATATAAGTGTTAGGGTATATACTACTAAGGCTGCAAGCAAACCACACAGGTCACATCTATTATCTGTCGAATATTGGATTGGGAGATTTAAACCTCTCAATCTTTTTTTTTTTTTGAAGGGAAAGATATTATGTGTTTAGACATAGTATTCTAATAATTTTAAAGATTTAAATATTTAAGTGGAAGATTGTTAGGTACATACTATTAAACATGCATTTAGATATAATATATTATAACAATTGTGATTGTTAAAAGTCTAAGTGATATACTATAACCATGTGTTAAGAAATTATATTTATTAGAGAATAAATATTTTCTCAATTTCAATTTATTCATATATTCATTTATGGTGCTCTTTACTTCTCATAGTAGAGGATTGAGGTGTAGAGTTTTAGCTTATATACAGAGGATCCATGTCACGCGTTCTTATCAGTATCACGGTTTTGGGTCACATTAGGATGACAATTGGAATGATCCACCGGCGGTACGATTGAAGCCAAGATATATTATTAATTTATCCTGATTATGGGAACGGTATAGTTTAAACTTCTTATGCTAGAACATTTTATATGTATTGAACGGGACCGAGTAGAGATAGTTGTTCTAGACTAATTGATAAAGAAATAATCTCTAAACTATAATTGTACATATATTCTAAATCATGATATAACTATTATGATCTATACATATTAATTATCAATTTAATTTATTAAAAGGTGAGATTTTGAGATGGTCAATATGTCTGGTAATTTGGATGATAATAATATATATTGGTGAAATAATAAGTTAGGTGATGATATCTATGTCTCGTTATAGAGATTGATTTGATATACCTTTTTTTGAAAAACTTATGTGGTTTAAATAATTGGATTTGTTCCATCACATGTAAAAGTTGGTCCGTATTATTTTGTTGGTCTTTTTATATGTATATGGAATAGAAAATTCTTTTAATTGTTTGAGCTTCGATTTATTTTATAATACAACCATTAATTTTTCTCATATGTATATGCTAAATAAATTAAGAATTTGATGATAAATAAGTAATATCATTCAATATGACTTATTTATTTGGAATCAAGAAAATTCTTAAAATTTATTCATACATTCAATGTGAAATCCAAATACATGAATTGAGAATTATGATTAATAAATAGGATCCATTGATATGGTTTTTTTATATGAGTCATTGAAATATACTCAATGTACCATGCATATATTGTCTTGTATAAATATAAACTAGTAAATCTTTGTTTACTTGAATGGAGATTTACTTTTTTCATATGGTAAAACTTAATTAATTCATGAGAATATATATTATAGTTTTCACTCAAAAGAAGAAAAAGTAGTATCTTGAATTCTCATATGTGTAAATCGAAATGACAATTTCTTACTAGAAGGTGTTGTGTGTCTTAGAGAAAGAACACAGGAAAACCCTATGCTCATTAGATAATAATTAAAAGAGAATAGAATATGAATCAAGCTGTTAACGACCTGGTTAGTTCATTTGGCAACATGATGTATTTCTGGAAAAACTGGTTGAGCGACGGATCCCAAGATTGAACCGTCAGGGGCACGACGGGACCGCGAGGGGGTCTCGTCCCAAAACACTTAGAAATTGGAAATTTGGGTGGTACTGAGAGCGGGACTCTCTGAACGTCACGACGAAATGGCAGGACGGACCGTCACAGCACGACAGGCCCGTAACAGAAACTGTTGCAAAAATCTGTCTCTGAACTCTGTGACAAAAGCCGCAGGAACGGACCGTCGCAGGCGCGATGGGTCGTCAAGGCTGCGTATCCCAGGTTGGGTCGGAGTTTCTGTTTAAGTAGTTATTAAGGGGCGTTTTGGGACTATTTTCCCCCCTGCGTAATTATAAAGTAGTGGGTTAATGTTAAGAAGGCTAATTACTTGGGGGTTTAAAAAGAAGAGTAAACTTGAGTTAATTAGGGGTTTTTAATATTGCATTCTTTTATACTTAATGATATGCTAATTAGGTAAACGAAAGAGGGTTGAATAAGGAAAATAGAAAGAACAAAAGAGAAGAGAGAGACATCGAACGAGAAAGGGGAGAAGAAACGAAGAAGGAAAACAGCTTTGGGAAATTTGCTTGCTTGATCACAATCTTCGGGGAGGTAGGTTATTAAGGTTATGGTTTATGCTATTTCAAACAGTAAACTCTGAATAGCGAATGATTAGTATGGGAGTAGTATGTAAAACCCTTCTATAGCTTAATTGTGTGTATGATGAGAGTTTATTTATTATATAATTGTGATGAACTAGCAGATTGAAGCTTATGAATTTTAAATCTTGAAACACCTCTGTAATGATGATGATGCCTTAGTATAAAAGAAGGCTTGATGAACTAAACGAATGAGGTAGGGGATTCGGGTGTTCACGTCGCGACACCGGTGGGTAGTAATAGAGGATCGGGTTGGCACGTTCCGGCCCAGGTAGAATATAGATCGGGTGTCACGTTCAGTACCAGGATAGATGATGAGGATCGGAGTGCCCACGTTCCAGCACCAGGATAGAATATGGATCGCGGTGTCAAGCTTCGGCCACCAGGATTCGAATATGGAGCAGGGTGTCACGTTCCGACACCAGGGATCGTATGTATGAGGACGGAGTGTCACGTTCCGGACACCAGGATAGAAAAGATAAGGAATCTTGAAAATGTTAATATTTACAATCTAATGAACCTAGTTCCCAAAGGGGTATGGTATGAGGCTTGATGCTCATGAGTGAACACTGGGCGTATTTTATTGACGATTACAGACTGTTGTTGCTACATGTTGAGTATTATATGATTTATGATATTATCTGGATTAAAAAACTATTTTCTATTTGAGTTGGCGATGATACCTACTCAGATATTGTGTTTTGTACTGGACCCCTATTGATGTTCTTTCTTTTTATGTGTGGAGTGCAGCAAAACAACCGTCGGTCCTTCAATAACAACCCAACTCTATCCAATCATATTACCACCGGATTTCAGGTGATCTAATGCTTCTAGCTTGGAACTGGATCTCTTTCTCATGTCTTGATGCCTTGAAGTGCAGCAGGACTAGCTTTTGTTTATTTTAGCTTCTTAAGAATCCTCTAAGTTTAGTAATTTGATCATAGATGTTCTTGTGGTGATGACTTCCAAGATTTTGGGGGAGGGAATAATAGATGTTGAATTTAGAAGTTATGAATTGGTTTTTATTAAATGGAGTTTAAGTCTTCCCGAATTACTTTTGTTGATAGATATTGAAACGGTGGGGGTTCTAGATTGGTTGGGTTCGCTCACATAGTGAGGTAAGTGTGGGTGCAGTCGCGTGCTCGGTTTTGGGTCATGACAAAACTGGATATCAAGCATTAGGTTCGTTGGTCTCACACACAAGAACAGGTCTAGTCAGAGTCTTAATGAACGGTTAGGGGCCCTTTACTTTTCTTTGAGAGGCTATAGACTGTGTAAATTCCATTCCTTCTTTTCTTCGTGCTATACTTGAATCCAATTGTATCTAGGTGATTACAAATTGGTATATGACCATCTTCACGCTATTTAGCAGATGGTTAGAACTTAGAGAAACAACTACGCCAACACAGCACCGGCAGGACAGGGTTGCGTTTCTGAACAAGCCCACTGGGGTGTAGCTCGAAGAGGAGAGTGGCAAGAGGCCATGGAAAGGTCGTGGAAGGGACGTCCTCTAGAGGAAAGAGGACGAGCACTTAGCCATATGGGTATTACTAGGGCGGTGTTCTCCACCACTGAGGGAAAGGTGGTAAGAGAGGGTGAGGATGGGGAGAAGGAACAAGTGCAGAATGAGGAATTTCCACCCCAGACTGACCCAGAGATGATCAATCAGGTTCTTGTTATTTAGGGGTTATCTGATTCAGGCAAGAACCTCAGTGTTTTCTGCCACCAGCACCTCAGCGTTACGGAAGTTACGACAGGATGCTGGTTGAGGCCCCCCGCATAGATGCTCAGTGGGAAATAGGCACGGTTCCTCGTTAGACTACAGGGCCTTTAATGACAACATGATCAGCAATGAACTTCTGAGTAAGTTCTGAAGTGAAACCTCCCCCCCCCCATTCTTCAAGGGTGATGGAATCTGAGGATGCCTAAACACACCCAATTTTTCTGTTGACTGGTCATGGAGTACTACACAAGATGGGTATAGTAGAACGGTTTGGTGTTGAGTTTTGTGACATATCAGTTTCAAGGACAGCCAAAATGTGGTGGCGGTAACATGTTGTGGTGTCAACCACAGAGGGCCCACCTATGACTTGGGCGTCATTCTCTAGCTTGTTTATGGAGCAGTATATCCCCCGAACTTTGAGGGATAGGAAAAGAGATGATTTCTTGAGCCTAGAGCAAGGTAGGATGTCGGTTACTACATATGAGACTAAGTTTCGTGTATTATCCAGGTATGCCACCCAACTTTGTTTCAGTCCACAAGGTTCACACCAAATTATATATGGATTTAAATTACTCCATTTAATGTTTTCAATAACCAAATGTAGAACTCAATACTCAAAACTCTACAATTCAGATCTCAAGAAAATCAATGAAACTACTCATTTCATGAATACTCAAATTAGAGGACTCATGCTTACGTATAAGCATGAACATCTCAGCTCAAGGACTTAATAGGTAACATGTAATAGTCCCATGATTAGTAATATAATCTAAAAAAGGGTTACGAACTCAATACTCAAGACTCAATACTAACCGATTTACTTAATTTATTGTAATATATATAAAATCACATTTAATTACATTTTATGTCATTTGCATGTCTCATAGATACACCAAATATAGTACAATAATCATTAGCTAAATTATTTAATACACCAAACATAAATCATATAGAAGTTAAACATTGGATTCACATACTTTACTTTAGAACACATGAAAAAATTGATAGAAAGAATTCACTATATAAATTAATTTATAAAAATAATATCTATTGTGAGTTACCATTATATTGCATGCATTGCAAGCATAATAAAATACAATGAGAGTAAGTGTGTTTTTTACTAGGGAACTCAAAAAGTTCTTTTGTGAGAAATAAAATGGCTTTCGATAGCAATTATATCTTTGGTAAATGACCAAAATTTAGATACATTTTTTGCCTTAACTCCATTGCTATGAACCAACAATTTTGACAGAAAAGTGGTGAAATTGTAACGACCCGAATCTTCACCCTGGACGTGGTTGGCACTAGACATCCATTGCTGGTCCCTAAGAGGACTCTTATTACTTTTTACTAGAAGCGGGAGTCTAACTTAAGCATGCAAATCTTAAAAACTTAATTAAATTCAATAAAACAAACTTTAAAATAATGTGCACAATACTCAATAAAATAACTCAGAGTGTGTCAAAAAAATCAAGAATGATACATGCTAAAAAGTACTCAACTTTGTCTATCTATGGAACCTCTACTATTACAAAAGGATATCACGGAATCTCAAAATACTAATGGTAAGATAAAAGTGAAGTTTTGTGGAATAAAAGAAGGTTCATCAAAGCTGACTGGAACTGCAAGTGGTATCAACAATGTTTTTTTTTATAACCTTAAATAATTGTATTTATATCACAAAAAACATAGGACAAATGGCCTTAGTAGATGGAATGTACGAGGATGTAAGGGTAATTCTAATGCATAAATATAATCTTGAACAGATCGAAAAGAAACATACTTATTTCTTCTAAATTCACTCTATTCAACTCAACTCAACTCAACTCAAAGAATACAGTGCACCTAAACAAATAGAAAATAAGACTCAACTCAATAATAAGATATTTCACTTAGTGAAATAAGTCTCCACTAAATAATAATATTTTTTGACTTTGTGAAACATAATTCAATCAAAATTAGAAAAAATATGGCTCAACTCAATTGTAAGATTTTAAACGTAGTGGATTAAGTCTCAACTCAATAATAAGATTTTCAACTCTTTGAAACAATATTCAACTCAACACAGTGAAATAAAGCTCAACTCAAGATTGAGAGACTCAACATTGTTTACTTAACTTTGGATACTCAACTCAATATAAAGAAACAGTAGAAGATGCATCAAATGGAAAGCTTTTTAAAACAGTCAATAGCAACTCAATGTATTGAAAATACAATTTTAACTTAGTATGTATATAAAAATAAATTATAATTTCATGAGAGATTTTCTAACTGACAATCATCAACATGATCCACGTGATAATACACTGTTTAGCCCAAGCTGCTAGAACTATCCTATATTTTTGCAAGGTAAAGAACCTACTGCTAAGTAGATACACTAGTCTATGCTAAAATCATTCCGGAACATTCTAATAAGTATGATCGCTTCTACCCACGTTGGCTACATGATTTATGATGAATTTCAGTTAACTGAACATGTCCCCATATCGATACTCACCACTGCTCCCAAAATTTAACCACCTCATATGTTTAAAATCACAACTCTTTTTGTAATTTGAGATTTATTACTAAAAATCTTTCTAGTAAAAGATGCGGTACTCAATACCTCTCAAAACTTTTTTTGGATATCGGTGTTTCTTCTCATCTTATATGTGAAAATATTTACTCTGGGAATAATTAGTTCCCATATATATCATTTTAAGTAATATGAACTCAACTCCTTAGGTCTTAAAACAAGTTCAGAATATTTGTAAAAGATTTCTCAAAATAGGGTTCATGCGAATTATATATGAATTTAAAAAACTCAACTCAAGGTTTTCAATAACTAAACGTAGAAATCAATACTCCGAATCTATAAATCATAACTCTAGAACTTCAATGATACTAGTCATTTCAAGAATACTCAAGTCAAAGTGCTCATGCGGAATTGTAAGCATGAACATCTCAACTCAAGGACTTCATGGGTAACATGTAATAGTCCTATCATTAGGAATATAATATCAAAAGTATTTGGTACTCAATCCTCAGGACTTAGAACTTGAAGGTACTCCTCCTCCTCGCAAGGTGCTCAATTTATGAAGTTCATGTAAAATTTATGGGAATGAACGACTCTAATCGAGTTTCTACACAACAGTACAGAACTCGTTTATGCGACTCTTCTAGTCCTCATACTTAATTCCTCAAAACTTAGATCAAATGGATAGTTAATATAAAATATTTCATAATTGGACTCAAAGACTTTCTTGAAATCTACTCTTAATGCTCTCTTTAATTTGAATTACGAATTCAATAGTTAAGGTTCATGATAGGAATGATTCCATGATAATAAAGTAGACTCATGAATAAATTCTCCACATTATCATAATCAATTTCTAGAGTCTTGAAATAAATTATTAGATGTCATATAAGACTACTCAATAGACTCTAAGGGACTTTCTCGGAGTATTTAAATGAAATCTCGAGACTTGAATCTTAACCCTACCATAAATTTGAATTATGAATTTGAGGTTATGATTCATGTTATGAATGATTTCTAGGAGTTCAGAAGTAGTTTAGAGTTGTTAGAATCGATAGGGCTTGAAGGTGACTTTTTAAAGAACTTAGGTAGTAAAAACAATGGAGAAGGGGTAGGGGAAGGAGACCCAGGTGCACTGAGTAGTGCATAGTGAGCCCCCGTTGTAGGTCCCCAAAAGATTAAGAAGACTATCACCAAGTTTTAGCAACTGACCAAGATGGTAGTGCTTCCATTTGCATTCGCTCTTGCATATGTTTTTCCACATTGGAAAAATGAAATCGTCCAACTTGTAAAGCAAGGAAACATGCATCATTTTTAATTATGGGATGTTATTGAAGAGAACAACCTAAAAATGATGAAGACACTTGTGTTGTGAAGACAAAGCCATGTAAGGACTATTCATTAGTTTGTGTGAATCTGTTCAAAAATCGTGGATTGAGATGTGGTGATTAGATTGAATTGTGTTGGCATTCTTATTCGATCAATTTTTAGTTATAGTTAATTAAATAAGATCTTATTTTTTTGTGAGGAGATTGATTAATTTTTATATCTATATTCTGAAGAAGGTAATAATATTCAAATTTATTATTTCCCTTTTTCTTATTTCTTAGAATGTCATGTAACTCTTTCATTAGATATCATGTATTTTAAATTAACAAGACATGAAGTTTATGAAAGTAATGAAAACATTTAATTGTGTTGTAAAATGCATATAATATGTCAAAGTTTTACTTTACAAACCAAGATTAACATAATATTTTGCCCAAATGTTCCATTATGCTCTCTTCGATAAATAAAATTAGGGTACTAAAATATCATTACAGTTATAGAAATTACATATTCATTCCCCATAACAATGATTGTGTCAAGTCAACGTACTAAAAATTTCTTCAACTCTTGCTTCTGATTGAAAAATCATTTGTAGAATTGGAATAATTAGGGGAAGAAGCCCACATAGAAAATGAATGGGAATACTGAAAAGTTTGAAGAAGAAATGACTTTTGGGTTATTATCAATACTACCTCATGATTTGAGCCTGATCAATCAAATGGATTTTAGAAATACTTATTAGCTGAGATATATATAAACTCTATAGAACAGTTACCTATCAAAAAATTACCCTGACCCATCTATTAGTAACATATTGATCTACTTCAAGAAAATTTAGCAAATGAAATAGTGGATATATTTATTAGTAATGAGACCCGGGGACAATAATTAAGAGATGATCATTGTAAAGATTGCAAGTCATTTTCTAAGATAATTTAAATTCTAAACTTTATAAGATCTAATTTTTACAAGATATCTAGCATTGATATGGTGTTATAGTCCATTGTTCTACACTAGTTTTGGGAGGTGTGAGGAAGGAATTGTAATGAAATACGATTTCATACGGAAGGAATAATTTTTTTATGTTGCCAGAGAAATCTCACATGTTCAGTAGCATTTGCAATCCCACTAAATAGATTAATGTATTTTGCAAATTCAACTTGTTTAAAATTTAAATTATATTGATTAATTTGTATTTATTATAATTTTGATCACTGTAAATATAATTACATTTTACGTTTAAGTGATTTGAATGTCTTGTAGATAGACCAAATATAGTACAATCATCATTAGTTCAATTATTTAATATACCAAGCCTAAAACATAGTGAACTTATCCATTCGATCCACACACTTTACTTTAGAAGGAATAATTTTTTTAATTTAAATTATTAATTATTTTAATTAATTCATTAAAAAAATTGTCTATGATGAGTTACCATTATATTGCAACCATTGCAGACATCAAAAGTACGATGAGAGTAAGTGTGTTTCTTACAAGGAAAGTTAAAAAAAATTGTGGCAAAACGAGATGACAAAGATGTTCTAAAATTGATAACCAATGAATAGGAAGTTATGATTGTTGATAATACTATTGGGACTAATAAGGTTTTGGGTTAAGAACATGAAAAAGATGTGAAACAAGCAAAAGAGATGAAAGTCACTTCGGATGTGAATTTCAGAAACGTAATTGATTATGTTGGGGTTTACATGCAAGCCATGGTGTTTAACAAATATATTGATAAATTTAATTATATGAATTGGTTCATGGTAACACACAATAAAGACATGAAAACTTCATTTAATACTTTGGTTCAGGCGAATAATTCAAACGTTATCACTAAGCAAGGCGTTCGGTCCAATTTTCCATAGGATAATATTTGTTTTAACTTTTTTTTCATTCCCTTTCGGTTATAGAGGAACATCAACCTATTTAGGTAAGTTATAAGCTTTAAGTTGAACATTTGTAATAACCAAACGTGTTAATGGAACAACATGGTGCTTGTTTTGTTTGTGTTATATTCATTTTCAAGCCCTTAATAGATACTTTGAACACTTCGGCATATGAGGTGTCAACACAAATTCAATATGGAGTTATTTTTTTCAGAAATGAAATGGCTCTAGATAGAAACTTATAACTTTGGAGGATTTCCCAAAATTTATCTACATTGTTTGCCTTAATTCCGTAGAGCTTAACTAACAAATTTTGAGGTAAAAATTGCCTAAAAGGTGGTACTAGAACGAAAAATGGTAAAGACATGATTCAAGATGAGTATTAGATTATATCCCCTCTAAATCCCCAATAACCCTTGCATTTGTGCCTAATCGTGCAATAATAGTTCCAAGTGCAAAACATTTTATGACTAGAGTAAATACTTCAAATATTAATATTACGAATAAAGATCTTATTGATGAACTTGTTACTAAAAAAGTCTGTTAGTTGAAGATGTTCCATCTTTCTTACTCATTTTAGCACTAGTAAGAAATTACAAATTGTTGAATGTTGTTATTTTTCTCCAAATATTCTACGAAATGTGAATTCTTTGTGAGGAGGATGAATTGTTGGATAGTTGTTTTACTTATGCCGCTAGAGGGGATTGCATCTCTACTAACCTAAAAATAAGTAAAAATGAAAAAATAAATGTAAAAAAACCCATAGACATCATAGTTTGGATGATAAAGTGTTATTTGGAAAAATGTAATGTCCTTACCCAAAACTGACCCCTCGATTGCACCCACAACTTATCCTACTATGGGAGCGAACCAACCCATCATTCCAACGTTTCAACCACTAAATAACAAAATATATGCGGAAGCCTTAAAACTCGTTATGAAATGCTATTAAATAACTTTATAAAAACTCAATACTATTTATATCCCAACCTGGAAGTCATCACCACAAGAACATCTCTCTCACATTACTAAACTAAGAGTATCTAAGAAGAGCTAAATTAGTAAAAAGCTAGTCCGGCCAAAATCTCAAGCATCAAGACATGACGAGGAAGATCCCAGTCCCAAGCAGAAGCAATATCACCCGACATCTGGCTGATGAAGACTGGCTAGAGTTTTTGCGGCTGAGTTTAGACGATGTACGTTTGGTCACTCCACAAATACAAAGAGAAACATACAAGTAGGGGTAAGTACACAAACACTGAGTAATGAGTAGGTCATCATCGGTCAACTCCAAAATCGAAAACAGTATAGATCAAAATATCATAAATCAACTACAATACCAACATGTATCAAACACCAAGTTTCTATAATCATTTAAGAAGCTTCGCCAAGTTTCACCCATGAGACTCAAAGCCCTCAATGCCATACCCATTTGGGAATTAGGTTCATTAGATTGAGTAGATTAACGTCTTTCCCAGAATTCATCATGCTTATTTCTCCTCATGTCCCCGTAGGGTAAGACACTACTTCCTCTCCATCTACTACTTGTCCATTTCGTCACACAACACACTACAACCCGATCCCTAATTCTATTGTGTCGGTTCGTGACACCCAACCCCTAATTCCTCGTGTCGGTCATGACAACCCGCTCCCTAATTCGCGTGTGTTTCGTGACACAAACCCGATCCCCCTAATTCTACTTGTCGGTTCGTGACACCCCCGATCCCCCTACTTCTACGTATCGGGTTCGTGACACCCGATCCCCTAATTCTCATCACTTAGTTCATCACGCCCTTCTTTTTATACAAGGCATCAATCAATCTCATTAACAAGGCCGATTAGGGGTTTTTTTAGATTTAAGATTCAATAGTTCATCATGCTTTATTGTTATCACAATTAGTAATCAACATTCATACAAGCATACAATTAAGCAATAATATAAGGGTTTACAAACGACCCATACATATCATTCGCTATTTAAGATGTTTGCTACGAATGCATAACCTAACCTACCTCCACCTAAGAATTCGTGATCACGCAAGTTATTCCTCAGAGTCTTTTTCTTTCCTCTTTGTCTTCTCTTTTTATCTCTTGTACGCTCGTTCGTTTTTCCCTCTCCTTGTTTTCTTTCTATTTTTTCTATTCCCCAAAACCCCTCTTTCCCTATACCCTATGTTAGTATATAATCAAGTATAAAAGATGGTAAAACTAACCCACATTTATTCCAGGTTGTCTCCTTTAACCAATAACCCCCAAGTAATTAAATTATTACATTAAACAACTAACTTTAGATTATAAGCAGGAATAGTCAAAACGGCCCCTTAAAAATATTTAACAGAAATCCGACCCAATCAGGGTGACGAAGCATGTGACGCCCGTCGTGCCTGCGACGGTCCCCGTCCTGCTGAGCTCGTCACACAGAGTTCATGGACTGAATTTAGTGAAGGGCCGTGACGTCCGTCACGCCTTGAAGGTCTTGTCCTGCCATTCCATCACAACAAATTTCAAAGAGTCAATTTCAGTACCCAAATTCAAGAAATCTAAGTTTTTGTGGAACGAGACCCTCTCGACGGTCCGTCGTGAACCCAGTAACGGTCCGTCGTTGTAATCCATCGTCTCAGCCAGTTTTTTCCAGAAATAAAATCTCTGCTCAAAACGACAAACAGGTCGTTTACAATAGATACCAATTTACCCTCGTTGTCCGCGAACGTTTCACAGCAAAGAAACAAAGGCGAAAGGAGTACCTTAATCTGTAACAGGTGTGTTTATCTTTCTTGCACTATCAGCGTCCCTCCTCCCCAAGGGATTCTTCAACTGGTCGGAATTCTTCCATTGAACCTTATTGATTCCATCTCCCTCGACCTCACTTGCGGACTTCTCTATCTAAAATAGCACGGCTCCTCCCTCATAGATAAATTCTCATCAAGCCGAACTAATCCCAACGAATGATGTAGTTTTCCATCCCCGTGGTACCTTTTCGGCAATAGACACATTAAATAACCGTGTGCACTACTAGAGTGCTGGGGGCAAGGCCTCTTCATAAGCCCCTCCCACTCGCTTAAGGTCTTTCAATGGTCCCAATATACCCTCGGGCTTAGCTTACCTCTTTTTTTCCAAACCTCATAACCCCACCCCTTTCATGGGCGAAACCTCAGCAAGACTTGGCTCACCCTTCCATGAACTCCAAGTCCTAACATTTCGATCGCATTTCCTTTGCCTCTTTGAGGCGCTAGAACTATTTTCTTGAATAATTTTCACCTTCTCTAATGAAGTCCCTCAAAAAGGTTCAGTACCCACCGCCATGTCTAACCTCGACATGCATCAAACAAACCAATGGAAAGACCTCAACATCCCCATACAATGCTTCGAAAGGAGACATATCAATACTTTTAGTGATAGCTATTTTTGTTATGAAAACTCTGCTAAGGGGTAAGAATAATCCCAATGACCACCAATTGCTATCACACATGCAACGAATCATATTCTTCCAACACCTGATTGTTCGCGTCCACAGACTGACCCCTCGGTCTGAGGTGACATGAGATACTAGGTCCACCCAAACCTAGTACCTAATTACATGTAATGTTTTCCAAAACTTAGAAGTACACTGCGTACCATCTATCTGCTATGATGGACAGGGAACCCATGCAATCGAACAATTATGAGATATAAAGGTTGGCCTAACTTCTCCTGGCGGTGTAAGTCCAACCTTGACCCGGAATGAAGTGAGCCAGACTTAGGTTTTAATCTGTCCACATCCCCAAATAGAAATCAAACTTACCCAATGTCTTTTGAAGACCAACCAGAAGTCCATTGCAATCGCCTCCCACTTCCATTCAGGAATGGCTTTTCCTCTGAAGTGTTTTCCTCCGGGCCTCTGGTATTCTACTTTACTTTCTGACATTTGGACATTTGGCAACACAATGAACAATGTCGCTCGCTTCAATTCTACTCCCCAAAAGTGTTGCTTAGTTCACTGTACATCTTGGTTACCCCAGGATTGTAATAGAATATCCGAACATGGCCCGCCAGAATAGTTGTGGATCAAATCATCAACACGGGGCACACATACCCTTTCCCTTAATTCTTAAAACACCTTCTCATCCATTATTTGCATCTTTAGCCACTCCGCAACCCCATATCCCCGAACTGGTCTTTAGTTTTTCTCATCATCAAAACCTGTTTTCCCTTGATCTTGTCAAGAAACGAGATCTCTCCTCCCCACACTGGCCAAGAATCCCCTCCCTTCTCATTTTACTTCTAACCTCATAATAGTCGTTAGCCCAGGTCCCTACCTATCTAGCCAATGGGCGTCTAGAAACTTGTAATTGGGCTAACAGGAGTACCCATGCTCCTGCTTTTTTCTACTTAAGGCGTCTGCCACACCACATTAGCCTTTCCTTGGGTGATACCAGATGTACATCACTAATCCTTAATTAGTTCCATCCCGTCCGCTGTCTCAAATTCCATCTTTCCTGAGTAAGAATCTGTAAGCTACGATATCCGTATAGACTTCAACACTTAACCCCATATAGATATGCCTCCCATTTTTTTATGGCAAAACACTACCGCCACCAACTCCAAAAAATTTCGTGGGTCGGATAATTTACGTTCCTGCACCTTTATTGCCTCAGCATAAGCAATTACATTTGTCTCTTACATTAGGCACGGCACCCAACCCGAAATAGTATGCAATCACAATAAACAATGAAGTTCTTTTACCCCTCGTATACTTGGGCAAGGTAAGGATAGGTGCAGTAAGTCAGCAAAAGTCTTGAGTTTTTCTGAAAGCTTTCTTCGCATTCATACCCGACCATAAAAATGAACATTCTTGCCTTATCCAGTCATCAATTGGGAAGAAATGTAGACGAGAATCTCTTGACCACAATCGACGGTAGTAACTGGCTAAACAACAAAGCTCTTTATTTCTGAACACATTAAGTAAAGGTCGTCCTTACCCAATTTCTCACTACTTCATTTGAGGGATCCACCAACTCACTCATCCTTAGAAACCACGTTTCCCCAAGAAGGACACTGATCTAGCCAAAACTCACACTTGGAGACGTTTGGCATAAAACTTTTTCTCCCTCAACATTTCCCAACACAATTTCCAAATGCTCCTTTGTTCCTTCTTACGTCTTGGAGTATCAAACAGTATATCATCAATACATAAGATCAAACAAAGAGATCCCGATATGGCTTAAAAATAAAAATCCCCGTTTCATCAAGCTCATAAAAGCAGCAGGGGCAGTCGTTAGTCCCAAAGGACATTACAAAAAGAATTCTAACAATGCCCATACCTGGTGTTCGAAAAGCAGTCTTGGCACATCTTCTCCCGTATTTTCAATTGATGATAACAGACCTCAGTCAATCTTAGAGAAGACACAAGCACCTTGTAACTATCGAACAATCATCAATGCGAGGAAGAGGATAACCTGTTCTTAACAGGTTACTTTATAGTTAGTTACCGGTAATCTATGCACTCCGAAGACTCCCATCTTTCGTCTTCACACACAAAACAGAGCACCCCAAGGGGATGCCTTGGTCTAATGAAAGCCTTTGCCTCACAACTCTTGAAGTTGAGCCTTTTAAACTCCCTTACCTCAATAACTCAAGCGGGAGCCTTCTATAAAAGGGGTATAGAAATGGGCGAGTACCACCCGTTTCAAGATGGGATGCAAAGTCACTATCCTCTATCCGGTGGCATACCAGAAAGGTCTCAGGAACACTCTAAACTCGCGACTATCGAAACAACCGACTCCAATTGAGGTACTTGGGTAGTATCATCAATCCCGAGTGTTACCAAGAGCTAAACAACCTTACTAACCATTTCTCTTAGCCAACGAAGAAGGAGACGATATGAAGACCGGATTTGGAAGTGTGTCACCCTCCCCCACTAACGATCTGTCCCAGGCGTGGCTAACGTACAAAAGTTTTAGCATTACAATCCAAGATTAAATTTGAGAAAGCCAGTCTCCCCAGAATACATCTAAATCAACTATTTCTAAATAACCAGTCTACATGAGATATTTCTCCCCAAAAAGTCACCAGATTAAGACCTATATACCTTTTGACCTATCACAACAGACTCACCCACTGAGTAGAAACACGAATAGGTATGTCAAGCCATTCACAATGTAAATTAATACCCAGTAGCAAATGAAGGTAAGATACCTTGAAATGTGGGCCAGGATCAAATAGACGAAGCCATCAACCACAACCACGAGATTCCCTGTGATAAATAATCTGATGCCCCTCCCTCGCGCTCAGACCCGCCCAGGGAAAGCGTAACAATGGCCCTATCACCTTTCTCTGCCCTTGCCCTACCATGTTTGGTGCCTGTAGTGCTTCCAGTTTGCCCGGTTACCCCCGTTCAATCCGGTTTGGTGACCCCCATTACCGCATCGCCCCAGCCTCCGCTCTCGTTCCAGAATAACGGCCTCTTACCATTGAACCACCTCTACCTCTAGCTATTGGGTTCTTAACTCTGTTTTGGGACAGGAATTCCTCCTAATATGTCCCATTCTCCCCACATCCATAACATCCCTGGTTCAAGCATAGGTCTCTCAATAAGTGTTGGCCCGGTCTGTATGGACCCCCAACTATAGTCCTGTATTGAAGACTTAATTTGGTCGACTGAGTGACCTCCTGAAACCTTGTCTTCTAGAGTAGACCTAAACTCACCTCCCTGTTCCGATCTTTTTTTGAATGCTCGATGCCTGTTGAAGTCATCTGGCTTCACTTCCTTCCACCTCTTATCCACTAAGTCTACAACTTCTTGAAAGGATTTTTGCCGTAGCCCTTACTGTAAGGCTGAAATCCCGCATCTGACCTCACCCCTTCACAAAAACGGCGAACCCTCTCTTGTGGACTGAAACTAGTTGGGTGCATAACCTGGATAATGCGCGAAACTTATCCTCTATGCAGTAACCGCATCCTACCTTACTCTAGTCTCAAGAACTCATGCTCTTTTTCCTATCCCCTCAAGTAAGTCCGGGGGAAATATACTTTTCCATAAACAACTAGAGAATGATGCCCAAGTCATAAGGTGGTGCCTCTTTGGTTTGAACACTCACATGTGACCGCCACACATTTTGGCGTTCCCAGAGTTGAAACTAATAAGTCACAAACGCCACACCAAACCGTTCTACTATACCCCTCTTTTGTGCAGCTCATGACAGTCCCAACAGAAAATTGTAGGCATCCTCAGATTAAGCACCCCTCGAAGACTGGAGGTTTAATTTCAAGACGTACTGAAAAGTTTCATGCTGGAATCATTTGTCATTATAGGGCCCCACCGTGGTCAGACGAGGAAACGTGCCTTTTTCCAATGAGGCATCCATGCGGGAGCCATATTAGCTGCATGTTGTACCTCCGGAACATAGTACTGGTGCAGAAACACAGGAGGAATCTGGCCCGGATCAGATAACCCCCTAATACTAAGCAAGAACCTGATTTATCATCTCTGGAAAGGTTTTGGTGTGGTAATTCCTCATTCTGCACTTGCCAGTTGCCCTCACCCTCTCTTACTACTTTCCTCAGTCGGTGGAGGAGTCAACGCCCTAGTACCAATGGGGCGGTGCTTGTCCCTCATTCCTCTAGAGGAACGTCCCTCCCACTCTCTTCATACCACGGCCCTCTGTCGCTGCTTCCTACCTCTCGAGCTACAGCCCCAGTGCCTGGCTCATCGCACCCTGTCACGCCGGTGCCTGTTGTTGACTTAGTCGTTGTTCTAGTTCTACCCATCTGCGCAATAGAGTGGAAAAGGGTCAGTACCCAATTTGTATCAGCTAGATACCCCATTTGATCAGTATAGACGAAAGAAACGATGAATTAATTTTCCTAAGTCTATATTGCCATCCTCAAAGAAAAGTAAAAAAGGCGTTCCCCCTACCGTTCCTTAAAGACTCTACTAGAACCTGTTTCTTTGGGTGAATGAGACCACCGAACCTACTGCTCTGATACAAGTTTTCACGACCCAAAATGGGCTCGACTTTCACCCACACTTAAATCCTACTATGTAGCGAACCAACCCATCCAATTCCCACGTTTCATCAAACCATAAATAACAAAATATAATGCGGAAGACCTTAAAACTATTAATAAAATCGATTAAATAACTTCTAAAACTCAAGTACTATTATTTCCAAAACCTGAAAGTCATCACCACACGAACATCATCCTCAATTACTAAACTAAAGTGACCTAAGAAGTAAAATAGTAAAAGCTTAGTTCCATTCTTTAATCTCATGCCATCAAGACATGACGAGAAGATCCGTCCAATCTAGAAGCAATGGCTCACCCTGAAATCCTGCTTGATGAGACTGGCTAGAGTTGCGGCTAAGAGGGAGTGGAAAGACGATGTAACGTTTGCTGCACTCCCAATGACAAAGAGAGAACATACAAGTAAGGGGTCAGTTAAAAACAACATACAGCAAGTAACTGAGTAGGTATCATCGGCCCACTCAAAATAGAAAACATTATATATCAAATATTATCATAACTCACTACAATACTCAAAATGTAGCAACAAAAGTTTCTATAATCAAATAATAATAACGCACGTTCCACCCAGGAGAACTCAATCCTCATGGCCATACCCATTGGGAATTAGTTCATAATATTGTGTTATTAACGTCCTTTCAAACTTCATTATGCTTTATTTTCTCTCGTGTCGGTACGTGCACTCCGCTCCATATACTATGATGTCTGTTCGTGACACCCGAGTCCCTAATTCTACGTGTCGGTTCGTAACACCGATCCCCTATTCTGCGTGTAGTCGTGACACTTGATCCCCTAATTTTCTTGCGTGTCGGTTCGTTACCCCGATCCCTCCCCTAATTCGACGTGTCCTGTTCGTGACATCCGAGCCCCTAATTCTAATCTACGTGTCGGTTCAATGACACCCGATGTCCCTAATGCTCATCACTTTTAGTTCATCAAGCCTTCTTTCTTTTATACCGACGGCATCATAATCTCATTAAAAGGCAGATAGGGTTTTTTCACAAGATTTAGGAATTCTATAGCTTTCATCATGGCTTATTTTAATCACAATTTGTAATCACAGTTCATACAGCTCAAATTAAGCATATAGAAGGGTTTACAATACTACCCATTACATATCATTTACGCCTATTTAAGGTTTTCTAACGAAGAGCATAAACCCATAAACCTACCTCCACCGAAGAATTTCGTATCAAGAACCTATTTCCTCAGAGTCTTTGCTTCCTCTTCCGTTCTTCGTTTTTCTCTCGTACGTTCTCCCGCTCTTGTTCTTTCTATCTTTTTTCCTTATTTCCAAAAAACCCGCTTTCCTTTTACCCTATTTAGTATATAAATCAAGTTATCAAGATGGTAAAAGTCAACCCCCTACATTTATTCCAGGTTGTCTCCTTTAAACCCCCAAGATTAATTATTAACAATTAACACTACTTTATAATTATAAGCAGGAATAGTCCAAATGCCCCTTAAAATATTTAACAGAAATCCCACCCAATCAGGGTCACGCAGCCTGTGACGGCCCCGTCGTGCCTGCGAACGTCCGTCTTCTGAGAGTGTCACAGAGTTTAGGGAAACTGAAATTTCGAGGGCCGTACGGTCCCGTCATGTGCCTGTGAACGGTCCCGTCACGCCTGTGATGGTCCGTCCATGCCATCCATCACAAAGTTCAGAGAGTCGTTTTTCGTACCCATATGTCGAAATAAATCTAAGTTGTTTTGGAAGAGACCCCCTCGACGGTCACCCGTCGTGACCATGACGGTCGCGTCGTTGGTACCATCGTCTCACCAAGTTTTTTCCAGAAATAAAATTGCTGCTCAAAACGACTAACCAAGTCGTTACAATGTACTAACATGGTTAGCACTCTTTATATATAAAAATGGCTATCCAGAAATTGGGACGGGAAAAACTTTTTCGTAGTATTAGGGTTTTCCCAACTATGTTTACATTTGGAGAAAATCGGAGTCATCAAGGTGTAGAGAAATATGGTAGCAATAGGATGGAGTAAATAGGAATTTTATTGTATAATCAGTTACATAACTCATTAAGGAGCCCGTACAACTTTAAGGAATTGAATTTTGATAAATAGATATCTAGTTATCGATCGTAGCATTATTTGTATTTTCAAAGCGTAGTAGGTTAAGAGTATGATGTAAAAATGAAAAATTTAAAATAGCTTAGGAGATCACTGTCTCACTTTGTACCTCAGCAGAGGGATTATTGTTTCTACAGCGACGCCGTTATAGAGGGATGGGTGCCGCTGTAGCGGACAAGGGAGGGGGAGATTAATTTATAATATTTTGGTGATTTTTCAAGAAAGAGCTCACTAGTTCAAAATATGCCACCGCAGAGGGATTGGTGCTATTGTTGTGATATCGTTGTAGCGGGTTGGGCGCCGCTGTAGGGGGATGCTTGGTTTATGATTCGTCTAAAACCCTTAGTCGACCTTATTTAGAACTTTTTGACTTTAAAAGCTAAGAAACTAACCTAGGGTGATTTCAACTTTTTTTCCACCATTCTTACGGATAAAGGAATGTTTTTCACTCTCCATTTTCATTTTTCAATTTGTAGAATGTTTTAGAATGGGTAATAGGGGAAGCGTTTCTCGATAGAATTCATTGTAGTGACAACCCTAGTTTGGCTAGTTGGGGTCATGAATTTGTTAGAATTCCAAGACATTAGTGACTTATTTATTGATTGTCGTATATTTATGATTGTTTGTAGAATAAGAACAAGCAGAACGAATCCAAAAAGGGAAAGATCAAGTTTCTTTGGATTCCAATATTGTTTTGAGGTAGGTGATGGTTGTGATTCTATGATCGTGTGATATATACTTGTTCTCTCATCATAGCAATACTTGTATGTGTGTGCATATTGCAATATTGATCATAGAGGTTTAAATGAATCATTACTTAAATGTGTGTTCTTAAGGTATTATTTTGATGTGTGATTGGGATCGGATTGCCACGTTGTTGCAGGCCAACTTTTGGATCAGATTGCCACATGGCAGCATGCAAAATTTGAATCCGATTGCCACGTTTCAACATGCTAAAATTTTGGGTTTATATTCTATGAAACGACTAAGTATGTGATCAAGCATGTGAATGTGTTGTTAAATCATGATGATGATATTGAATATGTTAATTTAAAAGCATGATCTTATAATGTTGCTTGACTTTTTATGTTATGCAAGTGGGATAGCGGCGTGATCCTACAAGTACACTGTGGTTGTGTACTGATCCTGCACTTGTTCTTATTTTTTTGAGTACATGACATCTTCACGCATCTGTTGACTGACCTCTCTTAGGACATTAGTGATAGATTTGAGTTCAATGGTGAGCCACTTCGTTCGGGCTGCCATGGAATTCTCTTTGTCTATGTCCAACCTTTATTGACTTAGACTTTTGTTTTAAATAGTTCAATAGAATTCTTTGTTAGACTTGGTTGAGATTTTTAATATTGGTACATTGACTTTTAGGTTCTAGATTTATCTCCGCATATGTTAGTTATTAGATCTTTTGTTTAGTTGAGGAACTTGTTTTTAGTCATTTAACTTGCTTCCGTAATTTAAATGTCTTAGTCTTAGATTTCTTATTTTCGTTGGATGGTAGTAATGGTTCTCCCACTGAGTAGTTAGTGTAGAGGCCAATCACAAAAGTCTAGGTCTTGATAAAGTCAGTATCAGATCTAGGTTCATTGTTCTTGATGTACCAAAATGAGGCTAATAGAGTCTCACAGAATTGTAAGGGGATGCCGCTACAAAAATAGGCTACTTGTTTTTAGTCCTTTTTCTCTTGTCTCCTTAGTTCTATAAATTGATTCCAATGGCTGTCTAACTTCTTTCACTCTTCCATCTGCAGATGGTTAATACTTGGTATAATGGTGTTAGGCTTGTAGCTCATCCTAATTATCCAGCTAAGTAACCCGCATCAAGGGGTTGCGGTCGAGGTATAGGTAGAGGATGATCTTGTGGAAGAGTTCGTGGGAGGGTGGCGATTGCTTTGGAGCAGGTGCCGATTGACAATATTCTAGTAAATGGTAACCCACCGGTACACAATGAGGGATTGAAGAGTTAGTAGACATTGAGAAAATTGAGGATGTTGAAAATGAGGAATTAATGCATGCTTAGGTTGCAGGGATCCCTCCAATTGATCCGGTGTTAGCTAAGTATATCATGGCATTTTGTAAAGGGTTGGCTAGTGTAGCACTCCGAAAGTTCCATGAATTACACTAGAGCTTTGCCTATTAAATAATGATTAAAATGATGTTTCCAGACCTATATTAATGTATTAAACCCAATTAGAAAAGGTTAGAGCCAAAGAGACAACGAAAGATCTTGACGTGCGCAAACTAGCTAAATTGAACTAGTAGACGTCCCTACATTTAGGTGAAGGTTTAGGTGTGTCAAATGAAGTCAAAAACTTGAAAAAAAGACTTTCATAGGTAAAAATAGTACAAAGGGTCCAAACGTCTAGTAAAGACTCCCCAAGTATTTCCAAAAGTGTCTTTGAGGAGGATCAAGACATTGACGAGCAAGCTGCCACAACAGCTTCTGACTACTAAGATGTAGAGTCACCTTGCGCGTCGCCCAGTGAACTCAGGCTAGAAAAATTTTGCCGCACGAAGCAGGGACATCACGATTCTCACTGCCTAGACCCGAATTTTCAAAAAATTAATTAGAATTGGCCAAACAACAAGATGCCATTTCTCAGATCCATCCACGTCGTTTTTAAGTCAATTTAACGTCACAGAAAGACCCATTTATGTGAGGGATATTTTAGTTATTTTATGGGAGAAGTTTATAATGGTTTTGGTTAGTTTTAAACCACTTTCACGCACTCTAAATCATAGTTTACAAATCCCTCTCATCTCTCTCAAAAACACTATCTCTTTAAACAACCGTTGAAGAACAAGAAAAGCTTAAGGAAGAAGACTGAGACTCCAAGGTTTTTATTTAAAATTCTTGGTTTGGATTTCTTTCCCCAATAGGTCCTTTCAAAGATGTTTTTCAACAATTCAATTCCTAGGAATTTTATTCTACAAAAAGAGTTTTCTTCCAAACATGAGATTTATGACTAATGATGAAAAACTATGATTTTATATGTATAATTAAGTATGTATTGTTGGGTAATTAATGTGTAATGTGTGATTCTAGTGTTGAGAAAATTCTCTCCCTAAAGAATAGATTCCATTATGTTATATTTATCAATTAATGTCATGAAAACGTAGGGATTAGAACTATACCTTGAATGAACACATAAATGAGCCATTTCCCTTTACCCTAACTATGAATGTGTCCTGTGTATGAATGGATTTGTTGGGATTGTTTATATTATTGAGTATTTCACTATTCTATTGGGTAATTTCTATGAATTTAGTGTAAGTTCTTGAGGAAGATTATTTGAAGCAATAGGTAAGTCTTTTAAAGTCATGATTTCTCTATTATATTAATGTTGGCCTATAGTTGATATAGCTATGAAATTGAAGTATGTATGATGTGATGAAATGAAATTCTCATCTAAATGTTAAGAGTTTATGATCACGTTTATAGAAGAAGTTAATCTCCTATGAACTTGATGAGTTTTATAATAAAAAATAACTCAAGAGTTACTCAAAAAGGGACTTTATCTTACACTGAGTGAACTAGATATGAGAGGTGTCTATTCCCTAGTTGGAAGGTAGGTTCACAATGAATTAATGAGATAGAGGCTTCCGTGTGATGTGGAACTATGGGTCTGTAATATATCTCCTACTTCTTAAACTATGTGGCCTCCATAGGAATCTAGCTACTGGATCCACCTAGAATGTTATGTTCATTTTTTCTTTTACCTTTGCAAGTGGACCACCTCCTTTCGTTGTGAGGTTTCATGACACTGGATTCCATGTTTAGCTCACATGGTCTAATGTCGGTTAAGGCGATTGTTCCCTCAAGTAAAATGATAGACAAGTAAGTAGATAATGACGAGGGAAATTTGAGGAGTATACGTAGTATAGGTAGGGGTATGGGACTCTACCAAGGCATTGCACAAGTTAACTCTAAGGGCGGTTCGAGAAGATTGTTCTTATGTAATATGATAATATTAAATATATGATAATATTAAATCCATAATATTTATGACATATGATGTTGTTGTTATGTGATGTTGGTTATGTTAATGAACATGTTGTTGGTCTATGTTGCTATAGGCGATGCGAACTACTTATGATGTAAGTTGTATGAAGCAAGGCATTACTTATTGTCTCCCATCTTGTTTACTTTATTATGTGGGGTGTTGGGTGTTCACATGATCATTACACTTGTAGGCTTGTGATGTGATTATTGGTAATTGTCTTGTATGTTATACTAAATGATGTAATGAACATGAAATGTTAATATGGATTTTTGATGATATGTCTTTGGTTATGATCATATTTTATGTTGTTATGATCCTTATCTTGTATGTGCTCTCATGTATGTGCATTAAAGACTTTCAAATGACTTAACATGCTTTCTAAAGAAATTTTCCTTTTTCATGCATGTGCTCAAATGGTTATGTGCATATACCTATAATTAATAAATGTGGCATACTAACCACTTGCTTTATATAAGTACAAATTTTAGTGTCCGGCCATTGAATATTAAGAAGGTCGATTGAATAAACTTTGAACTCTTTATCCAAATGTTGGTAGGTTATCATGTTTTGGGGATGCTATGTTTTCGTTACTCTAGCTTATGAAGACTTTAGTAGTATTAAGAGATACTTTTTATTTCCTTTTACATTGGATTCTATTGTAATAAGGCATATATCAAAAATTTACATTGTATTGGCTAATTCAAAGATTCATATTCTTTAGATGCTTTTTATCTGAGACATCTTTTATACTTTCGTATATATGTTAATAATGTTGTTATAAGAAGAGCCTAAGTGAGCTTCTATGTAACGGTTTAAGTATACCTCACTTAGTATATGTAAAAATTTTAATTTTTCTGCATTTTTAACTGATGATATGTTATGATGAATGTTAACCGATTGTGTGAGTCCTCTAAGAGGATGACCATGCTAGTCGCGACATGGGGGTTATCTCTAGTCGTGACAAACTTAGTATCAGAGAAAGCAGTTAAATAACCTAGAATCAATATCTCAATAAAACCAGATTTATATAGGGTATTGTTCATGGTTGTGAAACACAACACAATATGAATGAGAGGCTATGTGATGATTAGGAAAAATCTCTTTTCTAGGTAATCCTATGTCGTGCTTCTGGAGATTTGACACTATGTGTCTATTAGCATCTAATCCCTTTCTTGTGGTTATAGGTGATGAGAAAAAGAAGGACAGCCGCGAGAAGAGTGGGAGAAGTGATTGCCAATTTGGGAGCTACTCCAAAAGGAAATCGAGTTTCTCCTAAAGAGCAAATTGCTGCGAATTATCAAGTTCTGGTCAATCCTCCGACCATGACTAATGGAGAGGTAAGGGAAGCTTTTCTACAGATGACCCAAGCTATCACCACTAATGATCAAGCCATTACAACACAAGCTAATCGGGAGGTTGTACCTCTAGCAAACCAACATGCTAGTTATAACAAGCCTAAAAATGGCAATGCTAAATAATGCTTAATATGTCTAGAATGCCTACGATTAGACTGGGTTCACATTGATTAATGCGCGTAGAACCAGACCTCTGAAACCTTACGACAGCCAAGCCAAATAACTTGGGGAGTTAGTGATATAGGAAAGGTTGGGTCCAGCCATGTAGGGCTCCTAACTTTCAGAGGAATACAACACCTATAGGAGGCAGACCCTAGCCACAGAAGGGTAATGGAGGTGAGATGCAGCATCCCAGAAAGGACTGTGCTATGTGTGTTCGTGCTCACAGTAGAGAGTGCAGACAGGGAACTAATGCCTACTTCGGTTGCGGTAAGAGCAGACACATGGTTAAGGACTACCCATAGAAAGAGGTCAGGCTAGATGTAATTCCTAGCCTAGGACTAATATACAGGATGTAGCAGCAGCGGAGCGTTCTAAGAGGAACATGTTCTACACCTTTTAGAGAAGGGAGGAGCAAGAGAATTCCGCTGATGTGGTCACAGGTATGTTGCAAGTATTCTCAAGTTTTGTTTATGCTTTACTTGATCCAGGGTCTACGCTTTCCTTTGTAACTCCTTTGCTTGCTCTCACTTTTGAGATATTGCCTGAAGTTCAGCATTATCCTATGATGCTTAGTACACCTTTAGGAGAAAATGTAAGAACTGATAGAGTATACAAGGATTGCCCAATAGTTGTGTGTGGTAAGACTATGTGTGCAGACTTGGTTGAGTTACCCATGTATGATTTTTATATTATTCTTGGCATGAAATGTCTTCATAGTTATTATGCTTGTATGGATTGTCGTAGTAGGGTTGTGTTTCTTTTTTTTTTTTTTTCTGAGTTTTGCTTCCAATGAGGAAGAGCGAGTCCTAACCTATATTTAGAACCTAACGCAATAAAATGTGGTCCAAGCCGGGTTATTTGTAACCTTTGAGGGTAACAGATTTTGACCATGACATTTCTTCCAGCAGACTCAGTGGCCTGTAGTGAATGAGTTCCAAGATGTATCCTAATGATTTTCCAGGAGTTCTCCCTCAAGAATAACTTCGTGTATCGATATGAGAGCCCGATACTAAACAATTTCAATTCATCCTCTACAGAAGTCTCCAGTTGAACTCAAAGAGTTAAACATCGCCCCCGTCAAAACATCTCTCTAAGTAAGGGTTTCATACAACCCGAACTATCCCTTGGTGCGCCCGTCCAGTTGTGTTGTGAAAAAGCAAGGCGAACTCCTTAGAATGTTGTATAGATTAGCGGCACAAGAGCTCCAATAAATCATATCAGAATAAGATCCACTTCCCAGAAGTATAACTTGTTCGACAAAGGTCTAATTTTTCTCGAAGACTGGATCTTCGCTTCAGGGGTACCATCATCTTAGGGCTTAGGGATGAGATATACGAAGACGGCCTTCGTAACCCGCTTCAGGTCATTATGAGTTACTAGTTATAGAACTCACTTAGTCTGAGATATGCACCATCATGCTACATTTATGGATCTCATAAGCATGATTTTCCATGAATACCTTCACTCCTTCGTCATAGTATTCATTGATGAAATTCTCATCTACTCTAAGACCAAGGAAGAGCATGAACAACATTTGAGACTAACCTTGCAGGTACTTAGACAACATCAGCTTTATCAGTGTGAATTTTGGCTTAGATCAGTGACCTTTCTGGGTCATATTGTTTCTGAAAAAGGTGTAGAGGTAGATCGTAGGAAGACTGAAGCTGTCAAGAACTGGACAAAACCTCTTACTCCCATAGATATTCATAGCTTCTTGGGAATGGCTTGTTATTATTACAGGTTTGTGGAGGGTTTTTCTTCCATTGCTGCCTCACTGACAGGTTTTACTAAGAAGAAGGCCATGTTTGAATGGATGGAGGCTTGTGAGAAGAATTTCTCGGAGCTCAAGGATAGAATCACTTCAGCCCCGGTGCTTACTTTGCCTAAGTGAGGTGAGAAGTATAGTGTGTATTGTGATGCATCTACGATTGGTTTGGGTTGTGTTCGTATGCAAGGTTGTAAGGGTATAGCTTATGCGTCCAGACAGGTCAAGATTCATGAAAAAAAATTATCCTACTCATGACCTTGAGTTGGCAGGTGTGGTATTTGCACTTAAATTGTTGAGGCATTACTTGTATGGAATGCAAGTGTATGTGTTCACATACCACAAGATTCTCCAATACGTGTTCACACATAGAGAGAGAGATGGATAGTTTAATCTACGTCACCGGAGATGGTTGGAGAAGTTAAAGGGCTATGACATGAATGTTCACTACCATCCAGGTAAGGCTAATGTTATAGCTGATGCTTTGAGTAGGATGAGCATGGGAAAAACAGGCCATGTTGAGGATAAGAAGAACGAGTTGGTGAAGATATACATAGACTAGCCTAACTCGATGTGGGGTTAGTTTACTCTACTAGTGGGGATGTTTCAGTTCATCCTAGTTCCGAATCATCCTTAGTAGTTGAAGTCAAGGAGGGTTAGCATCTTGATCCTGTGTTGATGTAGTTGAAGGACTTAGAGTTGGTTAATATGAATGAGTCTTTTTATTTGGGAGATGATGGCATACTTATGTACCAGGACAGGCTGTGTGTACCAGATGTAGATGATTTGCGGAACAGGATCAATGTAGAGGCCCATGGTTCTGGATACTCCATACATTCAGGTTCCACAAAGATTTATCATGATCTTAAACATATCTATTGGTGGGATGACATGAAGAAGGACATTGTAGATTATGTGGCCAAGTGTCCTAATTGTCAACATGTTAAGGCAGAACTTCTTAAGCCTGGCGGTATTACTCAAACTATTGAGGTTCCAACTTAGGAATGGAAGGACATTAATATTGACTTCATGGTTGGTGTTCTGAAGACTAGGAGACAGCATGACTCCATATGGGTTAATATCAATAGGATGACTAAGTCTGTCCACATTATCCCTGTGAAGTCTACTTACATATCTGAGGATTATGTGAAATTCTACATTGATGAGAACGTGATATGGCATGGGATTCCTTTGTGTATAATTTCAAATAGAGGAGCTCAGTTCGCTTCATATTTCTGGAGATTCTTCCATTAGAGCTTAGGCACGGAGGTGAAGCTTAGTACTACCTTTCATCCTCAGATTGATGGGAAGGCAGAGCGCACCATTCAGACATTGGAGGACATGTTTAGGGCATGTGTGATTGACTTCAACCGTAGTTGGGATGACTATCTGCCTTTGATGGAGTGTTCGTATAATAATAGCTATCACTCCAACATTGGGATGACACCGTTTGAGGCACTCTATTGTAGGAGGTGTAGTTGTCCAGTTGGGTGGTTCGAGGTTAGAGAGTCATACAATTGGGTCTACAGATCATTCATGAGGCCTTATAGACGGTCAGCGTTATTAGGGACAGGTTTGCTACCTCTTACAGTCGGCAGAAGTTTTATGCAGACAACGGAAAACGACCCTTATAGTTTGATGTTTGTGACAAGGTCTATTTGAAGATATAACCTATGAAGGGAGTGATGAGGTTTGAACGAAAGGGAAGTTGAGTCCGAGGTATGTTGGTCCATATGAGATCCTACAGTGTGTGGGAGAGGTGGCCTATGAGTTGGCATTGCCTACGGATCTAGCTTCTTTTCATCCAGTCATTCATGTGTCTATGTTTAAGAAGTGCCTAGGTGATCCATCATCAATTCTACCTGTTGAAGGTTTGGGGGTTGATGAAAATTTGTCCTATGAGGAGGTACCTGTTGAAATTTTAGACACACAGGTCAAGCGGCTGAGGAACAAATAGATTGCACCAGTGAAGGTATTGTAGAGGAATCATCTGGTTGAGGGTGCTATGTAGGAGGCCGAGGCCGATGTGAGATCCCTCTACCCCTATCTTTTCGGCTCTGGAGGTTAGACTTCCTACTCTTAAATCTAAGTTTCCTTATCTCACCGTTCTTTATTGTTATTGCTCGATTATGTATAGTAACTATGTTATGATATGAATGGCATTACGCAAAATAGTTTGTAGTTTCATTCAGGGACAACTGTTCCTAAGGGGGGGGATAATATAATAACCTTAAAAATGGCTATGCTAAATAATGCTTAATGTGTCTAGAATTCCTACGATTAGACCCGGTTGACACGGATTGATGCGCGTAGAACCAGACCTCTGAACCCTTATGAAAGCCAAGCCAACTAACTTGGGAAGTTAATCGAGATAGGAAAGGTTGGGTCCAGCCATGTAGGGCTCCCCAATATAAAGTTTTACTCTAATGAATCTTTAATGGACTTAAAAAAGGGAAATCATATATTTGGAGGGTTTAGGGGTAAAATGGTCTTTTTCAATGCTAAGGGTAGTATCATAATTACCTTAAATATATAATTAATTATTTGATTAATAAGGTGGAAGGGTATTTTGGGGAGAGAGGGCCAAAAATTGGCTCTTAGAGTGAAGTCTTGGTCCACCCTGGTTCAAACCTAGGCGTAAGCGATGATTTAGATTTTTTTTATTTAAGTTAGTAAATTAATGTAATTTATTTATATTTATTATTTATTGGCTGATTTAAAATAAAATGGAAATCAGATTTTTTAATATTTAACTAAATGCTATTTGACAAAATCCTAAACTAGACTCCTAAGCCTAAGATTACTCTCTCCTCTGATGTCTATCTCTCACTTTTATGATCAAACCAACTCTCTTTCATATTCTCTCTGCCAAATAACATACAAGAACAGAAGACCAAAGTTCTTCACACTTGAAGAACTCACAACGAAAATTTTAAACAAACAACTAATAAAAAACGTTAGGCAAAGGAAGGATATTTTCCATCAAAAGTTTGGTGTTGAAACTTGGATTTGGAAGTGAGTGTTGGAGCATATTTAGGCACAAACTTCAAGTTTTTAACTTAATATAAGTTATGGGTTCTCTTCTCTCTTGGTCCCTTTCCCAAGAGACCACTTAAGGTTCAGTATATTCCATATGAAAACTAGGGTTGTTTCCCTGTTGCATGTCCCTGTCACTAGTTCCCATGGAATCATAGGTTGGTTATTTTTGCTGTTAGAAAACTAGGGATAAAATGTGTTTTTGTGATTCTTCTGTGTTTATATGTATGTTCTTAATTATGTGACTTATGTTGATCTTTTCCGAAAATGTAACTACGTGCGTTTTGGTGTGTTGTCGTGTCTATTGGTCACGGTTTAGGAATTGAAATGTCATGTTAGTCTTTGTATCTCATGTACAAATGTGTAGTAAATCGTGATGTTCATATGAGAGAAATGTGGATATTGAAGTGATAATTCTTGGTAAACTAATCCATTGAAAAGACCTAAATGTCTAAAAGCACTATGAAATTCCACTAAGAACTAAAGGTAAGGGATGGAAAAGAATCTTAAATTGTAACTCAAATTTCCAGAACCTTGTTAATTAATTTCAGCCAATTTAGGTTGATTAAAATGCCATTAAAAGTGAATAAAACAAGTGAGGTCACTGAGGGTCGAACCCGTGACCTCTCCACGTTAAAATTTGTGAAAATAAAGAAGTGAAAAAAAAGTGGTAAGAGGGAATAAAACCGTGCTCCTAATTTGAAAATAAAATATGAAAATAAGAAATGAGAAGACTGGGATTTGAACCCAAAACCTCTCGGTCAAGCTTAAGGAAAAATGAAAATAAAATAAGTGTGAGGCGTGGGAATTGAACCCACGACCTCTAGGCGTAAAAGGAGAATTAAAAAAAAAAAGTGAGGTTGTGGTGGTTTGATCCCACAACCTCATGGTCAACTTGGAAAAAAGTCAGCGAAAAAGAAATTAAAATAAAAGGAGTTGTGGGGGTCCGATCCCAAAACCCTCGGCCAAGAACGTGAAAATTTAAAGAAAAGAAATTAAAAGGAAATGAAGGTGTTGGGGCTTGATCTTGGGTACCCAAGCCGTGTGCACCATATTTAAATAAATGAAAATTGTAAGTGTTGTCCAAGGGATTCGAAACCGGGTTCCCTTGCCAAAATTTCATAGTTATACATAAGTCATACGTGAATAAATGTTCAACATAATGCTGCCTATATAGATCGATATTGAGATTTTGGAATAAATACAAGATGCATAAGTCTTGTACCACATAATCTTAGGAAGATATGAATCACTTAAACGAACTACGAGTGAAGCCTCTTGGCTTGTATGTATAGACCCATAAGTCTAGCATACATTAGAAGTAAGTGAACCTAATATGTATCTAATGAAATGATGATATGAACAATGAAATGATGAAACCCTAGAAGTGTTAAGTAAGAGTATGAAACACACTAAATGGCCAAATGCATTGGCATATGATGAAATGAACATTCACGCAAAAAGGGGTGAGTAATTATGAAGAGAAAATGTTCTAATGTTAATGATTGTGGTGACAACACTATATGATGCTAATGTAAAATATGAGAGAAATCTCAAATGAGCCTAAGTAAATGTTACCAAAACGTACTCACCAATGAGAATGTAAAGTTAATGAAGAGATCAGTCTCTATGAACACTCTAATGAAAGTATTGAGAATAATGAATACTTAATACTAACGATAAGATGAGAAATCATCTATTGAGCTATGATTTCCTCATACTAGAACCCAACTTCCATGACATATGAGTTGAATGTAATGGAACTTTATACAAAGCCCAGATAGGCTAGACATGAGCGGTGATGCCTTCTTTTGAGAAGGGCGGAGATTCACGTAACTCTTATGATTTGAGACTGTCCGGCATGTCAGGTATTGTTCTCCTTATATTCCTAGTCTTTGAACCTATACTGCCAATATAGTTATCTAGCGAGGTTAAATTCCAATGTTTGCTAGCATGTTTCGGGTCACTTTGGCTGGTGATTCCACCTCTTTTTGGTGTGGGGAGACACTAGATTTCATAATGCTCACATGATCTATGTCGGTTAAAGTTTAAGTTCCCAATGAATGAATGAGGCCAGCCTCAAATGTTGCACATAATGAAATGAATGATACAAAAAATGTTAGTATAGGATGATCAAAAGGTGAATCATTTTGGATAATTGCACAGCGAACCTGATGAAAGTCTTAAACTACATCTTAGGTATAGCTGGTGTCTACACTTTCTTATGAATGTATGAAGTGCAGTACGTATGAATGAATGAAGTAGAATTTGTGTTTGCTAAAGAAGGCTCCATAGTTGAGGTCCCATATGTTGAGCCCTTATTTTTGCGAAGTCTTTATGTCAAGTCCATGATCCCAAAGTCTCATGGTTTATTAATGAATGATATGAAAGATGTTATGTGCTATACGCAATATGTAATGTGCTATATGCAATATGTTATGTGCTATGTGTAGGACGTTATGTGTTGTATGTAATATGATACGTATGATGATGCATGTTACTCTCATGGCATGACTTTCCTAATAAATTTTTTTCTAGTCCACTGACTTTCGTAATCAAAATTTGATAGGCCCACTAACTTTTTAATCCAAATTTGGCAAGTCTACTGACATGACTTTCCAAAGATCATGTTGTTAGGAAAGAGCTATTCTTACTCATACATGTCCTTGGGGTGTGTACAAGTGTATACTAATCCCATACAACTCTATATTTTTAGGTGCAGAAACAGGAGGACGCTAGAGCTTACAGGTTGACGTTGCATCTATCCGGACGTGGAGCTTTCATCCGAACTTGGCCCTCATGCCTTTGAGAATGTCTACCGTTATTATATAGATTTGATGTAGGCTTTAGCTTGTGGAACATGTTCCAATAAAGACATCTTCATCATTGGAATATAAGACTCCTAATTATGATTAACTCCACATATTCAAATACGGCTACATAGGTATGGGGTCATTCATCATCATAACTTCATCATTGATAAACATATGGACCACTCCTAACCCCGCACATCTTAATACAATTATAGGAAACATCATCAATTTTTTCCACTTTCATTTTAGACTTTGAATTTGTGCCGTTTTGGCAAGAATACGTTTAATGCAATTATGAACTATTTCTTTCATTTGGTTAGCTCTATATTAGATGGTTGATTTGTGAACGCCTATGATTTTAAGTTTAAAATGTTTAGCATGAAATAAGAAAACAGAAAGTTCGAATTCTCCGCTAAAATTTACCTAGATGAAATAAGAATGATGTATGTTGGCTTGTCTACGACCTTAGAGATTTCAATAACGCCGGTCTCTTCTTGGTCTAGACTCGGATCGTGACACTAGTACTTTGGCTACCCATGTTATAGATTTTATGAGGGTGGATTATCCTATTTTCTTTGGATCCAAGGTTGATGAAGACCCCAAGACATCCTTCATGAGGTATATAAGATTTTGTTATCTATGGGGGTGAGTACTACAGAAAAGGCTAAGCTTGATTCGTATCAACTCAACGACATGGCTTATACATTGTACAATCAATGGAAGAATGCTCGGGCTTTAGGAGGTGGTCTCGTGACTTGGGAGATCTTCAAAAAGGCATTTCATTACAGATTTTTCCAAAGAAGTAAAGGTAAACTAAGGTACAGGATTTTATCAACCTTCATCAAGGAGGTATGAGTGTCAAGGAATTCTCCTTAAATTTCATTAAGTTATCCAAATATTCTTCCTCTTTTGTTTTGAATGATAGGGATTAAATGAGTCATTATGTAATGGTCGTTTCCCAAGAGCTTGAAGAAGAATGTTGTGCAGCTATGCTTCATGACAACATGGATCTTTCTAGGTTGATGGTTCATGCACAACAAGTAGAGGAGAGTTGTCTAAGGAAGAGGAATAGAGAATCTAAGAAGGCAAGGTCTTTTGAAAGTGGTTCTTCTAAGAGTAGGCTTGACATTAAGGACAAGCCTAAGTTCAAGAAGAGGTTAACCAACAAGGTTCCTTCAAATATCTCCAAGACTCAGAATAATAGGATGTTTAACCCTAAATCTAAAAAGGGAAAAAATGGTGATTCGCCCAAAGAAAGACCAACTTGTGGAAAGTGTGGTAAGAAACATGGGGTGAATGCCTTGTTGGAATGAATAGTTGTTATGGTTGTGGAAAATGTGGCCATATGGTGAAAGATTTTCCTAAAGTGAATAGTCAAGTAAAAGGCAATATACAAGCTTAATCAAGCGGTCCTAGCTCCTAAGATCCAAAAAGAATTGTTTTTATTCACTAAAAGCTAGGGGTGAATAAGAGAGTTCTCCTAATGTTGTGACTGGTGTGTTACAAGTATTTTATATTAATGTTTATGCCTTGATTTATCTAGGTTCTACCCTTTCTTTTGTTACACCTATGGTAGCTAGGAAGTTTGATATACTTCCCGATGTTTTGGTTAAACTCTTTTCGGTTTGTACCCCGATATGTGACTTTGTAGTTGCAAAGAGAGTCTATAGGAAATGTCTTGTAATGCTTCCCATTAGAGTTACTTTTGTTTATTTTTTAGAACTTGACATGTTTGATTTTGATATCATTTTAGTATGGATTGGCTTCATGCTTGTTTTGCTTTCATAGACTGTAGAACGAGGGTAGTGAAGTTTCAATTTTGAAATGAACCCATTAAAGATTGGAAGGGGGGAAATTCTATGCAAATCATTTCTTTCTTGAAGGTTTGTATGATGATAGCCAATGGTTGTCTGTACATTGTGGTGTGGGTTAATGATATAGAATATGCAACTCCTTCTATTGAGTCGGTCCCCGTAGTGAGGGAATTTCCGTAGGTTTATGAACCTCCAGGGTTCATTTTGAATGGGAAATTGACTTTGGCATTGACTTATTACCGGATACGAACCTCATTTCAATTCCTCCATATCTGATGGCTCCGGCCGAACTGAAAGAGTTGAAAGTCCAACTCAAGATTTACCACACAAGGGTTTTATTCAATCCTATATTTTTCCATGGGGTGCTCCCGGTCTTGTTTGGGAATAAGAAGAATGGGCCCCATAGATTGTGTATTGATTATCTCCAACTTAATGAGGTAACCATAAAGAACTAGTATCCTCTCATTTGGATTGATGATCTATTTGATCAACTCCAATGTCCTAACTACTTTTCAAGGATTGACTTAAGGTCACGATATCACCAACTTAGGGTGAGAG
Source organism: Solanum habrochaites (assembly GCA_027704765.1). Lineage (NCBI taxonomy): Eukaryota > Viridiplantae > Streptophyta > Magnoliopsida > Solanales > Solanaceae > Solanum > Solanum habrochaites. The sequence goes on from JAKWJA010002497.1 coordinate 20,235,695, forward strand.
GTGAAGATGTTCCCAAAATAGCTTTTCGAACTAGTTATGGTCACTATGAATTTCTAGTGATGTCTTTTGGGTTAAGAAATGTCCCGACATCAGTATTCATGGATTTAACTCGACTCATTTGTGATTGTGTTCATTGATTATATTTTGATATACTTCAAGAACGAAAATGAGCATGAGAGTCACTTGAGGATGGCCGTGCAAGTCCACAATACTACAAAATATCCCTGAATTGCCAACAAAATTATGCGTTGGTAAATCGATTAAATTTGTTGGCAAATGAATTTTCCAACAGAATACCAACTAATATGAATTTATTGCTAAAAAACTCGTTGGTAAATTTTTCCAACCAAAATCTATTAGTTGATAAAATTACCAATTAACTATCAGTTAGCAAATACACAAAGATTTTGTTGGTAATTATTTAAACATGGCCCCAAAATTTATGTTGGTAAATCACTAACCAATTTTCGGTTGGTATGTCGTTGGTATATTTAATAATAAAGAGATACAAAATTAGTAAATTTGATTTCTCATTTTTCAATTTTGTTTTTACTCTATTGGCAATTATAACAACAAAATAAAAAGGCGTTTGTATTTTGTTAGCAATTATTAAAGGGATAAAAACTTAGTTAGTAAGTTAGATAGTAAATTCGTATTACATTGGTAATCGGTTAGCAATTTTACTACCGAAAAAATATGTTGGTATTTCATTGATAAATTACCAACCGATTATAAATTTATTAGTAATCATGACTGACAGCCTTTGCTAATTGTGTTAGTAAATGGTTAGTAATCATTAAGTAGTCTACAAACTAATTGATAATATCTTGGTAAAATTTCATACTCCCTCCGTTTCAAAAAGAATGACCCTATTTCCTTTTTAGTCTATTTCAAAAAGAATGATCTCTTTTTTTTTTCCCAATATATTAACTTTCACTTTCCACGTGGCATGTTTAATACCACAAGATTAAAGGTTATTTTGGTACATTTGACATAAATTTTATTTAGAACCACAAGATTAAAAAATCTTCTTTCTTTTCTTAAACTCCGTTGTAAGTCAAACTAGATATACTTTTTGAAAAGGAGGGAGTATCCAATATTCAGTAGCTAATTGATAGGTGATGTATTGGTTATATTACCAATAGAATAGTAGTTCGACAGTAAAGTATTAATTCATTTATTTATATTAATTTATAGTTATAAAAAATCTAAAAGCGAATAAAACCAAAATAAAAAACAATGAGTCTTCTATAAACCATAACTTGAACTAACAATGCCCAAAAAATCTAATATAACGAGCTTAAAAATAATTAAAATAAGTGCATAAACAATGCAAAATCATTAAAATAGACAGTTTAAATAATTTAAATATGAATCGTAAGTCATTTGTAAGATGGCGGTGTATCAGTGGGCGGTGAAGCTAGTCTTGCTATGAGGGTTGACAAACGGTCTTGGAAAATCTTGTCAACTTGCTCTTGCGCCTCATTTTTTCAAGCAATTCATGCCTCATCTCTTCTCTCATCTCGTGATTCGTTTCTTTGATGTATTCCTTCACTCGATCGTCAAAATCATGATCTTAAAGTTGAGAAGATGAAGAAGATGATGGACCAACATTCTTATAGTAAACTACTGCTTGCGGACCAAGCCAAAGATGCATGCTTATTAACCCCGCCTACTTCATCCATGTAAATTTTTGAAAAATTAACTTTTGGAGACTAAGCAGATTCATCTACATGTTGAGATACAGATGTGATCTTAGACTCTACAACATCCTGGAAACAATAGAATTAATGATATTATGTTACGAAAAATAGTCAACAAAAATAGACCTACAACAGGACTTTTATCACCCAACTACTTCATTGATATTTGCCATTTTAACAAATAAATTTATCATCAGTTGAAGCAACATTGATATGAAACTCATCATACAACAACAAATTATGATAGAATTTCTACATGGCTAAAATGATAAAGTTTGTGTCTCGTTCAGTAGGATTTTCTTCAATAAAATTGTAAACACTTGCTCAATTAACAACAATTTTTGTTCCAAAATTAATTCACCAAGTAGAATGTGTGTCTACATAGACGCTGAAATAGATCCAATATATAAGTACACAAAGAAATATTTAATCATTTATATTATTCTACGAGATACTAAAAACATAACAAAAGATGACAAAAACAATAATGAGAATATACAAGGCACATTGGTCATTTGGAGGAAGTACAATTTCTGATTGATCTAATGCACATATACCTAGATGACAAGATCACATGTATTCAGAAGAAACTAAGCAAACTCAAAAATGTAGCACAAGAAATAGAGCTAGAAGCAATATATCAAAAGAAATTTACTAACCAAATATAGACAACATTGGTCAAACCTCAAGTAGAACCAAAGAATAACATATGTCACTTAAACATATCATTCAAGAAGGATAAAACCATGTGATCCATACTTGGCGAAGTTTTCACAGGGACAAGGGAACCCTATGTTTCTGGGATAGGTTGTTGGTTCCTGACAAAGTTCTAATTATTATGAACTTTTCAAGCAATTAAACAAATGCTAAGAGTTAATATCTTTAAAGATTACTCAATTATGATAATTACTCTAACAAAGTCATTTAATATTGTTTTGAGTGAAGTCACTCAATCAAGGTCTTTGAATTAATAAATTACTCAACTAATTAAAATTATCATTACAAAATTTTACATGGGAAAAATATGTCATGTAAACATGGATCCCACAAATATATATTATTGATACAAAACAAACACTTGTTTGCAAGTTGTTAATTGTGGGTGAAATAGGTGGACCATATCAATATAAAAGGGAGGGAATGGTGGAACTATATAGCAGCAAAATATTAACTCTAGTACTTGATGGATATGTGTGAACTAAAGGATAAATTTGAGTTGGGATATATGCAGAATGGTTGCCTTAAAGTGATTGGAAAGTACATTATTCGAAGTGCCTATTCTTAGAGGAGAGGAACTGGTACCAGATGTCCTTACTGGAGAGTAGTGTGAAATAAATCCAACATACTTCAGCAGAGTGCGCTTTATATGTTAAATTAGTCGTGCACAAATTATTACTTGATAAGGCAAGGCTAAAGCATATGAGAATCAATGTAGATGATGATTCTCTTTTATGTTGTCAGCAAATTGAAAGCATAAAGCACCTATATTTCCAATGTGAGTTCTCTAATGCATGTAAAAGGGTAACTGACGAAAACTGACAATGGTGAATCAAAGTATAAAAACAATACATTTTTATCTATTGGTAAAATAGTACAACTGATTAAGTATTTTTTGGCAAGTTTACAAACAAATAACAATCCATTAGTAATTTACCAACACATTTTTAATTGGTTGGTAAAATTAGCAACAAATCCTATAGTTGGTAAATAATTGATTGGTAATTCATTTATAATTAGTTAATAAAGTATACTTTAGTTTTTTGGTTATATTTACCAAGTGATGTATATTTCGTTGGTAATAATACCATCAAGAGGAATATGTTAATAATATTTAAGTTGGTAATCTGTGGGTAGAAAGTTGTTAAATTGGGCGCCATATTTTTTGTCAAATTTCCCAACTAAAATATTTAGTTAGCAATATTTCAGTTGGTTATCCGTTAATAAAAAGTTTCTAAATTAGGGTCCATTTTTATCCTCTAAATTTACCAAATAAAATATCTAGTTAGTAACATTTCGGTTTGTAATCTGTTGACAGAAAGTTGCTAAATTAGGCGCCATTTTTTACCGCTAAATTTACCAACTAAATTATTTTGTTAGAAACCATTTCGATTGGCTATTTGTTAGAAATTCGTTGCTAAATTCAGAAAAAAAAAGTTTGGTTACAAATTTGTTAGTAATTTGTTGCTAACAAACTAACTAATTTCAGTTGTTAGTAAAATTCGTTTGCAATTCATGGTTTTTTGGTAGTGCAAGGAACACCAACTTTATGCAAAATTTATCAAGTGTGAATTTTGGTTGAGGTCGGTTGCTTTTCTTGGCCATGTTATCTCTGGAGAGGGTGTAGAGGTCGATCCAAAAAAGATGGATGCGGTCAGAATTTGGCCTATACCTTTGACTCCCACCGACATAAGAAGTTTCTTGCGTCTAGGTGGGTACGCTAGAAGGTTTATTGACGGATTTGCATCTATTGCTTCTCCTTTGAGAGCTTTGACTTAAAAGAAGGTGAAATTTGAGTGGTCAAAAACTTGTGAAAAAGGTTTTCAAGAGTTAAAAGATAAGGTTACCTTCGCTCCGATGTTGAATTTACCGGAGTGTTATGAAAAGGATCTGTGGTGTATTGTGATGCTTCCCGAGTGCACTTGGGATGTGTCCTCATGCAAGACTGCAAAGTGATAGCTTATGGTTCTAGGAAAGCTAAAGTTCATGAGAAGAATTATCCAACTAATGACGTAGAGGTAGTAGTTGTAGTTTTTGCCTTGAAAATATGGAGACACTACTTGTATGGTGTGAATGTTGATGTGTTTATTGACAATAAAAGTTGTCACTATGTGTTCACACAAAAGGAGTTGAATCTCCGACAAACAAGATTGTTAGAACTTTTAAAGGACTACGACATGAGTGTCCTTTACCACAACGGCAAGGACAACGTGGTTGCTAATGCTTTGAGTCGTATGACTATGGGTAGTGTGTCTCATGTTGAAGAAGTGAAAAAAGAACTTGTGAATGATGTTCATAGGTTTGCTCATTTGGGTGCACGATTAGAAGATCCTCAAAATGGTGGTTTCATGGTCCATAATAACTCCGAGTTATCATTAGTGGTTGAGGTGAAATGCAAGCAACTTCTTGATCCACTATTGATGGAGTTTAAGGAATTGGTACTTGATAAGCTCAATTAGTCATTCTCCCAAGGTGGATGGTGTTCTTAGGTACCAAGAGATTTTATGTGTACCGGATGTTGAGGATTTCAGCAATCGAATTCTAGAAGAAGCCCATGGTTACCGTTATTATATACATCTAGGTGCTGCCAAAATGTATCATAACCTTAGAGAGGTCTATTGGGGGATGGTTTAAAAAGAAACATAGAGGAGTTTGTTGGTAAGTCTCCAAATTACCAACAAGTCAAAGTTGAGCATGTAAAACCGAGTGGTTTAACCCAAATCATGGATGCTCCTACATGGAAGTGGGAAGACATCAATATGGACTTTGTTGTTGGGTTTTCTCTAACCCAGAGGCAAAATGATTCAATATGGGTTATTGTTGATAGGTTGACAAAATCTGCCCACTTTATTCCCGTTAAGTCCACCTATACAGCGGAATATTATGCAAGAATCTACATGAATGAGATTATGAGTCTTCATGGGATTCCTTTGTCCATCATTTCGAATAGCGGTGCCCAATTCACTTCTCATTTTTTGAAAGCTTTTCCAAAGGGTTTTGGTACTCAAGTGAAACTTAGCATCGCTTTTCACACTTAGATAAATGGTCAAGCAAAACTTACCATTCAGACCGTTGAAGATATGTTATGATCTTGGGTTATTTATTTAAAAGGAAGTTGGGATAATCACCTTCAATTGATTGAGTTCTTGTACAAAAATAGTTACCATTCGAGCATCTCCGTGGTACCTTTTGAAGCTCTTTATGGTAGAATATGTTGGTCTGTGGTTTGATGGTTTAAGGTTTGGGAGTCTTCACTTCTTGCTCCTGAGATTATCTATGAGGTTATAGAGAAAGTTCAAATCATAAGAGATAGATTGATGATAGCTATAGTTGGTAAAAGTCTTATGACGACAATAGGAGAGAGATCTTGATTCTGAAATAGGTTATTACGTCTATTAGAAGATTTCACCTATGAAAGGGGTTATAAGTTCGGTAAAAAGGGTAAGTTATGTCCCAAGTATGTTGGTCTTTATGAGGCTTTGCAACGGGTTGGAAAATATGCCTATCAGACGAAACTACCTAGTAAACTAGTTTTGGTTCAACCAGTGTTTCTTGTTCCTATGCCTAAAAAATGCATAGGCGACCCGGTGTCCATTCTGCCTATTGAAGGTTTAGGGGTGAATGAGAACCTCTCCTATGAAAAGTTTTCGGTTGATATCCTAGTTCGCCAAGTCAAGAAGTTGAGGAACAAATAGATTGCCTCTGTAAAAGTCCTATTGAGGAACCATCTTGTTAAGGGGAAAAATGGGAGGCCAAAGCCGGCATGAAGTCCTGCTACCCTCATCTTTTAAATCCTTGAGGTTAGACACTCCCCTTAATAAAGAAAGTAATGAATAATATTAAATAGACTTGTTTTCTAAATAGGTGCATGTTTTGGTAGAAGTTGTACCAAATTGAATTTTAAGAAAATGCTTTCATACTCTATTCTTCCACTTATACTCAATTATAAAATGTTAGTGCCAAAGCGACAAAGAAAGACGTTGACATTCGGAAACTAGTTAAATTGAACTAGTATGTTCTTATGTTTGGTGAAGGTCTAGGGGTGTCAAATGAAGTCCAAAACGCGTAAAAAGACTTTAAATAGGTAAAATGAAGGTCTAGGGGTGTCAAATGAAGTCCAAAACGCGTAAAAAGACTTTAAATAGGTAAAATATAGTACCAAATTTCCTAAATTCTGGTAATAACTCCCCAAGGACCGCTTGAAGGGTCCTTGAGGAGGACCCTAACATTTGCAAGCAAGATGTCAAAGCAGCTTGCGACAGACAAGATGTTGAGTAACATTGCGCGTTGCCCAACGACACTCACTGCCTCAACCCAAATTTTCAAAAATGAATTGTAAATGGCACCGCGACGCGCAACCACTTCCGTAATTCATCCACGTCATTTTTAAGTCAATTTAACTTCACTAACCGACCCATTTAAGTGAAGGGTCTTGTGGGTATTTTAAGGGACGAGTTTATAATGGTCTTAGGTCAGTTTAACCCCTTTTACACACTCTAAATCAGAATATCCAAATCCCTCTCATCTTTGACAAAAACACTCTCACTTTCTACCACCATTGAAGAACAGCTTAAGAAAGAACACGAAGACTCAAAGGTTTTATTAAACAATCGTGTAATAATCGTCAATATGGTATGAGTTCTTCACTCTAAGGATTTATTTCCCCAAGAGGTCATTTCAAATATGATTTCCAACAATTCAATTCCTAGGATTTTTATTCTACAAAACGGGTTTTCTTCCAAACTTGAGATTTATGACTAATAATAAAAGCTATGCTTTTCTATGGCTAATTAACTATATATTGTTGTCTAATTTATGTGTAATGTGTGATTCTCGTGAGTAGCATGTTATCTCCCTAAATAATGGATTTGATTATGTTATACTTATCACTTTATGTCATGAAAACGTAGGGATTGGAACTATAGCCTTAATGAACTCATAAATGAGCCCTTTCCCTTAACCCTAACTATTAATTAGTCTTGTGTAGGACTAGAGTTGTTGGGATTGGTTATGTAATTGAATATTTCACCATATTATTGGATAATTTCTTTGAATTGAGTGTATCTGTTGAGGAAGATTCTTGGAAGCAATAGCTATGTCTTCTAAAGTCATGATTTATTTATTATATTTATCTTAGCCTACAATTGATGTAGCTATGAAATTGAAGTATGTATTATGTTGCTATGCATATATGTTAGCCTATCAGTTTGGTAAATGTGGGATCCTGGTAAGGATATGACAATGTAATTTGATTATTTTCATCTTGTATGTCATACACAATATGTTTACGAAATGTTAATCTCACAAATGAAGGGTTGTGATGAAAAGAAATTATCAACTAAACATAAAGATATTACGATCCTGTTTATACAAAGATTTAATCTCCTAAGTCTTATGATAAGTTTAATGATAAATGATAACTTAAAGGTTACTCAAAAAGGGACTTTAGCTTAGCACCGAGTGAACTAGATATGAGAAGTATCCCTTCCCTAGTTGGAAGGTAGGTTCACAATGAATCTCATGAGATAGAGTCTGCCATGTAATGTGGAGATATGGGTCTCTAATATATCTCCTACTTCTTTAACTATGTTGCCTCTATAGGAATACTAGCTAGTGGATCCACCTAGAATTCTATATTCATGGTTTGGTTCTACCTTGGCTAGTAGACCACTTCCTTTCGGTGTGAGGTTTCATGACACAAGATTCCATGTTAAACTTACATGGTCTAATGTCTGTTAAGGCGATTGTTCCCTCAAGTAAGTGGACATTGACTAGGGTGACTTCAGGAGTCTACTTAGTATAGGTAGGGATATGATATTCTACCTAGATATTGCACAAGTTTACTCTAAGGGAACTCCTAGGATATTTTTCTTATGTAATATGATAATAAGAAATATATAATGCTTATGATACATGATGTTGCTCTTATGTCATGTTGGTAGTGTTGAGTAACATGTTGTTCGTCTATGTTGTTATGTGTGATGATGACTACTTATGATGTAAGTTGTAGAAAGAAAGGCGTTACTTATAGTCTATAATCTTGTTTACTTGATTATGTGGGGTTATTGGGCTTCACATGATCATTGCACTTGTTAGCTTGGGATGGGATTATTGGTAAATGTCTTGTATGTTATGTTAAATGATATAATGAACATGAAATGTTAATATGGCTTTATGATGATATGTCTTTGGTCATGATCATGCTTCATCTTTTTGTGATCCTTATCTTGTATATGCTCTCTTGTATGTGCATTAAAGACTTTCAAATGTCTTAGCATTCTTTCTAAAGAAAAGGTCCTTTTTCATCCATAAATTTTTATGTACATATACCAATACTTCGTATATGTGGCGTACTAACCCCTTAATTTATATAACTACAAATGTAGGGTTCATCCATTGAAGATTAATAAGGTCGACTGAAGAAGCTTGGAACTCATTCTCCATGTGTTGGTAGGTCTTCATGTTTCCTGGATTCTATCTTTTCGTTATTCAGGCTTATGAAGACTTAAGTAGTTTGAAGAGATACCCTTTATTTCCTTTTATTATTGGATTCTACTCTAGTAAGGTCGATATGGAATATTTACATTATATTAGCTAACTCTAAAATTTGTATTCTTTATATGGTTTTTATGTGAGACATATTTTAGACTTTCGTATATATATTTATCATATTTCTATAAGAAGAGCCTAAGTAAGCTTCTATGTGAAAGGTCTACGTATACCTCACTTAATATATGCAAAAGTTTTAATTTTTCCTTATTTTTAAATGATGATATGTTATGACGAATGCTAAGGGCTTGTGTGAGTCCTTTACGAGGACGATGATGCCAGTCACGACTGGGGAGTGCTCTCTGATTGTGATAGTTGGTCCAGGGATGATTCCACCTACCCAAGTCCTTTTGAATCCTATGGTAGCTAAGATTGTGCCCATGACGGGTGAAGTTGGAGGTAACGATGCCTTCTTTCGTCCTTTGTTAGGGTATGTGATGTCCGATAATGAGCATGATATGTTGACCAAGTTCCTGAAACTTGAGCCTCCGGTATTTCTTGGTTTTGTGACTGAAGATGCTATTGAGTTCATCTTGGATTGCCATGAGATGTTGTCAAAATTGGGTATTGTGTACGAGTATAGGGTTGTATTCATATCTTATCAACTTCAAGTTCATGCCAAACAATAGTGGAGAATTTGTATGAAAGTTTGATCCTCTCAATTACGTCCACTAACACGGACCCAATTTTATTCATTATTTTAGAAAAGATGTGCCCATGACTTTAAGAGATCGCCAAAAGGATAAGTGTGTGGCCTTAATGCAGCGTAATATGTCTGTGGCTTCTTATGAGGCCAAGTTTCATGCTTGTGTAGATATGCTACACAGTTTGTTACCACCGAAAAAGAGAGGGTCCATATATTTGTTTAAGGTTTGGATTTTGAGGTACAAGTGTTATCTTTCCACATTATTTATGTAGGAAAGACTTTCAATCAGGTGAGTGATTATGTTAAGAAAGTGGAGAGGGTGAAGCGAGAAGGTCAAGCTAAGGCAATGGCTAAGAGGGACAATAATTAAGGAAATTTTAACGGCTCCTATTCTAGAGGATTCGGACGACCTTCTCTCACGGCCAAGACAATTCAGTATGCCATGGACACCTCTACAGGTACTATTCCGGGACTCTACCTAATATTTTTCAAGCTAGTCAGAGTCTTGTACATGTGGAAGGCATCACACCATTCGGCGTCCGCACTTGCTTTAATTGTGTGGAACTTAGACACATAGTGAAAGACTTCCCACAACCGCGATTGTTTCAGTTTGGACATAAGGCTTATCGAGCAATTGTGCCTACATGGAATGTTAATAATGGTAGAGGACGTCCACAAGTTGGGCGAGAAGGAAATTAGCAAATCCATGGATGTAGAGGAAATGGTAACGGAGGTAGAGGTAACGCGCAACCAGACAGGAAAGCGGCTTGTGTGGATGATAGTGCACATTGTTATGCCTTTCCGTGCAAAAATGAGGTAGAGGCATTTGATGCAGTGATCACAAGTACTATTCTTGTTTGTGACTGAATGGCTAATATGTTGTTTAATATGGGTTCTACCTACTCCTATATGTCTATTAACTTTGTCTCTAATTTTGAGATGTTATGTGATGTCTTAATGACCCTATAAATGTTTCTACCTCAGTTGGAGTGTCAGCCTTAATCACCACTTTCTATCATGCTTGCAATATCTTGTTTATAGGATTTCAAACATGGGGTGGTTTGGTGATTTTTGACATGGCTGATTTTGATATTGTTATAGGCATGACTTTGTTGTCTCCCTATTATGTTGTGCTTAATTGTAATACTGTAAATGTGACTTTAGGAATTCTAAGAAGGGAAAATTATAGTGAGAAGGGGTGTACAAGCCTAAGCAAGTTAAGATTATATCCTTCATTCGGGCTAGTAAACTTGTAAAGCAAGGTTGTTTAGCTTATTTGGCTTATGTTAGGGATTTTGACATTAAAGGTCCGTCCATAGGGTTTATTTATTTGGAGTCTGAGATTAATGAAGTATTCCCAAATGATTAATCGGTCATGCCTCCGGATAGAGACATAAACTTTGTATTGACATAGAGCATGGTATGAGCCCCATTTCAATTCTTCCATATACCATGTCTCCAGAAAATTGAGAGAGCTTAAGGCTTAAATCTAAGATCTCTTTAATAAAGGTTTAATTCGTCCTATTTCTTACCCATGGAGTGCTCCCGTTATATTTGTTAAGAAAAAAAGGTAGCATAAGGATGTGTATAAATTACCAGTAGTTGAATAAGGTTACTATTTTAAATTGGAACCCATTCCTAGAATATATGATCTTTTAAGTCAGTTGAAAGGTGCATCAGGCTTCTCTATGATTTATTTAAGATCCAGGGTATCATCAATTGAAGTATAATTCCAAAGATATATCCAAGGTGGCATTTAGTACTCGTTATGAGCATTATGAATTTTTAGTTATTTCATTTGGGTTGACCAAAGCACTTGCATCTTTCATGAGCTTGATAAATAGGGTGTTCAAGACTTTCCTTTATTCCTTCCTGATCGTTTTTATAGATAAGATTTTGGTGTATTCAAAAAACGAAGAAGAGCATGCTGACCATCTTCATACTGTTTTTGGATTTTCTTGGGAAGCAAAAGTTGTATGCAAAAATCTCCAAATTTGAATTTTGTATTCGGTTACATTTTTGGGACATATGGTATCAAAAGAAGGGGCAAGGGTAGATCCCCAAAAGTTTAAAGTGGTCGATAATTAGGTATGACCTTGTTTAGTGATGAAAGTTAGGTGTTTTGTGGGAATTTCTAGTAACTATTGTCTTTTGTTTAGAATTTTTCTTTTACTTCTATTCACTTGACCAGTCAGACCCAAAAGGAGGACTTTTTGAATAGACTAAAAATTTTGAGGAGAGCTTCAAAAAACATAACTCTTTTGACCACCGCACCTATCCTAGCTTTATCAGTAGAAGGTAAGGATTTCATTATTTATGGTGATTCTTCACATTCTGGTTTGGGTGCTGTCTTGAGGCAGGATAAGAATGTTCTAGCTTATGCCTCGCGTCAATTAAAGGTGCACGAGAGAAATTACCCCACGCTGATCTAGATTGGTGGCAGTGGTATTTGATCTTAAGATCTGGTTACATTACCTTTATGGCGTTAAATGTGAGGTATTTAGTGCTCGTCTTAGTTTGCAACATGTATTCACTCAATATTATTTGACCTTGAGAAACAAAAAACAAATTGCATTACTTAAGGATTATGATGTGACCATTCAGTAAGGCAAATGTTTTGGCAGACACTTTGAGTTATAAAGCAGTTAGTATCAGTATCTTAGCTTACTTGAGTGCAACCAAGTACCTTTTGGCTAAGGAAATTCATACCTAAGAGTCTAAGTTCGTGCGGTTGGGCATTTCCGAAAGAAGTGGGTTGTTAGCTAGCATTGAAGCTAAGTCCATGTTCATAGTGTAAATCAAGGACAAAAAATTTGAAGATGGAGAGTTGGATGAGCTAAGATCAAAGTTTGTGATAGGTAAGTCTCAAGGAACTACTCTAGATGCGCATGGTGTACTCAACTACAAAGGTAGAATAGGTGTCCCACGAGTGAAGGATTTAATTTCAGGTTTGTTGGAAGAAGCTCATGGATATTGCTATTCTAATCATGCGGGTATAACCAAGATGTATAAAGATCCAAAGCAAGTCTAATGGAGGCCGGGTATGAAGAGGGATGTCATGGAGTTTATGGCGAACTGTTAAAATTTTAAACAAGTAAAATATGAGCATCAACGACCTGTGAGTTTACTCCAAAAAATATTATTTTGGAATGGAAGTGGGAAATTATAGCTATGAATTTTGTGGTTTTGACCCCCAAGACCTCAATGAAGTTTGATTCTATTTGGGTTGTGGTTAACAATTGTCTAGGATTTATGTAAAGGAGATAGTGAGGCTGCATGGTGTGCCCCTTCCCATCATCTCAGATCATGGTACCCTTTTCACGTCAAAGTTTTAGAGCAAGTTGCATGATGAATTGTGCACACAACTCATTTTTACTACAACCTTTCATCCCAGACGGATGGACAATCAGAGATGATTATTCAAGTATTGGAAGACTGTTGAGAGCTTGTGTGGTTGACTTTGGAGGGCATTGGAATAAGTTTTTACCACTATGTGAATTCTCTTACAATAATAGTTATCACTCAAACAAAGATATGGAACCATTTGAGGCATTATATTGGAGATGATTTAGATCACCCATAGGTTTGTTTGAGTCCATAGATTTGAAACCTTTGGGGGTTGACATAGTGAAAGATGCTCAAAATAAGATGAGGAGCATTTAAACTATTTCCTAGTCGCGCAGAGTAGACAATAGAAGTATGCAGATCACAAGGTAAGAGATATGGAATTTTAGATGTGCGAAATGTTCTTCTCAAGGTATCACCCATGAAAGGGGTAATAATATTTGTTAAGAGGGGTAAGTTGAGTCCGCGATATATTGGCCCCTTTGAGATTCTTGAACATATAGGAATGGTGGTGTATAAATTTGCTCTACCTCCTAACTTTTCCTGTGTACATCTCTTATTTCACTTGTCTATGTTGAAGAGATATCATGGCAACGGTGACAATATGATTAAGTCAAACTCAATGTGCTAGACAAAGATCTCCAATATGAGGAGGAACTAATTTCTATTCTTGATCGTGATATTCGTAAGTTGAGGACCAAGGAGATAAAGTTCGTGAAGGTTCAATGGAAAAATCGTCCAATTCCGAAAGGTACTTGGGAGACTGAGAAGGACATGCGAGAAAAGTATCGCCAATTGTTCATTGAATTAAGTACTAATTTATTACCTTTTAACCTACCTTCCTGAGTAGATCAGTTGGGGATGAGTGATGGGTAAATTGGTATCTATTGTAAAGGCAGAGTTTTATCAATCTAGAAACACCAACGAGGAAAAATTGGGGTCAAAAAACTTTCTCATAGTATTAAGATTTTCCCAACCTTTTCCAGATTCGGAGGAAATCAGAGTCATCAAGGTGGGTGGATTAAATAGGAATTTTATTACATAATCAGTTATATATATCATTAAGGAACTCGTACAACTCTATGAAATTGAATTTAGATAAATAGATCTCCAGGAATAGATCGTAATGTTAACTGTATTTTTAGTGCGTAGTGGGTTAAGAGTATGTTGTGTAGGGATGAAAATCCCTTAGTAGCTCACTGCCTCACTTCGTTACGCTAAAGCGGGTTGAGTGCTAATGTAGCGGATGAGACGGAGATTGACTTATATGATTTTTGGGATTTTTCAAGACAGAGCTCAGTAGTACAAAAATTTCCGCTACAGTGATGCCATTGTAGTAGGATGGGCACCGCTTTAGCGGGATGATGGGTTCTAAATACATAAATTAAACCCCTACTCGAACTTATTTGACACTTTTTGAATTTTAGAGATAAGAAATGATCCTTGGGTAATTTCAACTCGTTTTACAACATTCTTAACGTTAAAGGTAAGCTTTTTACCCCCATTTTAATTTTTTAATTGTAGAACGTTTTATAATGGGTTATAATTGATGGTAAAGGGTTTCTTAATAGAATTCATAGTGGAAAAAAACCTACTTTGGCTAGTTGGGGTCCTGGGTTTGACCTAGGGTTAATCAATTTGTTAGAATTTAATGAAAGAAGTGATTTATTTATTGATTGTTGTATATTATTGATTTTTTGTAGACCAAAAACAAGTGCAACAGATCCCGAAAGGGGAGTATCAATTTTCTTGGGGTTTGAAGTTTGTTTCAAAGTAGGTGATTGTTGTGATTATATAATTGTGTGACACATACTTGTTCTCTCGTCATTCGGTACTTGTATATGTGTGCATGTTGCAATATTTGGTCATAGAGGTAGAAATGAATCATGACTTAAATGTATGATCTTGAGGTATTATTATGATGTGTTATTTGGATCGGATTGCCACATTTCTTCATGCTAACTTTTTTATCGGATTTTCACGTGCTGGCATGCTAACTTTTGACCGAATTTCCATGTTGCGACATGATAATAGTTTGGGTTTGGATTTCATGAGATGACCAACTATGTGATTAAGCATGTGAATGTATTATTGACTCCATATGATGATATTGAATATGTTTATATATATGCATGATATTATAATGTTGTTTGACTTGTTATGTTACACTAGTGCGATAGTCGTGTGAACCTACATATGCATTGTAGTTATGTACTGATCTTGAACTTGTTCTTCTTTTTTTTAGTATAGGGAATCTACATGTGACTGTTAACAGATCTCGCTTACGAGATCAGTGATCTCTCCCAGTTCAAGGGTGCGTCACTTCATTCGGGCTGCCATGGAATTCTCCTTGTCTATGTCCAACCTTTGTGGACTTAGGATTTTGTTTTAAATAGTTCAATATAATTCTTTGTTAGACTTAGTTGTCATTTCTAGTTTTGATATATTAACTTTCGGGTTCTAGGTTTATCTTTCGCATATGTTAGTTTTCAGATCTTTTGTTTAGTAAGTACTTCGTTTTTCGTCATTAAACTTGCTTCCGTAACATAAATGTCTTAGTTTTAGATTTCTTGATTTTGTTTGATGGTATTAATGGTTCTCCGACCAAGAAGTTAGTGTGGGTGTCAATCACGATGGTCTAGGTCGTGACAAAAAATTTCCCTCTTCCAAAGTTAATATATGCCCGGTGAATATTGTCCATGTTCTTTGTGTTAGTTTCAGTCCAAGTTGGGGAATAGAATAGAGTGTGCGTAAGTTTTTAAATGGGTCCATTTTTTTTTTGAAGACCTTTAAAAAGAGGTCATGTGGAAAATCTGTTTTTACAAAATAACTATTAAAACTAATAATATAAATGATCATTATTTTTAACAACGATGACATCAATTTTCCAAACTCTTAACGAAATAGATGATTCATTTTCAATAGTTTGATGGTATATTATAAGATTTTTCCTACTATTAATAAAGGTACACTAAGAGCAGAATTTCATTAATAGATTTCCAACTTATATACGTGATACCTTAATCTAATTAATAATAAATGTAATTTAATTTATTATAATTGATTGTTTATTATAAATTTATTAAATAAAATAACTTTTAATTACATTTAAATAACTTATCTAGATTCATCAAATCAAGTTATAGAAGGAAAGTGACTAGAAAAATAATCAAAAATAATTAATCACAGTAATCTAATTTTAATATATGAAACCAAACTTTATTAGAAAAATAATTATAGTGTCTTATACCTTCAAAACTTAATGTCATAATTATAGTTTCATATAACTTCCAAATTTAATGCCATAATTATAGTGTCATATCCCTTCCAAATTTAATGCCAAAAGAATCCTATAATGTCCTACCTTTTTTCCCTAAACATTGTAAATTTTTTATCAAACAAATTTCTTTATAATTACTATAATGAAAACAACCACCCACTTTGACCTTGTTCAAGGACCACGAAACATTAAGAAGACTATTACTCATAATGAAAAATTCACTCAAATAATAGTGTTACAATTTGCATTCGTTCTTGCACATGTTTTTTCACATTGGATGAAGGGAATTGTGCAACCTGTAGGAAAAGGGAAAATGCATCATTTTGAATCATTGGATTTTACTGAAGACAGAAACCATAAAAATGATGAAGGTTCTTTTGTTATGAATATGAATCTATGTAAACATTATGCAATGGTTTGTGCGGATTAATTCGAAAATCGTGGATTGACCTATGGTGATAAGATTGAAGTATGTTGGGATTCTAATTCACACAATTTTAATTTTAAGTTAATTAACTAGGATCTTATTTTGTTAAATCATATGATGATTTTTGTGAGGAGATTGAATGATCAAATAACTATATCTAAAAGAAACTAGTAATATCCAAATTTTATTATTTTCCTCTTTCCTATTTATTAGAAGGCTTAAGACATCTACGAACCTCTAAAGTTATATGCATAATTCACTTATAAACCCCAACTAGGGCTTGTACCTATTGAAAACCTAAATTATTTATAATGTGAGTCTATTAAGCACAAAATGAAGATTTGGCAAAATAAGTGCATTTCACTGCATAGGAGCATGTGAACATGTTCCAATATCTAAAATATTTTTTCTATTACTAATAATCTTGTTCAAGCCATTAAAATTATAAGGTAAACCTCTATTCATCTCTATTTCCGGTCACTTCAATCAACAAACATCACCAAAAACTAAAGATATAAAATAATGTCAAAAAATTTGATAAAATTCATTTGAATCCTTAGTATTTCTCTTGTTCAGTGATTTTGAAATAATTTATCAACTTCAAGTTTTTACAAAAATCTCAATAATCACTCCAATAATCTATCAACCTACAAAATTTATTTCATTATTTACATCTGACTTAATTTCTGTAACTCATAGTATATTATAAGAAGAAAAACAAAAATTAATAAAAAGTAATCTCTTCATAAGAATAGAAATAATGGGTGATAACGGATCAAGAAAATATAAGAAAGGGAAAACGATTAGATTGGTGGTGAGATATTTTCTTTTTACTTACTTTTTTTTTGTCATCCCAGGTGTCGGCTTGGCGCGGTAGCGAAGAAGAAGAAGAACAAAAAGGTGGGTGGGTTCTTGGGGGTGGGGGAGGGATTTTCTTTTTTTCCTTCTTTTTCGTAATTATTTTTTGGAATTATTAAAGGTTGGAATTTTCAAAAGAAAAATTGAAAATTCATTAGGTTGGGCCCATTAGCCACATGTTCAAGTCTTTATCGTTTCTTTCCAAGACAGAGTGCGTGAATTACACACACAATATTTTAAAATCTTTGTTATCTTTTTTGTTCAATAAGTAGATATTTATTAATATTAGAGTGTCTAATCGGTAGTAGTCATAGTTGAGGTATCTAAGTGAATTATTTTGAAAACTTTAGGGGGCACAAACGACTTAAGACTTCTTAGAAAGTTATGTTACTCCTCCATTTTATCTTATATGTAATAAAAACTTTTCAATCTAGTAGTAAGATGCGTATAATATATACAAATATCAATAAAAAAATTTCAAGATCAACAAATATTTTGCACATTTATTCCTTTATGGTCTCTTTTATAAATACAATTAAGTAGTACTGAAACATCCTTCCTATTATATAAAGTATATATCAATTTCCCATAAAAAAGCTCATGTCAATTCAATGTGTTAACATTTTCTTCAACTTTTACTTGTGAATGAAAATTCGTTGGTAGAATGGAAATAGTTGAGTGAACAAGGGCACACACAAAATGAATAGAAACATTGAAAATTTTGAATAAGAAATGACTTGTGTGTAGATGCATGAAATTTGATAAACATTTGACTTGAATAAGTAAAGAGCAAAACTTGATGAGTTTGCGTTTATCATCAATTCTGCCACATGAATTGACAATAATCAATCATGTGGATGATAGAAAAACTTATTAGCTCACATACTAATGAAATCTATAGAATAACGATTTACCTATCAAAATAATACCCTTACCAACAGATAGATCTACGATACAAACACTAGTAGAAGAAATCTTGGATATACTTCTTGATAATTTTAGCTGGAGAAAACCAATAATAGATGGTCATACTTCAGTAAACTCACGAGGGATCTATAATGAGATATTGTTTCATACAAAAGAAATGATTTTCTATGTTGGTTAAGCAATTTCACATCCTCAGTAGCGTTTGCAATCCCACTAATTAAATTGATGTATTTTGAAAATTCAAACTTTGTTTAAATTATAATAACCAATTAATTTCATTTATTATAAGCTATATAGAATCAGATGTAATTGCATTTTATGTCATTTGCATGTCTCATAGATACACAAAATATAATACAATAATCATTAGTTAAAATATTTAATACACCAAACATAAATCATATAAAAGTTATATATTTGATTCACATACTTTACTTTACAACAAATAAAAATTTGATAGAAAGAATTCACTATTTAAATTAAATCATTAAAAGAATATGCATTATGAGTTACCATTATATTGCAACCATTTCAAGCATAAAAAAATATGACGAGAGAATGTGTGCTTTTTACTAGGGAACTCAAAATGTTCGCGACAAATCAAGATAACAATGATGGTGTACAATCGATAATCAATGATAGGAAGATGAGATTTTTTATAATATTAATGGGACTAATTAGGTTTTGAATGATAAACATAAACATGTGAAACAAAAAAAAAAAGATAAAAGACACTTTGGATGTGCATTTGGGAAATGTATTGGATTATTTTGGGGTTTCTATGCAAGACATGGAGTTAAGAAAATGTAATGATAAAACTGATGATGTGTATTGGTTAATGGTAACACACAAGGAATACATAGACACTTTAGTGAATACTTTGGTTCAGGCAAATAACATAAACATTGTCTAAGTAAAATAGTGTTTCATGTAGAAGAAATGATTTTCTATGTTGTCTACGTATGCAATCTAACATCCTCAGTAACATTTGCAATCCCACTAATTAGATTGATGTATTTTGCAAATGCAAACATAGTTTAATTTGTTGTAACCGATTATTTTCAATTATTATAAGCTACATAAAATCACATGTAATTATATTTTAAGTGATTTACATGACTTATAGATACACCAACAGTATAATAATCATTACTTAAATTATTTAGTACACCAAACGTAAATCATATCAAAGTTATCCATGGGATTAACATACTTTAATTTACAATAAATAAAAAAAATATAGAAATAATTCATTATTTAAATCAATTCTTCGAAATAATATCTATTATGAGTTGCCATTATATTGCACCAATTGAAAGCATAAAATATGTGGGTTAAAAGGTGTGAATTGAAAATGAAGAGTTGCGACTTTTATGAAAGGTTGCGACTTTTATGAAAAGTTGTAACTTTTATGAATGGTAACGACCAGTATGAGATATTGTGATTTTTCATAGTTTTGTGACCTCAAGGTACAATAAGAATATTTTCGCACTACCCTTTGGTTTCTATAAATTGAGGGATTTTCTCTCATTTAAAAAAAATCTAGACATTTTCTACTACTACTAAATCTAGTATTCTAAGTATAATTTATTGTTGTTGAGTGGCTCGCTGACACAAACATTTCGGGTATCAATATGTGGGTGATTGATATCATTCTATCTTTTGAGGACATATTCCAAAACAAACCTCAAATACTCTAGGGAAATAATTTCCTTTAGGGGACACTGATATACCGTGGCTTCACGGTATAATTAATGCTTTTTCCTTAAGTTTAGTGCGTCCAAAAGCCCTTTTTGTGCTAATTTTTATACAAGTTTTCTTTGTTGCCAGAAATCTGTCAACCAGAATCTGAGATTGGAGAGAGAATGCAGAATAGGACCACCTACGGAGCTTATGACGTCCGTCATGTTGCCTGTGACGGTCCGTAGGTGGCACTAGTGCAGCTGCTGAAGGAAGATGGGGAAGTCTGAGAAGTTGGATTACTAGCTTGTGACGGTCCGTCATGTGCCATGACGGTCTGTCTGCATGTCCGTCGTGAAGATCAGAGAATGATCCCGACCCCAATTCCAAGAGTTGAAAGTCTTTTGAAACGAGACCCTCGACGGCTTGTGCCTATACGGTCCATCACACTTGCGTTGAGGGGAATGAAGAAAGCAGAGCAGAAGAAAAGCACCAAGTCTGGGACGAAACGGAGTCCACCAACGACTGTCCGCATGACCAACGACGGTCCATCGCGTGGTCCTCGACCCAGCCTATTTTGGCAGATTTCCAGCAATTAGAATTCTTGTTTTAATTAGGTTGTGTTTTTTAATAAATAGTTCGAAAACCCACGTTTTTGCGGTTTAGACACCTGATGTTAGACTTTACATTTTAGCAAATCATATTTTAGACTTTATTGCTTGTGTTTGATTGATTCTTTGGAGAATTCTTACAAGTATTTTTGGTGATTAATCAGCAATCTTTGGACTTTATTCTTCTCATTGAAGTACGTCAGGAATCCTTATTTAATATATTTGAATATTGTTTTATGGCGTGAGTAACTACACACCATACTAGGGTTGTGGGAACCATAGGCAATAATGAGATAACCCTGCTAAAATAACAACTCTAGAATAGTGTCTTGGCATGTATTAATAATTCTTTCGCTTAGAAGTCTTTTTAACGGATGATCAACTTTAGAACTCCGCCTTATGGCTACTTGCCGACAAGGGAGGTAGATAATTAGGAAAAGATATTAACATAATTGAGTGTATCTTCTAAAGGCTCGTATTGGATGGTACGTAGGTAGTAACTTAGTCACATATCTAATACGATGCTTAATATGGGGTACGTAGGGTTAGGAAAGCAACACACGTAGCCGGACCAAGTGCGGAGTGAGATGTGTTCTAAGATGCCGGACCAAGGATTTAGAATACATAACTATCACTTTGCATGCAAGATACTAGGAGAATTGTTAGAGTTATATTATCAAGTTATGAACCTATGGGGAAACCGTAAACCCTAGTTTACTTTACTTAATTGATTAAAAAACCCACATTAGAAGTTTGTTAAGTGTCTCTTAATTTCGTTAGTTCTTTTTACTTATTAGGAAGTACACACCCCCCTTTTTACATTTTTTATGTTTTTTTTACTTTCTAAGGAAGTTATCAACGCCGAAATAGTAATAACAAGTTACAGTTAAGAAGTCTAACTATTTTTCCTCGTGACGATCCCAACCTCCCTAGTTGGTTATTACCTATTTACTTGACGCGAGAACCGCTTTACTTCTCATTTGCGAAGTAATGTTTGAGCGTTCACTTTTGGCGGGGGCCGCTGCCTGGGGAAATTATCTTCAGATAATTTTTAACTTATTACTATAGTTAGTTGATATTTTTCTTGATTTACTTGTTTTATTGTTTTTGATTTCTTTCAGAACTAATCCTCCCCTCCTTGTATGCCCCAAATACACGGAGAGGAAGAGAACCATTTTCCCCTCACGATCACGAGTTTAGAGAGTACACTGCGAAACCATGAATCGTAATTTGGGAATCAATGATGACGATCCAAACCAAGAACCCCCAGCTCCGGTTTACTCTCATGGTAAGTGTTACCCCGAAGCTTCCGGGTGAACATCAACAGCGGGACAGAATCCCGCTCCAGCGGCCCAAGCATACTCCAGAGGCTATGATAACATATCAGATTGGATGGCCACTGTTTTGCCTCCCTTCCCACATGCCACACTTTTGTGGTAACTAGTGTCTGATGCAAATGCTCACTACCAGAGTTTGTTTTTCAGGGCTAGCTTCTGGGATCCCCAGCCCATGTAGCTAAGGTAGGGCAGTGTGTAAAAGGTGTGTGGGGAGTCCTGATTTGATCTAAATGTGATAGGGCTCAGAAGGTTCCGCTCTCACTGACGGGAGAGGCTGCTATGTGGTTCACATCTGATCTCCCCATACACTCCATCTTTACTTGGAATCAAACGAGGGATGTCTTCTTAGCACGCTACTATCCGTGTCATCCAAAAACTAAACCACAAAGACACGGGTGTATAACTTTGTGGCACTACCAGGAAGTCAGTTAGTAGTTCTTCGGGATAGATTCACCTCATTCTTGATGAAGTGTTCGCAATCACACCGTATAGATGATGATCACTGAAAGAATACTCCTATAGGGGCCAAGATTATAACCAACAAAGCGGTATTGGACACTATAGCAGGTGATCGTTGGAGAATGTTCTTATGCAGAGATCGCTTAACAATTAGAAAAAATCTCCCGGAATAACAAAGCTTGAGTATCAAGAAAATCTGATACGGGAGAACACCTTTGGCAGTGCAATCCACTCACAACCCAGCCACAGATGATATTCCGTGAAGAACTGCCAAATGAGAACTGAGCTTGGGTTGGTACTAAACATGTCACTTGGGTGCAGAAAAGGTTAAATGCATTCAACGACTTGGCTAACCCACCACCTAAATTGATGAGTGTATTATGAGGTGATTCTTATGCAGTAAATGACAGATGGGGGGTTTACGACCAAGCGCCCCCAGGCTCAAATCAGGATAACGCGCCAGGTCAAGTGGAACCAAGGTCTGACTATGGTAACTATCTCGTTAGGGTAATTATTCAGAGTGGAAACTACAATCGTGAGACAACAACTTCAACAGGGGTCAATATGGTAATAAAACGACGGAATGGACCCTAATGTGTCCTCCGAAAATCGGAAGTTACTCCTAGGATGGTGGGATAGTATGGTGGCGATGAGATATGTTTTCACAAAATGATGAGGAGGTTCGATGCTAGTGCTGGGAGCACATTAAAGAATTAAGGGTTGCTTGCTTAGTAGTGGGCACAAAGTTGATACCCACGCAATTTCAATTAGCAGATTGAATTGCAAGTGCCAAATTTCTGCGAACAGTGAACCACCGGCCAACACGGGCACTCTTTCCTAGAACACTGTCTCAAAACCCAAAGAATGATGCGGCACTGTATGGCAATCAACTACTCGTGGTGGTAGGCAAACATTGACCCACCTATGCCATCGGCGAGAAAATGAGAGAAAGGATAATGATAGGTGTGAAGGGAGTGGTGAGCAGAGGAAAGTAATGGAAAAGATTGGCAGAATCAACCCATCAGGTAATTCCGCATGCCTAGGCCTCCACCACCTTTCCCTCAAAGATTAGTGACAAGACCGAGGATGGTAATTACCCGGCGTTCATAACTATGTTGGCAACTCTCTACAATGTCCCTTTTGGTAAGAGCTTTAGAACAAATGCCCGGTTACGCCAATTTAATGAAGATCTGTCACAAATAAAGTATGGGCCTTTCCGAGGTGATGATAGACTACAGCATGTTATGCTATCGCTACTAGATCCCTCGTACAAAAGAACGAGATCCTGGTGGTTCACTATCCCCGGTAGCAGTTGGGTCATTATTTTGCGAAGCATTATGTGACTGGGGGCAAGCTAAATCTCATGCCCCTCTCAATTTACAGAAGTTGGATTGGGGGATCCGAAACCCACTACGTGCGCTACTGATGGCCGATCAGACAGTGAAACGGCCGATCTGGAATACTCCATGATGTGGCTCGTAAAAGTTGAATCAATTCATCTTTCCGGCTGATTTTGTCATTCTTGATTTGAGGTCGACTTTGAAGTGCCTATTCTCTTGGGAGGCCATTCCTTGATACAGGTAGAGCCTTAGTTTGATATGGAAAAGGGCCAATGACGTTCCGCTGAATAATAAGAGCGACCTTCACATTTGTAAGACCTGAGCAGAGTGGTCCTCAATCGGTTTCTGGCCATAGACCACAAATAAAAGAGAAGAAGGAGACTAAACAGAAAAAGCAATATCAAGAGTTTTTGGTGGGGGATTTGGTGTTTGTATACAGTTCTGGGGTACCTTGTCTTCCGGGCAAGCTCTTAGTCCAAATGGACAGGGCCCTTATTTGATTACCCAAGTATTCCCTCAGGGAGCGGTTGAGTTAAACTCCAAGGCGGGAGTGAGGTTTACGAGGATAGGGACAGAATAAAACCTATTTTGGGCATCACGGCATCAAGGATAAGTAAAGAGGCGTACCATCTTGATGAAGTCTGAGTAATCAAGTTGTCCCCAGTCGTGCCGCAACATTCAATCAGGCGCTTGTTGGAGGCAACCCAATCGTATCGTTTTTTTATAATAATATGCATTTTTTTCTATTAATGGGTTTTAAATTTTGCAGCACATCACCAGGAAATTCTGCAGAACAACCCTCGTCAGTAGCCATATGACGGATACCCAACGACGATCACCGTTGCAGACTAGTGACGGACCGTCGTGGGCATCTGTCACACCAGCTACTCAGTCCTGTCATTTTGGTAATATTAGGCAGCACACACAACCCCTACGACTGCCCGTCACATAACTCACGGTCCCGTCGTCGAGAACCGTCCGTATTATGAAATCTACCCGACCTCGACCCGGCTGACCCTTTTTCACAATTTAAACCGTCCATACCCCACAACCCCCATATTCCACCCCATTTACTTCATTATTCCCCTCATCTCCCCCTCTCTTTTCAACGCCACTTCCAACACTTCCCCTCACTGCTCATTGCTCCCACAAATCCCCTCCGCCTTAATCATTATCATCTACTCTGTCTGTTGACCTTGCCAGGATCATTCCCATTTTCTTCTTTCTTCTTTCTCCATTTCCAAGGTATGTGTCTCTACATTTACGATATTTTATCTTGCATTTTGGTTTTGTAGTTAGTTATTAGCTTAGTTTTTAGAGTCGTATATTGTTTCCTTTATTCTGCTTATGTCTAGACCTATGTTCAAAATTCCTCATTTTGGCCATGTTGATAAACCCAACCATAGGTGATTTTTGCTTTGGTAGTTTCTTAGGTCGTGGGAAGCCACATATAGGAGGCCCACATAACTACACAACCATGTGGGCTCATCGGGATGCGTATGGCACCCCCAGTCTAAGACTGCTTACCAGTCAGAACGCGACCCCGGATGATGGCTCGTCGCTACACGACGACCGTCATAGGGCCCGCGTCACAAGCCCTTAGCACCCCCCTGCTAACGTCGCTTGTGCGGACCGTCATACCCACGACGTCCGTCCTGCGCGACCGTCATGGGTGTCATAGACCGTTTCTATGGTCTCTCAAATTTTTCAAGTTCTTACGACGGACTCTTGGACGGACCGTATATACCCACGACGGTCCGTCTGCGGCGACCGTCATGGTTGTCAAGACCCTGTTTCTAAGGGCTCTCAAATTTCTCAGTGTCTTACGACGTACTCTTACGACGAAACCGTCATACCCAACCCACGATGGGGTTTTCGTCCTGCACTACCGTCATACTGGCATCGAGACCCCACTACTGAGGGTCTCGCAACATTGTCTAAGTGTCCTAACGACGGACTCTTACGACGGACCGTCGGACTCACACGTTCCGTCCTGCTTGACCGTCATGATGGTCATGATCACCCTCCTCATGGTTCCTTATACATCATATACCAGTATACACGAGGACCTCATGACGGTCCGTCATAGTCACGACGGACTGTCATCTGTGCCGTTGTGTGGATAACAGTTTCAATCTTACTAACACACCTATTTCAAATTTTAAGTCATATGAGCTTGCCTGTCTTGTTTGACATTACTCGTACTAATAGTGTCCTTTTGCAGTTACTATCTACTATGGCACCCAAGCAAGACGCGAACCTAACTCACCGGGCGATCCAAGTCTGTTGCCCCCGCCTGCACGATTGATCATCGGGTCTGATGATGAGCGGGAGACCCTGAATATGTGCTCCCCAGGCACCTCCGCCCCTTCCCGTGCTACACGTTCCCCCAGAGCCACACCCAGAGGTGGAGGCCCGGCGTAGTCACTGGCCTCCCAGTCTGATTAGGGAGCGCACAGCTGACGGCACAGTCACCCCACCCTCTGGGTCAGCCCCAACGAGGAAGGAGCGTCTCCCTTAGTATATCCTGGTCCGAGGAAGCTTCAGGATCTGTTTTTGGGTTCCCGCACCCGCCACTGCTGCAGCGTCGGCCTCGTCTGATGAGGCTGACAGTTCAGACTCCACATCACCGCGAACCAGTCCCAGGTCCCCACTCCAGCCGCTGACCAGCCAACACCGGTGGTGTGGTCGACAGTCAGTTTCAAGTTTACTCCGACGTAAAGTTCTTGAACCGGATAACGGATTAATTACCTCGCACACTCAACCCTGGAGCGTCGGTACTCACGGATCCTTCCCACGATGCCGAGATTCATAACCTCTTCACCAGGCATCGCTTGAGGGACAGCACGTCCATTGGAATGCTACATCGAGAGATGGTCCGAGAGTTCTAACGCGTCCTATGTAGAGACTCTCTCCTCCGATCACATAGTATCGACAGCGGCTGCTTCCACTAAACCGGCCCCTTTGGAGCCGGTTGAGTCCGGGCGTGCAGGTGACCTTTCCCCCTGCCCATCCTCCGCCGGTTTCCTATACGGCGAGAGTTTAAGATTCTACTCGGACCCCCATCACTACCGAGTTGACTATCGCTAGCAGATAGTGAAGGATGGACAGTTCCTCCTACGGAGGCAAGCACTGAGGTACCACCAAGAGTGGATGCCCTACAACCTAATCATCGACGGAGAGGGTTGCCGATTGGGTCACCGAGCCGAAGGGGGCCATCAAAAAGGCCAACCTCATGTTCGTCGCCAGTCTTGTTGGCTGCTCTAGCGTCACTGTCCTTTTTCCCCCCCCACCTTTGCTGAAACATAGTCACGCTGGGATCGAGCAGTGCTGATGGCGGCGATGATGCCAGCTTCGAGGTGACCCATGCTGGCTTCTCCCAGAATTCATGCACGAGAGGTGGGGGGGGGGGCCTTCAAGTCACTACCACTACCCCTTTCCGTGCCTGATCTTTGCCCTTTGCAGGCTACAGGTGTGCCCATATGGCACATGATCAGTTGAGGACCCCCGGTACGTTGACGTCGGCCTCATCAGAGACGATGCAATTAGTTGGCCCCACCGTCGAGGGCCCCGTCCAGAGCTTCCACCACTAGCTGATGATCTTGCGGATACGGTGGCCCGGCCTGCACCACTACAACACAGTCATCCACAGACACTACCCCGGTCGGTCTATCCCGGGTAGTAGACAGCCCTCTACGCCACCCGACCCAATGCCGAGTACAAAAACTTGGAGGCACCAAATGGCCACTCTTCGCATCATATCCACCGTGGATGCAAAGTCTATTGGCTGAGTCGGAAGCGGCGTATGGCGAGGCAGATGCAGGCGGAAGATTGCTGATGTTACCAGCGCATAGATCGCTTGAATTGAGAGTGTTAGCCCGACCAGCCCCTCCGTAAGATGTGTCACTCTCAGGCGGTCAGTAGACAGTCTTCGTGGCCGACATCAGCACGAGCCTAGAGACGAGATTCCGAGTCTGTCGAGCCTGCTGATGATATACTGTATTGGCGGCCTTTTTCCTACTCAAGACATTCCCCATGTCCCCCGAGAGAGAGTGCTAAGAGGGAAGGGTCGATCAGGGGATGAGCGCCAGCAGGAATAAGGAGCTCCGAGAGATGGAGGCCGCGAGGAAGCCTCTTGCTTGAGGTGGGGCACACCAGATCAGAGCATCGCAGATAGCGGCTGGGGCGCTCTAGCTACGCACTGTAGAGACAGCATGAGGCACTTACTGAGGTGGGTTGTTTGCTGAGGACAACCACTGAGGGTTTTTCCAATTTGCAGAGGATGTGGGTTCTGGGAAACGTACCACCAGCTTGTTGATCGACGGCGCTATGGCGCCACAGGTTTGGCTTCACCTACCCCTCTAATCTTTAGATTTTTATGCATTGGGGACAATTGCAATGTTTTTTGTTGGGGAGTGGGGTAATGGAAAGTGAGTGTTTGGGTGAAAGTCTGAGTAGGCCCAACTCACTATCCTCTTGGGTTTTCTTGCCTGAGGTTCTTTTTCCCAAAAAACTATTAATTTTTTTTTTGAACCGGCATTTTATATCATTTGTACCTAGTTTACTCTGAAGCATGAATGGTAAATGATATCCTGATAAACTTAAAATATGCATGACTAGGCATATAAATGACAATATTGTTGGCTCTAGCATGAAATAGAGTTACACCATTGCATTACCCTAAGTCTTTAATATATTCAAACTAGCGGCGTCTATATCTGGTAATAGTGGACATGTTAGTGATATGCGGAATTTGAATAGTCCACTATTGGTACTGGCTAGAACTTGCCTGGTTAGTCCTTCAAAAGGAAGCTGTAAACAAACAATTTAGGAAAGGATCATAGGCCCTTATTCAAAACACAAGCCCATTTCTAACCCAAATAAAAAACGCGAATGACAGTTATCCTTCTTTGACTCCAATAATTTTAGGCTTAAATTAGACCTTTCTAGAGCCCAACTGATCTTTTCTGGGAACAACGTGTTGGCCCTGGTCCCTCCCTAGGACATGTGCACCTCAGCTTATGCGCAAAAGCATAAGTTGAGGGTTGTCTAATGCATAAACAACCTTCGTCTGGCCCTGACCCAACTTTGGTATTGTGTACTTGACTCATGGCAAACCATGAGCTGAGGGTGGCTATTCGATGAATTCTCTGGAAAGTGAATTAAGACAAAAGAGAGAGAAAGAAACAAAGTAAGTGACTCAAAGTAGTTGATAAATAAAAGAAAAAGAAAATATTAAAAGAATTATAAAAAAAAAAAAAGAAGAAGAGAGTCCACTTACACAAACAATAAAAGAAGAGAATTGAGCAAAGGGAAAAATATGAGAGACTGTGCGAGATACGATGATAAAAAGGGAAGGTTTTAAGCTGATATGTCAAGGAGGCAGAAATGTCACTAGAGTTCCCTAAAAATGTACCTACCTGACCCTGAATCCTATGTTCAAGCTAAAAAAGTCCATCTGATCCTAAGGTTGTAATAGCAAACTTAAGGCAGTGAAAATAAGGGCAAGCTTATGGCAATAGGTATAATGAGTGTGACTATTTTCTGAGAGTCGAGTGGTTGAACTGTATCTTATACTCAAAACTTAAATCATTGTGTGAACATGAGGATTTTTGTTCTAAAGTGAGACATATGTTGCAATACCATACTTGTTAGACCTCGGTGAGAATTGAAGAGATAGGTGTTAGTGCATGGTGAGTCTGTGTCATGTTCGATCCCCACAAAATTCAGCCTAATAGTGATAGATGCATAGATTTGATGAATTAATCCTGGATTGCTAGCCAAATATTGCAAGGATAAACATGACTACATTGTAGAAAGATTGTGTAGTGAGTCATAGTGCGTCCGCTTGAGGACAAAACAACGAATTTAGTTGGAGGGTGTTGATATACCGTGGCTCACGGTATAATTATGCTTTTTCTAATTTCGTGCGTCAAAAAGCCCTTTTTGTGCTAATTTTATAACAAGTTTTCTTTGTTTTGCGGAAATCTGTCAAAGCCAAATGCGGAGATTTTGAGAGAGAAAATGCAGAGAGACCAACCTACGGAGCTTATACGGTCCGTCATGCCTGTGACGGTCCGTAGTGGCCGTCCGTAGTGTGTCAAACTGCTGACGGAAGATGGGGAAGTCGAGAAGTGTGGGGATTACGTAGCTTGTGACGGTCCGTCATGGCCATGACGGTCCCTCCTGGCAGGTCCGTCGTGAAGATCAGAGAAGTGATCCCATTATACCCCAAATTCCAAGAGTTTACGTCTTTTGAAACGAGACCCTCGACGGACCTTTGTGCCTATGACGTCGTTCAACTTGCCTTGAGGGGAATGAAGAAAGCAGAGGAAGCAAAATGCACCAGTATGGGACGACGGAGTCCCACGACTGTCCGTTCATGACCACGACGGTCCATCGCGTGTCCGTCGACCCAGCCGCGTTTTGGCAAGATTTACAGCCATTAGAATTCTTGTTTAATTAGGTTTTCGTATTTTTATAATAGTTTCGAAAAACCTCATTTTTGAGTTTTGACCCTGATATTTTAGACTTTTAACATTATTAGAAAATCATATATTGCGTTATTGATTAGTGTTTGATGCGGGTGGGGGGAGATTCTTACAAAGTAATTTTTGGTGATTAATCAGCGATCTTTTGACTTTATTCTTTCTCATTGAAGTAGTACAGGACTTCTTATTTAATTATTTGAATTTGTGTTTATGGCGATGAGTAACTAACACCATAACTATGGTTGTGGGAACGCAATAGCAAATAATGAGATACCCTAGCTAAATAACAATTCTAGAATATGTCTTGCATGTATTATAACTTTTGCTTAGAAGTCTTTTTAACGGATGATCAACGTTAGAACTCTCGCCTTAATGCTACTTGCCTTGCCGGACAAGGAGTACATAATAGGAAAAGAATTATTAACATAGATTTATTGTATACTATCTAATTAGGCTGTATTGATGGTACGAGGTCGTAACTTAAGTCAAATATCGATGAACTATGCTTAATATGGGGTACGCTATAGGGTAAGAAAGCACACACTAGCCGGAACAAGGTCGGGGGGGGGGGCGAGTGAGATTTTCAGATGCCGACCAAGATTTAGAATACATAACTATCACTTTGCATGCAATATACTAGGAAGAATTGTATTAAGTTTAGATTCTCAAGTTATGAACCTTGGAACACGTAAACCCTAGTTATTTAATTAATTGATTAAAAACCCAACATAGAAGTTGTTTAAGTGTCTCTTCAATTTCGTAGTTCTTTTTCTTATTAGGAAGTACAAACCAAACCCCCCCCTTTTACATTTTGTGTATGTTGTTTTACTTTCTAAGGAAGTTATCAACCGAACAATAGTTAATAACAAGTTAAAGTTAAGTCCTAGACTATTTTCCTCGTGGAACGATCCCAACCTCACTATTTGGGTTATTTACATACGCGACCCGCTTTAACACTTCTCATTGAAAGTAAGTTTTGAGCGTATCAATTTTGGGCGCGCTTCCGGGGACACTGTACATTTAGTGGACACTGTACATTTAGTGGGTTTTATTTTCTTTCTGTTTTTCTAAAAAAAAAAATTGAATGTGTTACAGTTTTATATTTGTCAATTAATTTATGTTCTTTTGTTCTTCACTTATTCATTAAACTTTAGTAACTTCATGTTTCTGCAAAGTTTGTTGGAATTAGTAAAATTCTTTAAATACATATTGGCAATTCTTCTTTAAGAAATATATTTCATGATTTTTTTAATCTGTTTCTGATTCTAGTTTCTCTACTAGTTTTAATTTTCTAGTTGTGAAATTGTTCTTAAACATTATTGTGTCTTACCAAGTTCTTCAAAGTTTTATTCTACGTATCTTGAGAATAGGGGGATTAATTCTTGCAAACCTTAAAAATTATTGATTTCTTAAGTAGAATTTGAAGATTTTTGTGTTGATACTCAAATTGAAATTTCGGGTTTATTATTCTCATTACCTAAGTTCATAATTCGTTTATCTAAAATAATGAATTATGTTCTTATGATTATAGGTAACTAAAATCCACAACTAGGGTTGTGGAAACCATGAGGAATTAACAACGTATGAATAATATTAAGCAATCTTTGAATTGTATTTGCATGCATTGATAATTCTTTCATTTAGAAGTCTTTTTAGAGGTTTCAAATGTTAAAACTCGCTTTGATGCTACTTGTCTGACAAAAGATATAGTTTATAAGAAAAGAATTTCAGATCAACATAGATTTAGTTTGATACTATATAATAGTCTTGTATCAATTGGTACAAGGGTGAAAACTAAGTCATACATCGATTCAATGTATACTATGAGGTAAAGGTAAGGGTTAGTAAATTATACACATGTAGCTAGACCAAGGTGCGGGATCAAATTCTTTAGATGTCGGACCAAGGATTTAATGATATATAACTTATCACTTTGCGGGTAATACACTATGAAGGGATTTATTTCTGGAAAATTGGCTTAGTCGACGGACCCCACGACGGACCGTCCATGGCACGTTACGTCGAGGGTGCCCGTTCCAAAACCACTGGACTTAGACTTTCTGAAAATTTGGTCTGAAATCGACTCCTTGAACGTCACGACGAAATGGCAGGACGACCGTCACGGCGTGACGGACCGTCACGACTCTTTGGTGAAAATTGAGTCTCTGACGGTTTGTCGACGACCTGCAGGACGACCGTCGCAGGACGACGGGCCTTCACAGACAACCGTTGCATAATCCCAGTCTGGGTTGGATTTCTTTACCTTTTAAAAAGGGACGTTTTGGACCTATTTCCTACTTAAAATTAGTATACGTTAGCGGGTTTAAGGTTTAATAAGTTTCTAATTACTTGGGGTTTAACAGAGGTAACCGTAAGTTAATTAGTAAGTTATTAATTGTCATCTTTCCTTCTTAATTATATACTAATTAGGGTAAAAGAAAAAGGGTTTGAATAAGAAAAAAAAAGAACAGAAAGAGTGGGGAAATCGAGCAAGAGAAGAGAGTAAAACGAAGAGACATAAGGATTTGAGGACTTTGCTTGCTTGATCACGTTCTTCGTGGAGGTGGTTATGTTTTTTACACTAATTCGTAAGTAAACTCTTAATAGTGATGATAGTGCTGGGTAAGTATTATAGAGTCTTCTTTATGCTTAATTGTGGTTGCATGATGTGATTTTATATATATATATGATTGTGATGAAACAAGCATGATGAAGCTATTGAATCCCCAAATCTTGATATAAACCTAATCTCTCAGCTCTTGTTAATGATTATGCCTTGCGGTATAACAGAAGGCTTGATGAATTAATAGAATGAGATTAGGGGATTAGTGTCCATGTACGCGACTCATAGAAATTAGTGGGACGGGTGGTCACGACCGACACGTAGAGTAGGGGGGATCGTGTGTCACGTACCGACACATAGAATTTAGTGGGACGGTGTCACGAACCTACACGTATATGTAGGGGGAATCGGAGTGTCCAACGTACCGCCGACAACATTGAATTAGGGATGGAAGTGTCACATTCCGACACATAGTAGTAGGGGATCGGAGTTCACGTAACCGACCAAGAAGGAATAAAGATATGATCTTGAAAGATACTAATTACTCCCAATCTAAGAACATGTATCCCAAACTAGTATGGTAATGGAGGCTTTGAGTCCTCACATATAGATATGTTTTCGGTGAATGCTATAAATGAAGTTTTGTACTTGTTGCTATCCATGTTAAGAATATTAGTTTGATTTTATGAATGTTATCTGAGATATATTGCCCGTTCTATTTTGAGTTGGCCGATGATATCTACTCATACTTGTGGTTGTACTGACCCCCCTACTTTTAGTTTTCTTCTTTATATATTGTGTATGCAGCAAACGTGCCGTCATCTTTCGCGCAACAGCAATTCTAGTCCAGTCTTCCGTCCCACCACCGGATCTTCACAGGGGGAGCTAATCCGTCTTAGCTTGGACGGGTCTCCTTCCCATGTCTTGATGCCTTGAATTTCGGCATTAGACTAGCTTTTATTTGTTTTAGCTTCTTAGAATACTCTTAGTTTAGTAAATTGATCATAATGTTCTTGGTGGTGATGACTTTCAGTTTTTGGGGAAATAATGTAAGATGTGAATTTTAGAAGTTATTGAATTGTCTTTTATTTATGATTTTAAGTTTCCGCATTGCTTTATGTTGATATAAATTGAAATGGTAAGTTGAGATTGGTTTGGTGCGCTCACATAGGAGGGTACAATGTGGGTGGTCAGTCGGCGATCCGATTTGGTCGTGACCAAACTGGTATCAGAGCAGTAGGTGTTCGTTGGTCTCATCCACATAAGAACAGGTCTAGTAGAGTCCCTTAAAAGAACGGTAGGGGACGCCTTTACTTTTCTTTGAGAGGCTTAGTGATACTTTAAGGAAAATTCCATTCTTCCTTTCTTTCTTCGTGCGATTCCGTGGATCCAATTGGGTATCTGGTTTGATACAAATTGGTATCCTACCATCCTTCACTCTATTTCGCAGATTGTTAGAACTAGAGCAACTACTAACGCAACATCAACTCACAGCAAGAACAAGATGCATCTGAGCAGCCACTGGGGCTTTAGCTCGAAGTGGAACAGTGGAAATAGGCCGCGGTAGAGGTCGTGGGAGGAGTCCTCTAATGGGGAGAGGACGAGCACATATCCCCTCGTGTGCTAGGGGGCGTACTCCGACCCCCTGACTTCTTAATAGTAATATAAGGGGGAGATTTGGGAGAAGAACAAGTACAGAATGAGGAAATGCCACCCCAACCTACCCTAGAGATTGATCAATCCTGTTCTCGCTTATCCTTGATGTTTGGTGTTGGTCTTATCAAGGGTCAGGCAACTCCCATGTTTTCTGCAAACCAACACCTCCGTTTCAGAAGGTACAACTGCAGCCACTTATGGGCCCCATCGTATGGATTGCCTCATTGGACATAGGCACATTTTCCCACGCCTATTAAAACTGGGCTAATTAATGACAAATATCAAGCAGACTTTCAGTAAGTTTCTTGAAATTGAAACCTTCCAGTCTTCAATGGTGCAGAATCTGAGGATGCTTACATTTTCTGGTTTGCCGTCATGAGCTACTACACAGGATGGGTCTAGTAACGAACGTTTTGGGTGTTGAGTTCGTGAGTTTACCATTTCAAGTGAACGCCAAAATTGATGGGCGGTCCACATGTTAAGTGTCAACCAACAGAGGCACCACCTAATGACTGTGGGCCTCATCTCTAAGCTGTTTATGGAGAAGTATATTCCCCCGGACTTTGAGGCAGGAAAAGGTATGAGTTCTTAAAGCCTAGAGCACGGTAGATGTCGGTCAATGCATATGAGGCTAAGTTTCGTGACTAAATCCATATATGCCACCAACTTTGTTTCAGTCCCAAGAGCGGATCCGCCGTTTTGTGAAGGGGTTTTGAGATCAGATGTTTGCCGAATTTCAGCTTTACAGGGTAGCGGCCACAGCGAAAATTTCAAAAGGTAGTAGACCTTCGTAGTAGAGGTGGAAGTAGTGAATCCAGATTGAATTCACCATTTCATCGACCTCAAGAGTTTTCGAAAGGGGGGGTGGGTTTTTAAATGGTTCTTATCTCGAGTAAAGGGTACAGAGGTTTTTACTCAGTTCGCCTTCAGTCCTTCACTACGACTTAGTTGGGGGTTCACCTCAGACCGGTCAACATTTCTCTGAGAGACCCATGCGTAATCTAGAGAGTGTTATGGATGTGGGGAGACTGGACATATTAGGAGGAATTTTCCAAAATAGAGTAATGACCCCAATAGCTAAGGTAGAGGTGGTCATTGGCAGGGCCCGTTATTCTGGAGGGCGTGGTGGGCCGAGGTAATGGTGGTCACCAAAACGGCGCGGGGTGATGGGCACACTGGAGCCACTACATATCACAAACTGGTAGGGGCAACGGACAACAAACGAAAGGGCCCCATTTGTTATGCTTTCCCTTGGAAGATTTGGAGGCGCGACAATCTGATGTTGTCCATCACAAACATGTAATCTTCTGGTTTGGTGATTGCATGGCTTCTGTATGTTTGATCCTGGATCCACATTTTCTTATGTAAATCTTCCTCCTTTGCTAATGGTCTAAATTTTTACAATTGTGAATTACTTGATACGCCTATTCGTGTTTCTACTCCGTGGGTGGTCTGTGGTAGTTGAAAGGGTATATAGGTCTTGGTTGGGGAACTTGTGTTGTGGGAGCAACACTTATGTAGATTTGTTTCTTAAAATGGTTGATATTGATGTAGTATGGGTATGACTTGGCCTTTCTCCGCATGTGCAATCTTGGATTGTAATGCTAAAACGGTGACGTTATCCAAGCCCTGGGACAGATCCTTAGTGTGGGAGGGTTTAATACACTTCCAATCCGGTGCGTAAATCTCCTTTCTCGTGCTAAAGAGATGGTTAGTAAAGGAATGTTTAGCTATTCTCCTTGGCACATCTCAAGGATGGACACTCCCAATTACCTTCGATTGAGTCGTTTCGTTGGTCCGTTAGTTTTCCTTCTTTATGTGTTCCCTGCGATCTTCCGGGTATTGCCCCAGATAGGGATATTGACTTCTGTATTGATCTTGACCGGGTACTCGCCCCATTTCTATCCCCCTATAGAATGTCCCCGCTGAGTTAAGAAATGTAAAAGCCCCACTTCAATAGTTTTGAGCAAAGGCCTTCATTAGACCAGTGGCACTCCTTGGGTGCTCCGGGTTTGTTTTGTGAAGAAGAAGCTGGGAGTTTTTCGGATGTGCATAGACACCGCAGTTGAACAAGGTGACCATAAAAACCAAGGTATCCTCTTTCCTCGCATTGATGACTTTGTTCGATCGTTACAAGGTTTCTTGTGTCTCTCTAGATTGACTTGAGATCCGGTTTATCATCAATTGAAAATACGGGCAAAGACGGATGTGCCAAAGACTACTTTAGAACGCAGGAATTGGCATTACGAATTTGTAGTGATGTCTTTTGGGTCTTGACAAATTCCCCTGCTGCATTCATGAGTTTGATGAA
This sequence comes from Solanum habrochaites, assembly GCA_027704765.1. Lineage (NCBI taxonomy): Eukaryota > Viridiplantae > Streptophyta > Magnoliopsida > Solanales > Solanaceae > Solanum > Solanum habrochaites. The sequence goes on from JAKWJA010002497.1 coordinate 20,272,595, forward strand.
CGAGATTTTTAAGGAAAAGCCATATTTGGATCTCTTTGTGATCGTATTTAATTGATGATATACTTATATACTCTAAAAGTAAGGAGGACATGAGGGAGCATTTTGAAAATGGTATTGGAAATGTTGAGGGAAAAAGCTTATGCCCAATTTCTCTAAGTGTGAGTTTTTGGCTAGATGCAAGTGTCCTGCTTGGGGCCGTGGTTTTCCAAGGATGGAGTGATGTGGATCCCCTTCTAAGATCAAGTAGTGAAAGAATTTGGTAGAACCCCACTAATGTTGTCAGAAATAAGAAGCTTTGTTGGTTTAGCCCAGATAATTACCGTCGATTGTCAATGGATTCCTCTTCTATTGCTTCACTACTGACGACTTGACTAAGCAAAATGTTCCATTTTTGTTAATGGTCGGATGAGTGTGAGAAAGCTTTCGAGCTCAAGACTCTGTTGACTACCGCACCTATCCTTAACCTATGCCATTGGAGGGTACGAACTCTCATTGTTTATTGTGATGCATCCTATTCTGGTTGGGTGCAGTACTATGGCAAAGAGACAATGGATTGTTATGTGCTTCGAGGCTATTCAATGTGGCATGAACTTAATTATCCTACCCATGATTTAGAGTTGGCTTGCGTGGTTTTTGCATTAAAGCATGGAGACACTATTAATATGGGGTTAAGTGTGAGGGCTATACGGATCATCATAGTCTACAGTAGGGTCTTCCACTTATAGAGATTTGAATTGATACAGAGGAGCTTGATGGAACTACTGAATGACTACGACATCACTATTTTTGTATCATCAATCCGGGGAAAGGCGAACGTTGTATAGATGCTTTAAGTAGAAAGTCGGGAAGCCATGGGAAGTCCTAGCTCACTTCAATTTTCTAGACGCCCATTGGCTAGAGAAGTTCGATTCGTCTAACGACCTTACTGAGATTAGAAGTAAATGTAAGGGAGGATTTTTAGCTTGGTGGAGGCAAGAATCTTCCTTCTTGACAATATCTATGGGAAACAGTTTGAATGATGTGAACTAAGCCGAATTGGGATATGGGTGGTTGCAGGAGAGGCTAAAGAAGCGATAATTGGATTTGAGGACAGTGTGTTTGGATAATTCAGGGAAGGGTATGTGTACCCCGTGTTGATGATTTGATCCACCCGATTCTTACAGAGTCCTCATGTTCCGGATATTCTATACATCCTGGTGCAAAACCAAGATGTACCGTACCTAAGGCAACCTTTTTGGGTGTAGTAGAATGAAGCGCGACATTGTTGAGTTTTTTGTTGCCACCGTCAAATTGGTCACAAGTAAGTATTAACAGCCAGAGGCCCGGAGGAACACTTCAGAGAATGGCCCATTCCTGATGGAGTGGGAGAGAAATTGCAATGGACTTATTTCGTGGTGGTCTTCCAAAGACATTGGGCAAAGTGTTGACTCTATTTGGGTATTGTGGACAGAGTTAACTAAGTCTGCTCATGTTCATGCCGGTTAAAGGTGACTTCAATGCATAGAGTTAGCCAGACTTCTCCTACATCTCAGCAATTGTTTCGGTTTGTCCTGTAGTTCCACTTCCAATCATATCAGAATAGGGTACGCAGTTTATACTAACTTCTAAGTTTTTAGGAAAACATTGCATGCGGAATTGGGTACTAGGTTGGACCTTAGTACCCAAAAATCTTGAGCCAGTAAGCGGGGATTAACATAGAGGGAATAGTAGGGGGAAAGTGAGACGGGAAGAGATTTTGGGAACGAGCCCCGAGTGCGCTTTCATCCTCAGACCGATGGTCCAGTCGAGCGGTGATTCAAGTGTTTGGAGGATTGCTTTCGTGCGTGTTGTGGATATGAATTTTGGTGGTCCATTGGTATAACTTCTTACCCTTAGCGGAGGTTTCTCATACAATAAATAGCTATCACTCGAGTATTGATATGGCTCCATGTGAATCACTGTAGTGGGTATGATATGTAGGTTCCCCCATTGGGTTTTTTTTGATGCCTTCGAGGTAGGCCTTGGGGTACTGACTTTTAGGGATTCGATGAGAAAGTTGAGTCCATCAGAAAAGCTTCTAGCGGCGCAAATTAGGCAAAAAGAATATGCAGATCCGAAGGTTAAGTACTTAGAGTTGATGGAGGGTGAACAAGTCTTGTTGAACAGTTTCGCTAATGAAAGGGTTATGCGGTTTTGGTAAAGAGGCAAAGCTAAGCCCAAGGTAACATTGGTCCCTTTGAAGTACTTAAGAGAGTTAGGGGAGGTGGCTTATGAGTTAGATCCTTGCCTCCAGGGCTGTCCCGGAGTGCAATCGGTATTTCATGTGTCCATGTTTGAAAAGGTACCATTGGGAGGAAACTACAATATCCGTTGGGATTTCAGTTTTGCTGATGAGAATTTGTCTTATTAGGGAGCATGTTGCTATTTTTAGATAGAGAATCGCAAGTTGAGGTCAAGGGAGATTGCAATCCATCAAGGTGCAATGGAGAATCGACCGGTTTAGAAGCTACCTACTTTGGAAGAAGGAGGCAGATCTTCACGAAAGATCCCACATCTTTTTAAAGATTCAGGTACTTCTTCTCGCCCTTGTGTTTTCTCTTGTTATCGTTTCGAGGACGAACGATGGTGTAAATTGGTACTATGGGAACGACCGTTTTTAGTCGTTTTGAGCAGCAAATTTTATTTCTGGAAACTTGGCTGAGTCCGACGGACCCCACGACGGACCCGTCATTGGTACGACGGACCATCGAGGGTGTTTCCCGTTCCAAAACACGTAGAATTCTAAAAAATTTGGTACTGAAAATCGACTCTCTGAATGTCACTACCTAATGGCAGGACGACCGTCCCAAGGCTGACGGACCGTCACAGACTCGTTGGTGAAAATTGAGTCTCTGACATTTTGCACCGACCTGCATGACGGGACCGTCGCAGGCACGACGGGGCCGTCAACAGTTGCGGAATCTCCAGTCCTGTGTTCGGATTCTTTTACACGTTTTAAGGACGTTTTTGGACTACTCCTACTCTTAATTATAAAGTTAGAGGTTTAAGGTTAATAAGTCTAATTTACTTAGGGGTTAAAAGAGTTAACACATTAATTTTAATAGTGGGTTATTATTGGCCATCTTTCATTCTTATATATACCTAATGTAGGGTAAAAAGAAAGAGGGTTTGAATAAGAAAAAGAAAAAAGAAACAGAACGAAAGGGGGAAATTGAGCAAGAGAGAGAGAAAACGAGAGACAACAAGGCAATTTGTAGGAATTTGCTTTTCCTTGCTTGATCACGAGTCTTCGGTGAGGTGGGTTTTATGGTTTTACTCTATTCGTAGTACCTATTAATAGCGAATGATATGTGTTGGGTAGTATTATAGAGTCCCTTCTTATCCTTAATTGTGGTTGCATGATGTGATTTTATATATATATATGATTGTATTAAACAGCATGATGAACTATTGCATCCCCAAATCTTAGATATAAAACTAATTCTCTTGTTATGATGATGCCTTGGTATAAAAGAAGCTTGAGGAATTAATAGAATGAGATTAGGTAATCGTAGTGTGTCCACTTACGCACAATAGAATTAGTGGGACTGGTTCACGAACCGCACTAGATTAGGGGATCGGAAGTGTCACGTACCGACACATAGAATTAGTGGGGAAACGGGTGTCACGGAACCGACACGTAGATGTAGGGGATCGGATGTCCGTACCGACAATTAAATTTAGGGGATCGGATGTGTCACATTCCGACACATAGTAGTAGGGGATCGTAGTGTCCCACTTAAACCGCACAAGAGGGAATACGCATAATGATCTTGAAAGAATACTAATATAGACTCCATCTAAAGAACATGTAATCCCAAACGAGTAGGGTATGGAGGCTTGAGTCCTCATAGATATGTTCCGGTGAGGCTATAAATATTTTGTACTTGTGCTATCACATGTTAAGAATATTTAGTTTGATTTAATGATGTTATCTGAGATATATTGATTTCTATTTTGAGTTTGGCCGATGATATCTAATCAGTACTTGTGGTTGATACTGAAACCCCCTACTTTTTATGTTTTCTTATTGTATAATTGTGGTATGCTACAAACGTGCCGTCATGCCTTCGACTCACCAGTAAGTCTAGCCAGTCTTCGTCAAAACACACACCCCGGATCTTCAGGGTTGAGCTAATAATGCTTCTAGCTTGGAGTGGATATACCTTCCTCATGTCTTGATGCCTTAAGTTTCGGCAAGACTAGCCTTTTATTTGTTTTAAGCTTCTTAGAATATTCTTAGTTTAGTAAATTGATCATAGATGTTCTTGTGGTGATGACTCTCTAAATTTGGGAAATATAGATGTTGAATTTTAGAATTTATGAATTTGGTCCCCCTTTTATTTATGAGTTTTAAAGTCTTCCGCATTGCTTTATGTTGATATTAAATTGAAATGGTAAGGTTTAGATTGGTTGATTCGCTCACATAGGAGGGTAAATGTGGGTGCCAGTCGCGATCCGATTTGGGTCGTGACAGTACAAATCAACCTAGGACCCACAAGGGTCCCGAGAGGATGACCCCAATTCAAAGGGGCAAACTGCTTGGCAGTGACCAAGTGACGGCCCCTAAACGATGGCCAGTTGATAAAAAGACGGCCCATCAATGGGTGGCATCGATGGATCCTAAAATCCTACACCTTGTGGAGTTGTAGACCCAAATGACGGACAAAAATGACGGGGCGTAGGACAGTCGACGATCCGTCAATGGAACCTACGAAAGTTGTCTTGACACGACTTGGCTTGGGGTTTTAGGGAAAATCACCCCTAGTCTTATAAGTTAGGGGGATAGTTCATTTAGGTGTATTTGGGAACTTTTAGAGTATTTAAGTTATTAAATTGCCATTTACAACCTAGAACCTAAGTCAAAACCCTTTCCCTCCCAAACATTCTCCAAAAACCCCCATGAGAGCTCAAGGTTAAGATGGATATTGATGATGGATCTTCAATTGAATTTATCCTTCAATTATCTTTGGATTGTTCTAATAAGGTAGAAGAGTTCTTCATCTAGGGATTTCTATCACCTTAGAGTCAATTTGAAAGATGATTTCAAAGGTTTCAAAAAAGATAAAAAAAAAAGTCAAATTTCTACTATAAGTCATGGTTCTTGAATAAAACATTTTCAAACCTTAAGATATAATGTTATTGATGTATAGTTGATAATTTTCAATGAAACTCTCGATAAAACCTTGACCTTCTCAAATCTCTATATTAGGATTTAGCATGGGTGAATTGATTATGACTTGTTAGTGGTGAAAATATGTGTAGATTTCTTTAGCCTATTGATTAATGTAATAAATAATGTTAGCATGGTATATAGGCTGCCTTATATTGATTATCTTCATATTGTATATGTCACAACCGGGTTTACCCCCTAGACGTAACTGGCGTCGTCGTCCTATTTGAGGACTAAGATTAGCCTCTTAGTTTACATCATCATATTCATAAGTCGAATTTAGTGGAAAATTTAAAACTTTTACTACTTCTACTTGGAGTTTTACATACACCTATACAAACGCATAATTTATACATATATATTGAGTATGCGTAGACCCTTCGTATAAGAAGGTTACATAGCCTTCTACTTTTGTAGCGCGCACACACACACACACATATATATATAATATAAAATAGTATCAAAGATTGTCTCATATCATACCATCTAAACGATCATAGAAATTTGGGTTTCACGACCGGAATCTAGACCCCAGACGAGACCGGCGTAGTTGACCTCTCAGAAGTCGCAAACAAGCCTACATACATCATACTGACTTCATCTAGGAGTAGAAAATTTGAATTTTTTGTTTTCTTATTTCATGTGAAGCATATTATACTTAAAATCATAGGTGATCACAAATCAACTATTAAATATAGATATAATAAAATGAAAGAAGCAGTTCATAATTGCATTAAACCTATTCTTACCAGAACGACACCAATACAAAGTGTCTAAAATGAAATGGGAAATGAAACTCCTGTAGAACATACTCCACTAGCTAAAGCCTACATCTAAGCTAGTAATAACGGTAGACATCCTCTAAAGCATGAGGGACTACCAAGTCCGGATGTAAGCTCCACGTCCGGATAGCTGCAGTGTCGTACCGTAAGCTCTAATATCAACATGTGCCTACACCTATAAGTAGATATTGTGTGGGATTAGTACACACTTTTACTAAGTATGGGTATATGGAAGAACACACCAAGGACATGCATGAGTAAGAATAGCTATTTCCTAACAACATGATTTATGAAAAGTCAAGTTAGTAGACTTGCCAAATTTGGATTAGGAAAGTTAGTGGACCTGCCAAATTTTTATTAGTAAAGTCATGCCATGAGAGTAACATGCATCATCATACATATCATATTGCACAAATCACATAACGTCTTACACATATCACATCACCACATTGCATATAGCACATAACATCTTTCATATCATTCGTTCATATGCCATAAAATTTTTGAATCATGAACTTGACATCAAGACTTCTCGAAAATGAGGGCTCAATATATGGGACCTCAACTAGGGATCCTTCTTTAGCAAACATAGAGTCTTCTTGATGCATTCATATGTACTTCACTTCATACATTCATAAACTAGTGTAAACACCAGCTGTACCTAAGATGTAGTTTAATACTTTCATCATGTTCGTTGTGCAATGATCAAGAAAGACCTAGTATCATTACTTAATGTATTTCAAACCCTCTGATTATCACTAATCCTAAACATCTTTGGTATCCATTCATTTATTATGTGCATCATTTGAGGGCTGGCCTTATTTATTCTGGGACATTGACTTTAACTGAAATACATCATGTGGACCCAACCCTGAATCCAGTGTCCTGCCCCACACCGAAAAGAAGGTTGAATTCGCGGCCAAAGTGACCCAAAACATAACTACATAATATAGGTGATTGAACACTGCTAAGATCCTATATTGCAATAGAGGTTCAAAGACGGACGATTATAATAAGAAACCCATACCCGTCATGGCCGGAATCTTATCTCATGAAGTTCGTGAACTCCGCCCTTCCCGAATGAAAGGCCTCAATCATCCGCTCATAGCTAAGCCTATCAGTGCTCATATAAAATTCAATTACATTCAACTCATACATCACTGCAGCTTTGCTTCTACCATGAGGACATCATAAGCTAATTGATGATTTTTCACATCTCATCTTAGTTATTAAGATTCCCTTAACGTCACAATACTTTCATTAGAGTGTTTCATAGAGACGGGGCTCTTGATTAACTTTACACTCTCATAAGGTGAGTACTGTTTGTTAATGTTTACTTATGCCTCATTTGATATTGGCTCTCATCGTTTACTTAGCCTCTATCATGTTGTCCCACTACATTTCATTATCTTTAAGCACATTTGCTCATTATAATTACTCACCCCTTATTACGTGAATGTTCATTTCATCATATGCCAATGCTTTTGACCATTCAGTGTGTTTCACACTCTTACTTAACCCTTCGAGTGTTTCATCATTTCATTACATACATCTTAGGCTCACTTACTATTAAATGTATGCTAGACATATGGGTCTATACATACAAGCCATGAGGATTCATTCATAGTTCGTTTAAGTGATTCATAACTTCCTAAGATTATGCTGTACAAGACTTATGCATCTTATATGTATACCAAGATCTCGATTTCGATCTATGTGGGTAGCATTACATTAGACATTTATTCACTTATGACTAATGTATCAATACGGAGTTTGGGAAAGGGAACCTAGTTTTGAATCCCTTGGTTAACACTTACATCCTTTCTATTGATTCTATTTTATCCATACGGCTTGGGGGCTCGAGATCGAGCCCCAACGCCTTCGTTTAATTTATCCTTATTTTTATTTCTTTCTTATTCTCTTGTCTTGGGATGGAGGGGTTGCGGTATCGATCCCCCACAGTCTCATTTCTTTTATTTTCTTTGTCCTTGACTTTTCTGAGTTGACCTTGAGGGTGTGGGATCGAATCCCCACAGACTTACTTTATTTTTCTCTTTAATTCCCTTAATCAGCCTAGAAGTCGTTTGTTAGATTCCCCCTTGCCACATTCTTTTTAACTAACATTATTTTTGTGACTTTTAACATGGTGAGGTCACGGGTTCGATCCTCAGTGACCTCACTTATTTATATTTATTTTTTATAACATGTAAATTGACTTAACTTTACCGAAACTAACATGAAAGTGATAGAATTTTGATCACTTTTTTGCAGTCTATTTTCTCATTTTTTTCACGTTAAATGTGTATACGTTTAGAGTAGTTTTTAGTGAGTTCTTTAGGTGCATTTTCAAGATCTCATTTTATAAAGAGTTTGCACAAATATCAACTCTTTTACATCACTTATCTTGGTCGAAACTCATCAACAAGATGCTAAAAATTTTGTACGTTTTTCAGCTCATTTTAATAATGTTTAAATAGTAGTTTTTAGGGTAATTCATGGATCATTTAGTATATCTTTAGGTGCATTTTGATATATTCATTTAGCTAATAATTTCCACTCAAATCAGCCACATTATACTTCATATGAACATCACGATTTATACAAGTTGTACATGTAAGAATACAACAATAACATGTCATTTTCGATCTTCAAACCAAGAGTATATGTCACGGCTACACATTGCACACACACAAACACATAACTTCGTACAACATGCTTGACATTCACATAACTCCCAACATACATATATGAACATAATCAACACCAAAACACATTACATCCCTAATTTCTACCAGCAAACATACCCAACCTACAAATCGATGGGAGCTAGTGATTGGGAACTTTTAAAGGGGAACAACTCTAGTTTCCGGAGTAGATTTATCTGAGTTCTAAGGATCTCTTGAGAAAGGGACTAAGAGTAAGCAAAACCCATACCTTTTATGTAGTTAAAATCTCTCTTGATTCCCAAAACCTTATCAAAAAATCACATCCAAATCCCCTCAAATTTAACACCAATTCAACGGAATAATCCTCCCTCTTGCGTTACGTTTTTGAATAGTTGTTTGTTTGTAATTTTCGTTGTGAGTTCTTCAAGTGTGAAGAACTTTGGGTTGTTTGTAATTTTCATTGTGAGTTCTTCAAGTGTGAAGAACTTTGGTTATGATTCTATTCTTGACATGGTTTAGAAAGAAGGAGAAAAAACCAATGATTTTGACATGACTTTGGAGGAAGATAGACGTGCAGAAGTGAAATTTCTTCTAGGAATTAGGAAGTTTTAGTTCCCCGGATTAGTCAAACTTAAGGACTGATTAGTTCTTAATAAAAAAATCTATTTTCCTTTTATTAAATCAATAATAATATAATTAATTAAGTTAATTTACCAATTTTAAATAAAAACAATTTAAATCATTTGGCTCCCACCTAGGGTTCGAACCCGGGTGGAGCAAGACTTTCTTAATTAAATAATTAATTACATATTTAGGGTAATTGAGATACTATTCTTAGCCTGGAAAAATACCATTTTACCCCTAGACCCTACAAACTTAAGATTTCCCCTTTTTAAGTTCGGTAAAGACTCATGCGGATAAATCTTCATATTCGGGAGCCCTACATGGATGGACCAAACCTTTCCTAGCTCAATTAAATCCCCAAATAAGTTTGATTAGTTGTAGAAAGGGTTCAGAGGTCTGGTTCTATGCACATCAATCCGTTTGAACCCGGTCTAATCGTAGGTATTCTATACACATTAAGCATTACTTAGCATATCAATTTTTGTAGGGTTGTTACATTGGTCATATCTCAAAATTAATATAAAGAAACCACATATAGGCTTATATAAATCATACTCAAATGAAAATGGGTTTAGTACGCCACTTTGTTTTTTTTAACAAAAACCGCCTTTTGTATTAGACCATACTGCCATATAAGATCAAAAACATTCCAAAAAGGCACATTGATTTTAAAAAACCATGCTATTTTATTTAACCCTTTAAAGTCTTATGCATAATCAGCAAGCCATACCAAGTAACAAAACAGGCTTACCTAACTCAAAACAAGTAAGATGATTTCACATACTTGAACCCATAACTACGCTACAAATCTTATCACATCAAGGAATACTCACAGACCTGAATAAAGTTTAATAATCATAATAACCAAGACCATTACTCATAAATCCTCATAAAGTTAACATGTTCAATGACCAAGTAAATCCCCATAACCTTACTCAATCAAGTAGTCCCAATAAGAAACCACAACCAATGTCCAACTTTAATAACATAATCCAAATACATGTTCATAAGGGTAATCATCATCATATAATACCATTTATATTGTAACATCAACATATCATCATATACATCATTATCATACACATACATAATATCAACTCCCTAAAGCTTCCATCAAGGCAAAATTAGTGCAATGCGTAAGTGGAGTCTCATACCCCTACCTACACGAAGTCAAACCTATCAAGTCACCTTAGTTTATACTTCATTGTTTAATTTTAGTTTATGAAACACTTGCCTTAACCAAAATAGACCACAATATCTAAGTGTGGAATCCGCTATTGTAAAAATTTACATTGATGGAAGGTGCTCTAGCGGCCAAAGTAAAACCAAACATAAATGTAGATTTCTAGGTGGATCCACTAGCTAGTCTTACTATGGGGGCAACATAGTTTAATAACTAAGAGATAGCATATTCCCTCTTCATACCACTTGGTAATTGGGCCCTCCTATCATAGGAATCTATTGGATAAGTGTTCCTCTCAGGGAAGTCAACATCACATTTAGAACTATAGGGTGAACCTTCCTCTTTGGGAACTCATCACCTCTCATTGTCAAGTTCACTCGATGCTAAGCTAAGTCCCTTTATTGAAATTTCATTAAGTGTTTATTAAAAATAATAACTTAGTTTAGGTCATAGGTTTTATCCCTTGTATAATCATCATCATCATATTTCAATAATAATTGCATGAGTATAAATCCTTTCATTACAACTCATATAAATGAGGTCAAGTCATTATATATCATTACATAATAAGGCACATTAGTAAGCATCAACATCGGTAAAATATTTATATCTTAATCAACCTCACAACCATAATCAAGACATTTCAATTTAACATCATACCACTTTATCAATCCTAAATAAGGCATAATCCAACACAACATCATGATTTAATCACAATTAACCACAAGTTGAAGTAAAGAATAGGGATTACAAGACTTACCAAGACTTCATCATATTTCATCATCAACTTCTTACCATCAACTCTTTATTCAACCCAATTAGGTGATAACATCAACATAATCCAGCAACCAGCATGATAATAAGGCTAGAAGAATAACTACACCATAATTCAATACCAAATAAAAGCTTAAGACAAGATACTCAGGTCAATTCTCAACCTAGATCACTTCTCAAAAACCAGTATGAAAGGTTGCAATTTACTCTAATTTGTTCATAATTATTGCAAAAACATCATCTATTAGTAACTCAACCAATAATCAAGTCAATTGAATCAATCACAACCAAATTCACATCAAGATCAAACCTAGGGTTAAGGGTTAAGATCATGTTCTTCTATTTAGATCAAACCATCATAAATTAACAAAATAAAGTTAAAATACATGTTAATCTATTCATTTTATCCTAAATAAACCATAAACAACTCAATTCATAACATCAAATTCGTAATTGGATGAAAACCCAACTTTTAGAAATACTTTGAAGGAGTCCTTTGAGGAAAGAAGTCACAAAGGTGAATTAGATCCCATATTTTAACGTTTGATGAAGATTTGATTGTGAAATTTTACTTTTCCATTCCCCAAAACCTCCCCTTAGCCTGTCTTCAATGGTGTCTTCCAATAGAGAGAGAAAGAAGAGAGAATGGAGTGTTTATTTTTGTGAGGTGTGTGTAGACTAATGAGGGTTGGGGTCTTTATATGGGGGTTAATTATCCTAATTAGACTCCCTTAAAACCCTAATTATCAACCTAATCCCTTAACTAATTAAATTAACCAACTTAAAACGTGCAGGAAGACTTGACCCTTAAAGAAGAGACCTCGAACGACGGGCCTTGTGTGAGTCAATGACTTGGCCCCCCTCCGTCCTGAACACTCGTCGTTTTTTTTAGAGACTTTTCCAGGAGAGGGATTACCCATTTTGGAAATTTTTGGGAAGACGGTTGGCATCTACGCCCCCGATCCACACATGAGCCGACATTCGCCTTCCGTGGTTGCACACTACCATGGCAATGTTGCCTACGTGCTAGGGTCCTCCTCAAGGGCCCTTGGTTTTTCCTTGGGGAGTCCTACCCGGATGTTGCGACCACGAATTCACACTAAACACATGTTATACACCCTTCCACCTCATTTAATGAATTTCTGACTACTAAAAGTTGGTGAAATAAGCTAAGGCACGCTAGTACATCCTTGAACCAAATTTCCAAATGTCATGGACGTTCTTAGACGTTTTTGTTTCAAAACCTTCTAAATGACTTATATTCACCATCATAGTCCTAAAAACAGTTTCTAGACCTCAATACAGCTATGTTAGGCTTTAAGAAAAGTCTTGGATTTCGAAATGTTACATACCCCCCCCCCCCCTTAGGAACATCCGTCCCCTAATGACACTAAAATTCATTTTAAGAAAGGAATAGACTGAAGACTACAAGCCCAACCAATCAACAATATCAATAAAACATAAATAACTTCATTTCAACAAGGCAATTTTAGAACTTCAATTACCACACATAAAGCTCAAACACTTCATCATGAGGCATTTCCTTCTCACACGAGCTCAACATACATTACATGAGTCAATTAGCACAAAGTTCACTTATCAACTTGACACATAACTTTTCACTAAGACTCACCATGTCAAAATACACAACGTAACTTAAACAAATCAAAAGGAAAAATATCAAGTTTTATGCGCCAAATTCACTGTAACTTACTGTAATGCAACCCCAAAAATGCACATTTTTGCAAGACTTCACAAAAAGTCATGAAACTTCAATTTGTAGTAATATTTATATTATTAAAAAAGAATGACTAACCCTAATTATAAAAAAATATGAGGGTAAAGGGACTTCATGTCGGCCTCGTCCTATCATGTTGAATCCTCAACTAGGTGATTTTTCCATAAAACTTTTACAAAAACCACCTCTTTATTCCTTAACTTCTTGACTTGCCTATCAAGAACTTGAACCGTAGATTCCTCATAAGAGAGGTTATCCTTGACACGAAGACCTTCAATAGGAAGACTGGATAGAGGATCATAGATACACTTCTTCAACATAGAAATATGGAAAACCGAATGAACCGAAGCCAATTCACTAGGGAGTTTCAATTCATAGGCAACCTTACCAACTCTTTTTAAGATTTCATAGGGACCCACATAACAAGGACTCAACTTCCCTTTCTTGCCAAATCTAACCACCCCTTTCATTGGTGAAATTTCAAATAACACCTTATCACCTTCTCAAACTCCAAAATTCCCCCACCCCCCCCCACCCCCACCCCCCCCCCCCCTTTTTTTTTTGGTGTTTTGCTTTTTTTTTTTTGTTGGTTTTTGTTTTTTTTTGTTTGTTTGTGGTGGTTTTTTTGTTTTTTTTTTTGTTGGTTTTTTTTGGTTTTTGTGTTTGTTTTGTTTTGTTGTTTTTTTTTTTTTTTTTTTTTGTGTTTTTTTGTTTTTTTTTCGTTTCTTTTTTTTTTTTTTGTTATTTTTTTTATAGATGAGTTGGTATTGTTTTTTGTGTTGTTTTCCCCCCCCCGCCCCCCCCCGCCCCCCCCCCCCCCCCCCCCCCACGCCCCCCGCGCCCCCCCCGCACCCACCACCCCCCCCCCCCCCCCCCCTCCCCCCCGCCGCCCCCCCCCACACCCCCAACCCCCCCCCACCCACCCCCCACCCCCCCCCACACCCCCACCCCCCCATCACCCCCCCCCTTTTTTTTTTTTTTTTTTTTTTTTTTTGTTTTTCCCCCCCCCCCCCCCACACCCCCCCCCCCCCCCCCCCCCCCCCCCCACCCCTCCACAACCCCACCCCCCCACCCCCCAACACCCCCCCCCCTATGCTCGGCATAAGAACTTTTACTTACTATAGGCCATTTTGCAAACCGGTTTCTTTATGATTGAAAAAACTTTCTCCAGTCTTATAACCACATCGTGACGCCCATAAGCGAAGGCACTCACACTTCAAACCATCAAATTGGAGACCTACATCTCCTACCATAAAAATCTTCATAGGGAGTCATGGAAATAGATGAATGAAAACTATTATTATAAGAAAGCTCCACCAAAGTTAAATGCTTAACCCAATTTCCCTTAAAATATATAATACAAGCCCAAAGCCTATCCTCAATGGTTTGAATAATATGTTACGCTCGACCATCCGTTTGAGGATGAAAAGCGGTACTCAACTTCACCTTAGTACTTAACCTTTTTTTGAATGACCTCCAAAACCTAGATGTCAATTGTGCACCCCGTTCGGATATGATGGATAAATGAATACCATGACGACACACAATCTCATCTATGAAGATCCTAGCAAAATATTCCTCCGAATAAGTAGAACTGACGGCAATAAAATGAGCGGACTTGGTCAACCTACGCAAAAACACCCATATAGAATCATATGATTTTTTAGTCCGAGGAAAACCCACTACAAAATCCATATTGATGTATTCGCACTTCCAAGTAGGAAATTGGATCTCTTGTAGTAAGTCACCCGACTTGTGATGTTCGGCTTTTACTTGTTGGCAATTGGACACTTTGCAACAAACTACGCTATGTCCTTCTTAGAAACTTCCAACCAATATATCTCCCTTAGATCATGGTACATTTTTGTCGAACCCGGATGAATGGAGTAGCGGGACCCATGGGCTTCCTAAAAGATCCGGTCCCTCAAACCATCTACATTGGGAATAAACAACTCCCTTGGTACCTTAACTCACTATCCCTCTTAAGGAGAATGACTCATTTGATAAACCGAGAACCAATTCTTTAAACTCCATCAATGGTTGATCATGGTGTTGTTTGGACTTCACCTCAACCACTAAAATACGGGTCGAAGTTAAGATGGATCATGAATCCACCATTCGGAGAATCTTCCAACCGCACACAACTCCCCGACCAACCCTGCTAACAATATCCGCTCCGTCCTCAACCGCGGCGCGGGATTCCCAGTGTTCGCGCTAACGTATTTCTTTGACTGCATGTATATATGAAACACTACCCATAGTCATACGACTTAGAGCATCCGCCAGGACATTGGCCTTGCCAGGGTGATAGAGGATACTCATATCGTAATCTTTCAACGATTTTAACCACCTTATTTGTCGTAGATTCAACTCCTTTTGGGTAAAAAGATATTGGCGACTCTTGTGGTAGTGAAGACATCAACATGAACACCATACAAGTAGTGCCTCAAAATTTTCAAAGCAAACACCACAGCTGCTAACTCAAGGTCATGAGTGGGATAGTTTCTCTCATGGATTTTAAGTTTCCTAGAAGCATAGTCTATCACCTTCACATGTTGCATAAGCACGCACCCTAAACCCATACGGGATGCATCACAATACACAAACAACCCTTTTGTACCCTATGGTAAAGTCAACACAGGAGTGAAAGTAATCCTATCTATCAACATTTGGACGCTCTTTTTCACATGCCTCTGACCACTCAAATTTTCTACACTTTTGGGTCAAAGTAGTCAGGGAGATGCAATGGATGAAAATCCATCCACAAACCTCCGGTAATAACCTCCTAGACCCAAGAAACTTTGAATGTCAGTGTGAGTCAATGTTCTAGGCAAATTTTTCACCGCCTCCGTTACCTTGGGTGTACCTCAACTCCTTCACTAGAAATGATATTCCCAAGAAATGTCACCGACCTCAACCAAAACTCACACTTGCTATACTTGGAAAACAATTGTTGTTCCTTAAGGGTTTGTAACACTACCCTTAAATGTCACATGTGATCACTCTCATTTTTTTAATATACCAAGATGTCATCAATAAACACAATAACAACGGAACATTAGTGAGACCAAAACACATTACCAAGAACACATAGTCCCCATATCTAGTCCGAAATGTTGTATTTGGTACATCAGCACCTCTAACCCTAAGTAGTTGTCCCCTTGGAGTTGATCAAATAAGTCGTCAATCAAAGGGAGAGGACACTTATTCTTAATAGTGACCTTGTTGAATTGGCGGTAATCAATACACATTCTCAAGGACCCATCCTTCTTATTTACAAATAACACTAGAGCACCCCACGGAGAAATACAAGGCCTTATAAAGCCCTTGTCTAGTAAATCTTTGAGTTGACCCTTCAACTCCTTCAATTCGGCCGGAGCCATCCGGTAAGGATGGATTGAAATGGTATTCATTTTCGGTAGCAAATCGATATCAAAATCAATTTTCCGTTCGGAGGAATACTGAGAAGGTCATCAGGAAATACCTCCAGAAATTATCTCACTACGGGGACCGACTCAATGGGATGAATTTTGGAGTCTAAATCTTGGACTCTTAATATGTTATATAGAAAACCCTTAGAGATCATTTTGCATGCTTTTAGATAAGGGATGATACGACGTCTAGGAATAGAATTTCCCCCTTTCCACTCAACAATGAATTCAATTGGAAAGTTGAACCTCACCACCCTTGTCCTAACAATCAATAGAGGCAAAGCATGCATGCAACCAATCCATACCCAATATAATATCAAAATCTAGCATATCTAGTTCTACTAGATCAACATGAGAAACTCTATTGGGCAACATTATAGGACAATTCCTATACACCCTTTTTGCAACAACCGACTCACCCACCAGTGAAGACACTATAAAACATTCAGGCAAAATATTGGGTAAAATGTCAAACTCTTTAGCTACAAAAGGTGTAACAAATGACAAGGTATCACTCGGATCACGTAAAGCATATGCATCAATAGTAAAGACTTTCAACAAACTAGTCACCACGACGGGAGATGTCTTTCACTCACCCCTAGAGCGAAGAGCATAGAAGTGGTTCTTCTTAGGAGAATCACTAGAACCACTTGCTTGAGCATGACCACCCTTCTCTTGATCCTTCAAGTTTGGACAATCTCTCACCTTGTGCCACTCTTGCCACAACCAAAGTATTTTCCCGTTCCTACCAAGCATTCACCAAGATGGCCCTTTCCACACTTGGCACATATAGGATTCTCATTTGAGGATTTTCCACTCATTCCCTTTTAGGATCTAGTCTTTGACATATTTTGATCACGAGCCTTAGGGAATTCGGATGGAACTTGATTAGAGAACCTTTTCTTGAATCTAGGCTTTTCTTGGATCTCAAGCCTATTCTTTGTAGCACCACCATCAAATGATCTTGCCCTCTTAGCATCTCTACTATTTCTCTCAGACCTTGCCTATTATCCCGCCATTGCATAAACCATGCTTGACCCACGTCCTTGAGTAGATAGGTGTCCAACTCGTCATTCTCACTTGTGGACAAACCCATAGCTAAAAGTATCTTAGAGACTTAATCGATTAAGTCTAAGGGGTATTCATCAACCATAATACTCCGTTCAGCTTGACCATCCGTCATGGGATGAAAAGTGGTACTAAGATTATCCTTCGTACCAATCCCACTTTGGAAAGCTTTCCAAAAATTAGAGGTAAATTTAGTACCTCTATCCAAAATTATTGGAAAAGGGGCTTCTTGTAACTTTACTACCTCTTTAATGTACAATTTGGCATAATCCTCTGCCGAATATGTGACTTTGATGGGAAGGAAATATGCATACTTGGTTAGCCTATCCATAATGACCCATATTGAGTCATGTTGACTTCTAGCACGAGGAAACTCCACTACAAAGTCCATGTTAATATCCTCCCATTTCCGTGTAGGAATATCTATATTTTCAGTAAAGCCACCTGGCCTTTGATGCTCTGCTTTCACTTGTTGGCAATTTGGACACTTAACAATAATGTCTACTATGTCCTTTTTCATACCATTCCACCAATATGTTTCTCGTAAGTCGCGGTACATCTTTGTAGCATCAGGGTAAATGGAATACGGGGATCCATAACCCTCTTCCATGATTAATTCCCTTAAACCATCAACATACAGTACACACAACCTTCCTTGGTTCCTAAGTACCCCATCTTCTCCTTGAGAGAAAGACTCATTAGATTTACTAAGGTCGTCTCCATCAACTCCATTAATTGAGGATCAAGGTGTTTCTTGGATTTCACCCAAAACACTAAATATAATTCGGGGTTGTGGCGAACCACGAAACCACCCTTTAGAGAGTCTTCTATTCGGACACCCAAATGAGCCAACCTATGAACCTCTTTTACTAGATCCTTATTATCATCAACCACATTCACACTACCCATCAACACTCTACTCAAAGCATCCACTACAACATTAGCTTTTCCGAGAAGGTAAAGGACACTCATGTCATAGTCCTTTGAATGTTCCAACCATCATCTTTGAAATAGGTTCAAGTTTTTTTGAGGAAACACATATTGTAATATCTTGTAATCGGTGAATACAAAAACATGTACCCCATAGAGATAATGTCTCCAAATTTTCTATGCAAGGGATTTGGGAGTTATGTAATTATAAAAGTATAAAGGTTATGTTTTTTATCTTTTACACTTAAACATGAACAATATAGGAGAAGTAAGTTCTCTTGAATAAATGTATTTTTGGTTGACCTAATAACCTAAAATTAATCAAGAAATGATGAACTAGTATAGCTTTAAGTTTTCTCGAATAGTCTCTTCGTGTTTAGTTGAGTTGGTAAGATATGACCAAGTTGTATTAGCTTGTGATGGTGGGTCGCATGATATCTTCAGGTTATAAATGTCATGATAGCTTTGGATGGAGGAAGTAAGGTCTCTCATGTTTAGCCTTGCATGTGTTGCTCGAATGCTTTATCGTGGTAGTTTGGGGATGATGGTTTCCATGGTATCTTCAGATTGAGTGATGAAACTTTCCTTAGCCTAAAGTAGCATGATTAGATACCCTTCATGATAGCCTCATTTAGATAGGCCAAAACTATTACATGGTACCTCTAGGGGAAAGGCCTATATTCTCCTAATGGTATTTTGACTTGCATGGAAATTGCATATCTTGTTAGCTTTAATTTCATGCAAGGTGCATTTTTTGGAATTGAATGAGATTAGTTTCTCATGATAACTAAGGGTTATGAATTGACGCTCCACTATGATTAGCTTGAATCTACATGATTGGTTGCTTGACAGTTAGGTCGATACATATGTATCCTTCCTTTTTTTTTCTTGGATTAGGTTAGTCTAGACAAGCACTCAGTATGGATAGTAGTATGGATTTCAATACATATATGGCACATGTATGACATGAACACAATGAGATTTATGTTTAGGTTGGGTAGTGTCTATGCTTTCTTTTCATGACATTATTAACTTAAAATGGTAGTTCCTTGTCAATAATAAGTAGGTTCACTAGAGACTCATAAACATAAATGAAAGAGAATAGGGTGAGTTCAAAATATGCTTAGTGTGTGAGGTAGAGTCGGATGCTTCACATAAATTGCAGAAGTGTTCTTTGAGGTTGCCAAGGGGAATAGTGCTCACATGCTATTATGAAACAAAGTATTAGTTATGATATTGGATTATGATCTAGAATGATGAAATAGAGGTACTTAACTTTGGAAGTATTATGGGATGCTACCTTTGTCTGTAACAAGTACACTTGGAGGTGGTTTGCTAAGTAGTTCAGTTGAGTAAGAAGGACAATTGTGTATGTATGAACTCTAATATGTTTTATGATGATTTATTATGTTTATTATATTCATGTTATTCTTATGCTTTTAACTCTTATGATTATGTCTATTGTTGACTAACAATTTTGAGATATCTTATGTTTGGTATGATAGTGTCCATACTTTGTACATGTCATACTAATGCATTTATGTGTACATTATAATACAATGTAGGGTCTGATTAGATTTATTGGCTTTAAAGGTTAGAGTTCCAAGGCTTCAAAGTAAAGAAGATTGGCGAGTCCTCATGAATTCGAGGACACCAACCGTACATTTTTTATTTATGTTACTTTCTATGTTTAGACTTTTATGGGTTTTGACCCAAGATTATTGTACTCATGTTGTCATAGACGGTTTTTTAGACATATTTTATATGTTTTATGAAATTATTCAGCATTATGTTTTGAAGAAAAATATTTATTTGTGCGTTGATTATTTAATATATGTTATGAATGATGTCTAAGGTCATGTAAAAGACCTTCGAGAGGTCAAGTACGACGTGTTACGACTTGAAGGGTGACCTACCTTCTAGGGTGTAGTTTGGGTCATAATAAAATTGGTATCATAGTGTAATGATATGAAATGGTCTTAGGATGTCTCAAAACCACATTTAGTAGAGTCTTGTTTATTGGTGTGACTGTTGAAACATCTATGAGTAGGAGGCTATGGGATGCTTAGGAAAGTTTAACTTCTTCATTCTTCAAGTTGTGCCCTAGATTTTAGATTTATTAAGCCCTTCTTCTAATGTTTTCCTATGGTTTTTTCTAGGTTATGTCTAACAGCAGAGCTAATGCTTGAAGGGAAGAAGATGGAAATAAGAATCAAGAAGTTACTCCACAAGGATATCCAATCCCTCTTCAAGTTCCTAATTCTCGACAAGGGAGGAATATCACTCTAGAAGAGTTTCGGACCTCTATGAACTTGTTGGCTCAAACCTTGAAAGCTCATGTGTATTAAAGAGTTATTGAGGATAAACCATCCGAAATTTAGTGGATCCAAGGTGGAGGAGGATCAAAATGGGTTCATAGATGAGGTTTATACAAATCTTGCTATTATGGGTTTTAATTCTAATGAGAAAGCGGAGCTAGCCACTTACCAATCGAAAGATGTAGCTCATGCTTGTCATGAGCAATGGAAGGATTTTAGGCCACTTAGGGCTGATCCCATAGAGTGGGAGACTTTTATGTTGTCTTTCCTTGATCGTTTTTTCTAGGGAGTTGACGCACGCTAAGTTGGAGGAATTCATAAACCTCAAGCAAGAAAAGTTGAGTGTTAAGGAGTATGCCTAGAATTTCATTCTTTTGTTTAAGTATGCTTCAAGCTTTGTAGTGCACCCTAATGACTTGATGAATAGGTTTATGACGGAGTGTGTAAACTCGTAGAAGAGGAGTGTTGTATTACAATTCTTGTTGATGATATGCACATCTCCCAACCGATATTGCTTGCTCATCAAATAGAGGAATCCACAGATAGGAAGGAGATAAAGAAGAGTAGGATGGAAAATGATGGTTCCAATGGAAAAGGTCGTTCTATGAATCAAAAAAAAATTTCCTTGCAAGGCTATTTTACTACTACTAGGTATTATGATTATAGGGTGTTCAAACCACAATGGAAGAGCAATGAGTACTCCCGACCTACTTGCCCTAGGTGTGGTAAGAAACATGAGGGTAGTTCTTTGGCTGGTAAGGATGGCTGCTATGGATGTGGTGAAAGTTGTCACATAATGAAGGATTTCCATAAGGCAAAGGATAATGTGAGAGAAGGAAATTAACTTTCTTCCAAAAGGATGGAAGATTTTCCTCAAAGGAAGAATAAGTTCTACGCTCTTTGATCCAAGGGTGATCTCAAATGATCTCCTTATGTCCCTTTCTAATATGTGTTTCATTAATGATTTAAGAACATTTTTAGAATTTCTTATGACTATGATATGCCTTGTGATATTGATGTTCTCCCAATAATGATGAATTGATATTAGAAAGACATGTTTATCTTAATTTGAAGTAGGGATCAGGAGCCTTTTTCATAAGGTCTTTATATGGTTATATGTAGATATTTTCATCTTTGAATCATATTATCTTATTTATTCGGGTATGTGCATTTGTGCATAATTCATATACGATGGGCTTCTAGTTTTTGGATGGTCCTTTAAGAAGTTTTTAAGAAGGTGCCACTCGAGGACGAATGTTTTCCACGTGGGGGATATTGTAAGGAGCCCAGAATGATTTATTTCTATATAGAGCCTAACATATGTTTCCTAATCTTATAAGGTCTTAAAATGAATAATTCTAGTGTCGAGAGAGAGTGTATGGATTTTTGAAGAGTTTGTAGGTCAAATGTCCAAGAACATCAAAGACATTCAAAACATAACCTTGAGACGTGCTTGGGTGCCTTTGTATGTTTCATTGAGGTTTTAGGTAGTGTATTGGGATCAAATTCATAAGGGAGGTTCCTAACATATACAAAGATGTATTAAGGGTGGAAAAATCAAAGCACGACTCCTCAAGGAGCAACCAAATTATCCTTGAAGAGGACGCTAAAGATGGAAGTACACTGCCTTGAAAGTGTACAAACGACGCCCCGTAGTCCAAGGAAATGACCCATCGATCGGGTACGTTGCTCCAAACTAAGGCTTGTGATTTTAAGCACCCAAAAAGAGTCCTCTGACAAAAATGATGATTTCCTGTATGGCCCGTCGATTGGTTGACGCCCCGTACGTTGTCCTCATCGATTGAGCCAACAACTTTTTTGCAAGCATTAGGCAAAGGGTGGGGCGATATCGTAAATTTGTTTAACGTGCAAATAAATGCAGGGGCTGTTATTTTAGGCTATTTTGTGTATTTATGAGTATTTAAACAATAAAATACACATTTAGACTACACACTCCAAATAAAAATCTCCCCCTCTCCAAAATATTCTCAAGAACACCATAGAAGAATAGAGAAATTGGGAGCTGCTCCTAGGACAAAACAACAAAGTATTCAATATGGGATTAAGGCTATAAGCTAATGTATTTAAATATTCTTCATTAATGGATTCTCCAATCCCTGAAGTCCCACTAGTTTCCCTCAATTGTAAATCCAAAATACCCCAATTTAGGAAAGGGTATGTTGCATTATGGGTAAGGCTTGATTGTGTCCCAATTTAGTGTCTAGCTTTCAAATATGTTCATATGATTATTATGTGATATTTTATGAGATTTTTTATGTTGAATTGTAGTATTTGATGTTGAAGGTGAACATGGTGAATTTAGGCCATTATAGTCAAGATGAAAATTCTAAGTTGATCTTTTTATTTCCATTGTCTTGTATGCTATTTGATCATGATTGAATAACCTAGATATGAATTGAACTAGGCCTAATTTATCTAGTATGGTCTTGACTTTTAAAGTTAGATTGTAACCTATGTGATCAGGCATGCCTAGACTTACCTTCTAATGGTCAAATTGAATGAATGAGGTTATAATTAAACATAGATCATGATTAATTAAACATAGTAATCGATTAAGGGGTTGGTATTCCATTTTTTATAGGGCTTTGAGAGTGAAATCATTAAGAAGCATGTTCTCTAACATAGATGGATTCTTTTTTGACCTAATAACCAAAAATTAATCAAGACATGATGTACTATTAAAGCTTGAAGTTGTATGGAATAGCCTATTCTTGTTTTGTTGAGTTTGTAATATAAGACAAAGTTGTGTTAGCTTGAGATTGAGCAAGTTAGATTTGTTGTGATTAGCTTGGTTTTGTGTTACTAGGATGTATGATCATGATAGGTTTGAGATGATGAATTCTATGGTATCTTGGGATTGTATAATGAAGATCTCCCAAGAATAGCATGAAGTAGAACAAATAGAGTGGCTTCATGATAGGTTGACTTGGTTAGGCCAAAGCCATTTCATTGTAATATTACAGGAAAGGTCAATACTCTCCTAATGTTAGCTTGACTTGCATGCAAGATGCATATTATGTTAGATTAACATGCATGCAAGGTGCCTTTTATTGAATACATTGAGATTAGTTTCGAATGATTGTTTGGGGTTGAGGATTCATTCTCCCATATGATTAGCTTGCATCTACATGATTCGTTGCATGGTGGTTAGGTTGGTACTTGTGAATCCTTCCTTTTTTAGCATTGATTAGGTTAGTCTAGAGATGTACTTAATATGTATATTATTATGGGATGCTATCCATACATGGCACAAGTATGACTTGAAACTACCTATGACATGACCCTATGAGATGTATGACATGATTGATTAAAAATGATAGTTCCTTGTCAACGTGAAGTAGGTATACTAGAGACTCCTAAACAAAAATGAAACAGAATAGGGTAACTTTAAATTATTCTTTGTGTGTGAGGTAGAATGGGACGTTCTCATGCATTGCACAATCGTGCTTTGAGGTGGCCTAGGGGCATAGAGCTCACATGCTATGATAAAACTAAGTCTTATTTATGAGAGTGGACTGTGTTCAAGAAAGCCGAAATAGAGGTACTTAGCTTTTGTAGTATTATGGGACGCTACCTTAGCCTTGAAAAAGCATACTTGGAGGTGGCTTGCTAAGTAATTAACTTGAGTAAGAATCTTATATTCTTTATGATACTTCCTTATTATTATGATATGCATTTTATGCTTATGCCTTTGTCTCTTATGTTTATGTCTATTGTTGACTAACTCTTTGAGATATCTTATGATTTGTACGATAGTTTCCATACTTAGTAAATGTCGTACTAACGCATATTCGTGCCTACATTCTAATACAATGAAGGGTATTGAGAATATTGATTGGATTTGTAGGGTAGTGTTCCAAGAAGAAAAGATTGGTGGGTCCTCGTACCATCCTAGGACACCACCACTATGTTCTCTTTTATGTTCTTTTTTATGTTTTGACTTTTATGGGTTGTGAGCCAAGACAATTGTACTCATGTTTTCATATATGGTTTTCGAGACATATGTTAGAATTTTTATGAAATGAATCCGCATAATTTTTTGATCAAAGTTTTAATTCGGAGCTACTTTTCGTATATATTGATGAATGATCACTAAGGGATTCTAAAAGCCCTCAGAGAGATGAAATACGCCGTGTTCTAACATGAAGTATTCCCTACCCTCTAGGGTTTACTTTGTGTACTGACAGGTTTAGAATACATATTAGAGTATTAGGGTCAAAATGTCCGGGTATGACTTCCGAAAGACCATCCTAAGGTTCCTCAAGGAGGACCGTAACTTTTGGCCATAGAAACTATAAAATTATAATGTGCAACCACAAAAGAAATGATAGACCATCGATGGACGTATGGCTCGTCGTTTGGTCTTATTTGTTAGTACATAGAAATGTTACCATAAGGCTGTGAAAACAGGTCTCTTAACAAATCCATGATAACCAGTACGGTCAATGGTCTGGTCGACTCCTCATGGATTGGGTTTCACTATCGAATTTCAGTTAAGTTAAGGGCAATTATTTAATTATTTACTCAATTAATTATTTACTTATTTAGGGGTTGTCTATATAGTTATTTGAGGACTATAAAAGGGTCATAACTCACTAAATTAACCTAACACCTCATAATTCCCAAAACCCAATTAGCTCCATCTTCTTTCTACTTTCTCTCACTACCCTTAAGACCCAACAAAATAGCAAGGTCAAGCTTCACTAGGGTTTCAAGATCAAGGCTTTCTTCTTCAATTTCTAAATGAATTATCAAGGTATTCACTCTTTGGACTTATTTCCCTAAAAAATTATTCAAAGTTTGATTTTGAAAGATGTCAAACTATTTTTTTCAACTTATTACGTGGGTTATCTTATAAATTTGGTTAACGTTGTATTGTTTTCATTAATAGTGATAGATTATGATTGTTTTGTAGTGGATTATTGTTTTTTCTTAGACTTTGATCTAATTTTTCTAAAATGTCCATTAATGCCCCTTTTCCCTAAATCTAACTATAAATTAGATTGATAGCTGATTAGGTATGTTATAATTAGATGTATTGTTGCTTAAGTTACTATATGTTATGATGGTGATTGAATAATTTCATAAATATTGTGGAATTTAGTGTATGATCTTGTTGTTTATCTTGGAATCCATCGATATGACTTTTAAGATCATGACTACTTTGCTTCAATTATTTTTGTGTAATCTTGATGATGATATTCATTTGATGTATGAATATGTGAACAGAATAGAAAGATGATGATATAATGAATATGATAGAATGTTATGAATATGTTCAATGTGAGATCTCTCTAGGTGTATTATCATGCAAGGTTTAAATTTATTCACATGTGTGCATTATTATTATTATATGAATACGATGTGATAATCTCAGGAAATGCTGGGTTGTGATTAAAGAAAGTTCTCATTCTAAACATAAGATCTATAACCATGATTATACAAGGGTTTAGTCCATGATGACTATATTGTAAACTAATTTTAAGGATGACTTAAAGACATTTCAAAAAGTAATTTAAGCTTAGCACCGAGCAAACTAGATATGAGAGGTGTCCTTTCCCAATGAGGGAAGGTAGGTTCACTATTGTTCTCATGAGAGACTACAATACAATGTGCATAAAATAGTTTTTAGATAATGTCCTAGTCCCTTAACTATGTGCCTCCATAGAATGAGTAGATAGTGGATCCATGTAGAATGTTATGTTCATGTATGGTTACCTTGGTAAGTAGTCCACCTTCTTTCAGTGTAGGATTTTCTGACACCATATTGCCTTTTAAGCTCATATGGTCTATTGCGGTTATGGTGAATGTTCGCATAAGTTAAATGAATGAAAGTAATTAATATGGACCCTAAATAGGGTGACTTAAGTGGTTCTAATTAGTGTAGGTAAGGCTATGAGACTCTACTTATGCATTGCACAAGTTGACTTTAAGGGGAATCATATGTGGATATTCTTATGTACTTATGTTATGAATGAAATGCATAATGTTGGCTTTACACGATTTTGATCTGATACGATGTTGATTTCATTTGATGAACATGCTATTGGTCTAAATTTTAATGTATGATGATGACTAGGCATGAAACGATGTTATATGAGGTATAGACTTTTCTTGTGATCTCCTTACTAGTTGAATTAGTTTATGTGGGGTTATTGGGCTTACATGAGCATTACACTAAATGGCTTTTATTGAGATTGTGAGTAACCGTCTTGTAAGTTTTGATGAAGTAAACTTTACGATATGAAATGTTATTTATGTCTATATTATGATGTTATTCTTGTATATAAGTATGACTCTCTGTTAATGTTTACATGATGATGGACTTGTATATGTTCTTGTGTGTGCATAAAGGCTTTCAAAGTAACTTGGAATGCTATTTAACAAAATATTGTTTTGTGCATATTTTCAATGGTTTTACTTGCATATTTTCCCATTATTCGTACATATTTTTTGTGCTAACCCATATTCTCTCTATTTCTACAATAATGTAAATTCGGGCCATTTAAGAGCTACAAGGACCTTTTCAAGGAAGACTTTGATAGTTCCCATGTCTTTTATGAGTCGTCAAGCCCGAGGATGATGCCACTATTCTAGCTTTACTATTTTGACTATAACTATGAAAATGATTGATTTCTTATCTTTTGAGACTCTGTTGTAACTTTTATATGGGACATATTGTAATAGTGTAAGGGCTATGTCCCAATCTTTCTAATTCTATAATAGATGGTTACATGTGAGACAATAATAGAATATGTTGTTAAATGAGAAGTCTAATGAAACTTCATATATGGATAAATGAGAAGTCTATATTTACTTCAAATAAAAAGTTTTTGCCACATTTTACATACCTATGATATGCGATGATGTATGATAAGGTCTAGTTTTAGACCTCATCGGGAATGTAGACATCGGTAACGTCCAAGGGGTGCTCCCCGGTTGTGACAAGGATGGAGCATACATAGAAAATAGGGTAAATTTCAAGGAATACACCACAATAATTATGTTACCTTGCCTAAGGTTCATAAACTTCTTAACCTTAACCTCCCTCTTTTCATGGGGAAAGTATATCTTGAAGAATGCTTCCTTAAACTGTTCCCATTATATGTGACCCTATTTAACTGGTTTATTATCTTTTCACTTCCATCACTCTTTCTTTAATCCAACTCCACTTTCTCCCTATAAGTCATTCACATAGAACTCAACACCTAATTAACACAATCTAGATACTCTTAGGGATACCATAGATCCAAGAAAAGTAGGATGATTCATCCTCACAAATACTCTAAACTTGTATGCCATGGTACACTCAATAGCATTGATTCTAGGCCCTATATCTCGATTTGCTTAAGTCGTCATGGATTAGGCTAGGTAGGACAATCTCCTCTAATTTTCTCATTACTCATGTCTAGGGGAACCACTGGAACCTCATTCCCTTGATTAGCTTTTGATACTTGTTTACCGTGAGGAACTTAAATACCTTGTAGAACTTGTTTACCTTGGGGAGGAACTCCCCTTTTCACCACTTACTCATCCACTCTTCTTGAAGGCATCTTTGTTTTATTCATATTCTTTAAATAGAATAGAACAGATTATGAAAAGAATCTTATAACCTCAACCGTATGGGACAGGACCACGGTAATGAAGAAAGTGAAACTTCTATAGTCCTATATCCTCTCGATCATAGATGTGCCACGACTCACCACCAATGGATAAGACTCTACTAGACATGACATGTTAGACTTGAAACGTAAATACTAATACATAACCTTATGTTTTGATACAAAGTTATTAATTACCCAGGGGTAGAACCTAGAAGTTACATAGCGTACTCGATCCCTCGGAGGTCTTTTACATGACCTTAGACATCTTTCATCGCATATATATGAAAAGTACTACGGAATTAAAACTTTTAATCATAATAATGAAACACTTTTGAAAATCATAAGAATGAACTAAGTCTCATCATACCCATCTTATATACTTATTATATCATTGGATCAGAGCCCTTATATAAATTGCAAATAAATTATAATCTATTACAAAGTCTTTTACAAAAGAAAACTAAAACATGAATCATGTTTTCGAACATATGAGGACATACCAATCTTGTGAGAGTGTCATATCCCAAGCTTGAACTTATAAAAGAATCCTCACTTGCCACATACACTTGTAGAAATAAAATAAGATATGGAATTAGAACAGGATGAAACTTACTGCAATTTTTAGGTAAATGATTTTCTTTTTTAAACAAATAAATGAACAGAATAATTAGCCAAAACCAAAGGGGCATTTCTGGTAAATTGAAAATTAAAATAGATATTTTTCAAAAAAACTAACAAACTCAATATTATTTATTTTTTTATTCTAGCTACACCATAAGTGAATCTCTACTCTATATTATTTAGTTTATGCTTCCCAGAAGTTCTCATTGATGAAAACTAAAGTACACTTATCTTTTGTATCACTTTCATAATTGTTTAAAACATTGTAATATGCCACCTTTCGGAATACAACTTCTTAATGGGAATGAAATATATGATAGCCTGTCAATTCATCTTATTGTGTTTCTTTTTGCACTCTCTTTGTTAGTGGGATCGTCGTAAGAGGCCGACATAATAGAAGCTCTTCAGCATTCTTTCTTCCAGGTTGATTTAACTGCTAAATTAGAGGCCTAGTATTCTTTTCACTAACCATTTTATATTTTTCTTTCTTGAATTTAAATGTGGAAAAACAATTGATCTTTAGAGTTACACGCAAAAACTTACCTTCTTTATTGTGATGCATATTCAATTGTTTCTCACTGAAAACTTTGTAACAGGTGTACAAACAAAGATTTATCTGAATTATTAGTTATGTTTTCCTTGGAAACTACCATTGCTTAATTTTCCCATCTCACAGACGAGATAAATGTTGGTGCTAGATGTAGGTGTCTTCTCGAGTGCTGATACATTCGAAAATCTATGGCTTATTATCGAGTGCTGGTTGGAAGTAGAAGATACACATGAAACTATCAAGGTTCATACAAGTTAGCATTAGTACATTGGTGAAAAAAAGAAGAAATTGTTCCAAATAGATAAGAGAAGCATTTATGATCTAAAAAAACTCATTAAACATCATTTTTAAAGATGAACAAAACAAGAACTACCAACAATATAAGTCAATGATATTCTAACAAGACATCAATATACTAGAACGTAGAACTACACCTCAATTCAAAACAAGATGGGGTTGATTATATGAATTACAAGACCTATTTTTATTGTATTTCATATTATAATATATGTACTACGCTAGGAGCATGTTTATCATCAATATTTACTGAAACCATGACTTTTTTTTCTTATGCACTTCACCGAAGGATCTTTAATTGAATAAGTGAAGTTGTACTTGATTTTCGGTTGTAACGAAAACTTCTTACAAGCAATAGCTACGGTGCCCTAGAGTTTGAGTCAGGTATTTACACTTCTAAAAGTGATGTTTATAGGTTTGATGTGGTGATGCTGGAATTCTTAACAGGCAGAATGTCATATGACTCGTAAAGCTATTTGCATCTCATTGAATAAATTTCTTTGTAATTTTTTCTCCTAGCTTATAATAATTTGTACTTGAAGTTGATGAGAGCAATTCTTGGTCAGGTAGGCAATCCCTCAACTACATGATATTGATGCCTTGATAAGAATGGTTGATCCTTCTCTCAAAGGAAAGTACACACTTAAATCATTATCACATTTTTGTGACAGAATTTACCGATGTTTTTGATTTGTGAGTGAACTTAAATTTCAGGTAACACTATGATATCTTCCTTATTTTCTCAAGTAAACAGCGATCTTAAAGTGTTTATTCTCTATGATATGAAGTTTAGGTGACCAGATAATGGTAGCAAAACATTGAGTGAACTTCATTTTAAAGTAACACTATGTTCATATGAGATCACTGAGGTTATTCTTTTTCTCAACATTTGGTATTGACTTGTTTCTTACCCTCAGATAGTAGATCTTATAATGTTCGGTTTTCTTTAAATTTCAAAGTCAATGGGGGTACATTATGAAAGTAGATTGTTGGTGTCCAGAACTTGCTAATTTCATGGCATCCCAAGAAATATTTGGCGGTTACTTTTGAAGGTACATACTTCCTTCCTCATTGTATATACTTTTCTTGCTTTCTTTGATAGTAACATACTAGATGTTTTTTTAGAAATGGCACAACTATTAATATATTTATATATATTGAACTACCAAATTGAAATGGATCAGTCTTGTTTAGATTGTGGTCAATTAGAGGTAAGGATCAAGATACCTAGTAGCTTTGTGGACAATCAAAAAGAGACAACAGGGTGCAAGAATGTGATATTCCTCTTTTAAGTGTCCAATTTTATAAAAAGGGAAGGTCTATCATATGTCAAACAAGAATAATAATTACTCGGATCTAACATTTTTGTTTATAATATGCAACTTTTCCTTGTTAGGGTCTGCAAAGCTAAAAATATACTCATATCTTCACTTTCTCCATATACATATGTCTGGAGATTTTGTTGTATCACAATGTCCAATTCTTTAGTTATATTGAGTGGATATCATTTATGAAAGTTTTTTCTGCTTTAAAGACCCAATTGTTTCCTTTTTAAGTTATGTTTTACAGTCTCATTTGACATGACATTTTCATGTGGCATGAAGCTTATCTATATTCCACATAGTGCGACCATAGTAGTAGCCGGTCTATTTTTTAAGAATACTATGCTCAAATCAATTTTATATTATTAAAGTGGATGATGAAATTTTTTGAACTATTGTATAAGTTTGAATTCATTATATTTGATTTTGTTAAATAAATTCATTGTTAGAATATATTTAACTATCATAAGAGTACTTTTTGTGCTATTGTGTACACATATGTAGAATAGTGCTTTATAATATATGTACACACAAGGCATACTATATTTAGAACTCTATTGCAAATATATATATATAAATTAATTATTACCCAATTTAATGATTAATATTATTTATTGAAAATTAATATTGGAGTATTTAAATTAGAAATTGTGGCATATAAATATTTTATAGAAAAAATAGTATTACCACTCATAAAAGTGTAGCCATAAGGCTTTAAATAGTGGTATGAACATGAGCAAGGACTACACTTCAAAGTGTTTTCATACTTAAGATAAAAAAAAAAGGCAACACTTTGAAATTGTTTTCATACATTAGATAGAAAAGATAACACTTTAAAATCGTTGTCATACATTAGATAGAAAATGCTACACTTTAAAATTGTGGGCAATAAGGAAGCAAAGGCCACGATTAAAAGTAAAGTTGTATGAGATAAAAATGTTGCTATATTACGTACATAAATGAGTTGCCATTTTGAAATTTAGTCTACGCTTTTAAGTGTAGCTGATATGGAAACAATTGAAAAGTGTTGCCTAAGTGTAAGGTTACGCTTCTTTTGGGCACCCCTTTAAAAGTGTTGCATAAAGTCCAAAAGTATTTCTTTTTATCAAAGGCCACACTTTTTGCTTGTTTAGGCTACCCTTTATTGGGGTGGTCGTAGGCCTAAGATGATGTAGTGACCTAACAAGGAAGCAAATCTTGATGAGGGTGTAAGTAAGTTATAGTTCCCTTTTACTTTTTGCGAGGGGTTGCTCCGAAGTAGAGGAAAGTAATAGTAGGGTTGATGAGATTTTTGTATCTTTTCTTCTATTCTATTCAAGCTTGAGATTAGTTCC
The DNA here is from genome assembly GCA_027704765.1 of Solanum habrochaites. Lineage (NCBI taxonomy): Eukaryota > Viridiplantae > Streptophyta > Magnoliopsida > Solanales > Solanaceae > Solanum > Solanum habrochaites. Next base: position 20,305,049 of record JAKWJA010002497.1, read on the forward strand.
TAGTAGCATGTTGCATGTATTGGTTGTCCTTTTGAAAATCAGTTTCCTTGATCACCTTACAATATTGCATGTTTCATGATTTTATGTTTAAGTGATAAAATAAGCCTTATTTACCTTGTCCTTAATGTTGGTATGTATCTATATAAATTGCATAAATGTTTCATCAGTTCATTGATGAGCGTGCTTAAATATGATCTTGAAATTTTTTCATAAATGTGTTTCTATGTGAAATTGGCATGATGTTCTTAAAATGTAACGTCCCTAAGACAAACTAGGTTTAACTGGATCCAAGAGTGTGTGTGATGAGGTTTTTAAGTCCTTAAATGATTAATAATGTTTTTTTGAGGAAGTTTCAAGATTTTTGTGATTTTGGGAGGTGAAACGTCCAATAACGTCCATGATGTTCGAATGATGTACCTTAGAGTGTTCTTGCGTGTCCTTGTATGTTTTGGCATGTTTTATGTATTTGTTTTGGTTGAAAATGATGTGAGGGGACCCTAAGATATATATTACCATGTAAGGTGTTTAATGTGCGGGTACGACTCTACATAGGACCCATGAGGTGTCCTAGGAGAGGACCCAAGACTTGGCAACAAAGCTGCCAAGAAAGGACCAATCAACGCCCCTCACCTAGTGCCGGTACGTAGGACGACGCCCTATCGTTGGGGGCATAGGTAAACCCTTAGTGTTGGGATATTAATACCCTTTTGGTGATCCTCAGTCCCAATCGATGCCCTAGTAGGATGGGCCGTCGACCAGGTGACGCCAAGAAGATAGGAGACGCAGATGGGTCACTATAAACCTATTAAGAATATGCCAAGACTTGGGGTGTTTTAGTAAATTCGCCCCATGTCTTTTGTGAACTATGGATGATTATTTTAGGATCTTTTAGGTATTCAAGAGGGTTCAAACACTAAGACCTAATTGTAGAATCTACTTTCGTAAACCCAAAACCCCACCTTCTAGAAAGACTCTCCCAAACTTTTTGAATCTAGAACTCAAGGAAGGGCTAGAAGTGAAGGTGCTAGACGTTTTATTCATCAAAGATACATGGGTTTCTTCACAATTTGTTATGGTAGTTCATCCTTTAACTTTCATTCATTCAAGGAGTCACTTCAAAAGAGATTTCAAAAGGGTTTTCAAGCTCTATCTTCTCTTCAATCTTACTCTAATCATGCGTCTTAGCATAAAAATATCTTTGTTATTGAATGATATTGTTTTGAGTATTAGTTGATGAGTTTAATGGAAAAACCTTAGCGAACACATGCGTATGTACATTTCCAACTTTTAGCTTATGAAATGGGTTTAATGAACATGATTAGATAATGTTTGAACTATGGTCTTCTTTATGGTTATATTGGTATTAGATACTGAGATTATGGCTTTTTTATGATCAATTATTGGAGAAGTTAACAATAGGTTATGAAAGCTGGAATGAATGCCAAGTTGTTGTATTATTCAGCTACTACAATTAAATGCTCTTAGGTTGTATGATCCATCTTTGGTGGTGGTGTTTAATTGAAGCATATAGATATATGTATTAATGTGTGCATTTTGATTATATACTTGAGGGAATATCATGTAAGGTTAAGTGATTATTTGAATTATATTCATGTGGTACTCTTATGCAATTGTTAAGATTTGACTTGAAAATATCATATCTAAATGACGGATATGTATATATAAGGCATGATAATATGTGAAGTATGATAGTGTGTGAAGCATTATAGTGTGTGAATTATGATGAATGAAGGTCTAAGCATGTTTAGAAGTCAACTGATGAATATTGTGATTATGTGAAAGATTTGCTCACATGTACTCATACACACACTATGAAAGAATTAATGAAGTTAATGAATGTGAATGAGGAATTGTAGGGTGGACACTCTTCCTGAGTAGAGATGAAGTTTCTAAACCACCCCATACTATTCCTATAGTATGAAAAGGGGGAGTTTTGGGGTGAACACTCTTTGTGAGTTTAGATGAAGTGTTTAGTAACAACCACACCATTCCGAAGAGCTTTCATAGGTAGGTTTGAGATTGAATATCCTTCGCGAGTTGAGATGTGGTGTTCAAAAGTAACATCAAAGGATGAGTACCCTTCATGAGTTAAGATGTGGTTCTAATTAGCTATCTCTTAACCTACAATTAATGAATGGTTAAGACTCTGTGGGAGAGTTATGCTTACAAATGAGAGGATTTGAAGAAGGGGTGCATACATTTTGTGAGTACAGATGTTGTAACCAATGTAGCCATTGAGATGAGTACTCCTCGTTAGTAGAGAATGAGTTACTTAGAATCAATCTCCTAATCCCTTAACTATGCACCCACATAGGAGTAGATAATGGAGAATCTATGTGTAAAGTCTCAAGAATCATCCCACCCTAGGAAAGTGGGAATCCCTCATCTGGTAGGGGTTAATATCGGGATTCCATGTCTAGCTCTCATTATCTATTTCAGTTAAAGTTATCCCAAAAGAAAAGTATGTAATGAACTAAGTCACCTAAACAGTGTATTACAAATGGATGGTGGTGGTATTGGATGCACTTGGAAGGGGGTCTTGGTATGCCTTTATATAACTGAATGAATGGTTCATTATGAAATGTAAGTGAAGTTATGTGACATAATGTCTAATGTTAATAAATCTAGTTGAAGTTATGTCTTGTACGATGAAGTTTATGAATGATGAATGTGGTGTGCCTAATCTAATGGAATCCTGAAGGAGCACATTATGGGAGTAGTATGGGATGCTACTTTCATATTGCACTTTGTGCAACTTGGAAGTGCAATTGAATCAGGGCACTTATGTAAATTCTTTAAATGCAAGTATGTTCCTCTAGTGTCTATTTATGGAGTGTAGACTTGTTACCCGTGTAAAGTAAGCCCATAATGGGTAGTCTGGGGGATCACTTAGGTGTGCATAGAAGAGATTGTATGGGCGGTTCTTTCATGTCTTACCACAGTGAGTTTTAGGATAACCTTTTTTAGGGAAACTTCAATCGAAATGATTTCTCTGTGAGTTGAGATAAAAACGAGTTTAGTGTGATGTTTTCTTGAGTTCACTATAAAGTTTTCCTTTGTGCTAAAACTATGAGAGTTTTCTTCTATGTGCTAAAGGATTATTTACATGCTATTTTACTTCTATATTCATATAGGTGTCACTTATTTAGCATGAAAGGCTATTCCTACTAAAATGTTTCTTTTCGCTTGATTTTTCATAATGTCATACTTAGTACAATGCTTGTACTAACCCAATATTTTTCTATCCTCTATAAGTATAGGTTGGAGGCAAGTTGATGATTAGAAGGCAAGCATGGGAATCTACTCTTTAAAGACTATGTCCTCTTATATTCGAGAGCATAGTCTTTATTTCTTTAGTTCTTGTATAAGAATTATTATGTATTTATCTTTCAATGTCAAAGGTTGTGTCCCTAAGATGTTTATGTTGTTCCTTTAGGTTTCCTTATGATGATGAAGTAGTATTTATAAATTATATTTCCTTATTAATGATAACATCATAAAAGTTTTAATTTCATACGACTTTTCATGTCTTATAATATGAATGATATCAAAAAGTCTAGTACAAGACCTCCGTAGGGTGAAGTACATAATTTTTCCGACCCAAGGGTTTCCCTATCCTCTAGGGGCTACTTTCGGATCGTAACAAGCTTGGTATCAAAGGACAAATTCATGGGAAATAGTATAGGTCTAAAGTCTCACAAGCCACGTATAGTAGAGTCTTTGTTCATTTGTCTGAGTTGTGATCACTTTCTCCATTACTCTTCCATTGTGCCATAGAACTTAACTCCATGAGGTCTCTCTATTCTTTTCCCTTATCCAATGGCCCTTTTTAGATGTGATTGCTTGGAAGGGGAGATATTTCTATGTTTGAGGGAAAGATATGTTAGTTTTGATGCTTATGATGGTTTCATGGCTAGAAGATTATATGTGAAAGTGAGTTTTGAAGATTGTGGTATGATGCCATTTATGGCTATGTGTGATTTATGAAATTGTAAGAATTATGATGCGAAATTTCATAATGATGCAGTTCTAGGCATGGTAAGAGTTATAACGGTTAAATGAAGTCCTTTTTGGGGAAAATGAGTTATCTTATGGTTATGTATAATGATAGTAGAAAAATTTTATGGTGTATATTTAAGGAGTCTTTAAAGAAGGTGGCAATGTTATAAGAGTTGAGGGCTTCCCTCGTGTGTGGGTAGTATCTCATAGTTTTACTTATGTTGGATTGAAGTCTTGTGGAAGTTTACTCTGAGTAAATATAGTACGTTTACCTAGCAAATGGTGGAATCAGTATAGCAAGATTTTTTGTTTCCAAATGAATTTACCCTTGTGAGTGGAAGGAGAAAGAGGAAGTTTATTCTCTGAGTTTAAGTTATGTGCTTCCTAAGAGTTGAATGAGGTGTATTTTAGGAGAAACTTTTTAATATTGAACCCTAAGAGCAGGGTGTTATCCTTGACTAATATGGTTGATGGTTAGTCTTAATATTCATGAGTTCAATTACTATGAGCTCCCACCTTGTGAGGGGTATAATGGGACTTTGAAGTATTAGACCTTGATGATGGCTTCTCCCTATGGTATTGTGTGGTATGGTCCACTTTCGGTGGAGGTGTTTATATTATTGCCATTCTATATGTTATGTAATCATGGCCTTGAAGGCAATTGTGTTATAAATGTGTGGTTATGATGATCATACAATGTGAAGCTATTTCCCTAATCTTCCAATGCTAGTTCATGATCAAGGTTACATTGACGATGTAACGTAAATTCAATGAATTTGTTAGAGTTAGGTTTGTTCTATGTGCTGAGATTGATGATGTCCAAATGGTAACCCCTACCTATGTACCACTATATGAATGAGATATTAGCCAATGTTAGGAGTCTTGAATACAAATGTTGAAGCTGTTTTGTCCCCTTTGCTATTATATGGTGTGTGGTGTATGCTTGAATGTTCATTGTGGTCTAAGAGGGTGGATTCCTCAATGTGATATTTATAGACATTATATGATCATGTTGACCAATCTACACACACGCACACCTCATGTATGCTTAAAAGTTTTATAGGTTCATAGTGTCTAATGAAAGAATAAATCTCATATGCACTGATATCTACTACAATGCATGTAAATATATGTCCCCATGAAGCATGAAATGTGTCTTTACTATGATGACTTGTTAGATTTTCTAGTATAGAAAATGGTATGAGACTTTGCCTATACATTGCACATGTCTACCTTGATAGAATAGTTCGTAGGGTAGTATCTCCATGTACATGAATATGAATGCATACGTGAGCTATGAACATGAAAGTATATGCATTACGATGTTAAGAATAAGATATGACGAAGTATAAGCATGTAGTGTCTTAATGTGTTTATGTGAAAGGTCTTCTTATGTAAGTACACATAAACACTGATGAATGCATATAATGAAGCAATCATGATGATCTTGTAAAGAGGGAGTCTCTTGAGTGGTATTATTAAATGTACTCTAAACTAGGTTGTGCTTGGATATGTTATGTCCACGTGAAAGATTTTCACTCATGAATTAGGCTGATGAAAGGGAACTCTCACTATAACTTATGAGCTAAGGATATAAGGAGTTAGACCTCCTAAAGCTATTTTCCTAAAATAAAGTTAATTGAAACTTTTTATAAAGGGAAGTTAGCTTAGTTTCGAGTGAGATTGACGATCAGGGGTGCCCTTTCCTAAGGTGAGAAAGCTTGATCACTATTGTCCTCACGAGGTGGAAAACTACAATGCCCAAAAGGTATAAAGAGGTTTGTCCGTACATACTGTAACACCCGTAGCCAAAAGAGACCAAAAATTAGTTTTTTAGAAAAATCTACAGGTGCAACCAACGTTGGAATTGATGTACCGTAGCCTGAACCACGGTGCGTTCTGCACAACCGTCGATGGTATAAAAAAACTCCCAAAAATTTCAGCCTAGAAAAATTGATTAAGTCTTGAACGACAGACGGACTTATGATCCGTAGGTCAAACAACGGTCCGTAGTCTGTGACCGTCGATCAAGACTCCCTTCAACCACTCACTGGCAAGAGATATGGATGACGAGCATGGTTCGTAGATGGACCAACCGTAGGTGGATAATTTAAATCCATTTAAAGGGCAATGCAGTAGGGTCAACTTAAAATGATCATTTCTCTTAGCAAAATATGAGTTAGGTCTCCCATGACCTACCCACATATATTAAGTAAATTATATTCATACCACGACATTGCTAAAATCAAAAACCTCGAGTAAAAAGGTATGCCCATTTAGTCAAGGCCTATCAACAACAGTCCCCCGACGACCAACGACGAGCGTCGGGACGCACGACAGACCGTCAATAAGGGCCGTCGTGAGGCAGACAGCAACCTTCCAGGGGTCTTTTTGACTTCCCAATCCGTTTAAACCCTAAGTTAGTTGTTTTGACAATAAATCCTCAGATTTTAGTAAGTTTTACTAGAAACATAATTAAAACCTTCCAGTAAAGCATTAAATCAAAACTAGAAATTAGAAGCAATAGAGGAGAAAAAACATCAAAGTACCCTAGTTCAAGAACGCCACAGATCCAGCAGTTTCCAGCACCAAAACTTAAGTATTTTTCGTGGATTTTATCACAGGTATTGGGATTTTCACTACTGGGTTCCTCCCAGTTGGGTCCTTAGTATTAGTCAGTTCTGATTCTCTATCATGATTACACCTGGGTTTCTAGAAAACATGATATAACTTATGAATTTATTAAAATATGTTACAAATCAGTTTATCTGTTATTACTCAGATTATTCTCATGAATTTAGTACCCTTTCTTTGTATGTGATTGTTCTTGAAGTACACATTAGGTCTATATTGCCGACACTTCAGATATACATCCTCAGTTATAAATGCATACGTACAAGATTATTGTTGCATTTCTCGTTTGGCATGTTCAGTTGTGAGCTATAAAGTATTTAAAATTTTTTAGATATAATAGTAATTTACAAAATTCCTTGGGAGAGCATAATAACGAGTAGGGACTAGGTTCGTACCCATAGTTCCTAGAAAAACACAATAGAGCCAAGTAGGTTGTAAGTCCCCTCTATGGAAAATGAATTTAGTAATCACGCCAGCATGCCTTTAAACCTTTGGCAAGTTATATTGGGTTCTCTTGATGGGGAGTGTACATCGCACTCCACATTTATATCATGTGTTCTTATGATCTGTTATTAATAGCTAACACTGCATTGACCATTTATCAGTATATTCTGTATTCAGTTTCAGCATGCATAAATTGGTCATTGCATTCAGTTATCTCAGAAATAAGCACATCACGTTCAGATAATTATACTTGTTTTTGTGCTTGTTTAGTTATGTTTTATTTTAGCTTTACTCTATCCTACATGCTCAGTAACTTTCATGTACTGACATATACGTGCATTACATCTTCTCGTGATATAGGTTCAGTTTCTCAGCATCTAGATCATGCATAGATCGATTTCCAAATCTCCAGTTCAGCAGATTCAGTGGTGAGTCCTCATTCTCTGAGCACAACAGTCATGAGTTTCATTTCAATTTTTACTCATTTAGTTTCAGTTTTTGCTAGATTTAGTTAGGGCTTGTCCCTTTATTTTTAGTCGAGTTTAGAGGCTATTTTCAAACATAGTTAGATTCAGCTTAGTATTGAGTTAGTATTTCTTTTTATTAAACTCATTATTTTCAAATATCTTAGTTATAGAACATGGTTATTCCCCATCTTTTAATTTAAGTATGATTTAGCTTCCGCAATCGTTTATTATATTTAGTATGCTCATGATTATGCCGGCAGGGTTAGCTTTGGATCGATTGTGGTCCTAAGTTCCGTGTCCGCATCTTGGGGGTAGCTTGGGGCATGACAAAACTTGGTATCAGAGCACTAGGTTCAAGAGTCCTAAGATGTCTGACATAGCCGCACTATGTAGAGTCCTTTTCATGGGTGTGAAAGTGCACCCAAATCTTTTTAATGTTAGGAGGCTATAAAGGTTTAGGAAAAAAAGTCACTTTCTTGTTACTCTTATCGTGCATAAGGTATGATCTAATTCTATTCTAACTTGACGTTGGACACTTAAGATCATGCCTTCTCGTATAGCTTAGGCATGGAATGCTAATGCATGTATTGCTAAGGCAGTTTCTCTAATACCATATAAGGAAGTTCAAATGCAGAATTTCAAAAGCCTATTCATCTTTTGGCTCAGAGTATGACCAATAAGAATAATCAGCAGGTTCTAGTTCCTACTAAAAAAAACTGATTAGTGGCAGCAAGAGTTTGTGATTTTGTTAAGATGAATACGCCTAAATTTTTAACATTGCAAGTTGGTAAGGACCCAAAGAACTTCATTCATGAGGTCAAGAAAATATTTTGTGTGATGTCAGTAACTGGTAGTAATAGTTGAAATTTGCATCTTACAAACTGAAGGATGTGACTTACATATGGTTCACTCAGTGGAAAGACAACATATATGACTTCATCTTTTGTAACTCCGTATAGCAGTCCAAATCAGTATTAGTGCAGAAACTCTCTCAGAACCCTTCTATTTCTCTACACCAGTCGGTGACCCAGTTATAGCTAGACGAGTATACAGAAATTGCCCTGTCACAGTCTCTCAAAAATTCACCTTAGCATATCTAGAGGAGTTAGAAATGGTAGACTTCGATGTAATTCTAAGTATGGATTGGTTACATTCATGTTATGCATCAGTCGATTTCAGAACTAAAATTGTCTGGTTATAGTTTCCAGATGAACCAATCTTAGAATTGAAGGGTAGTAGCCTACTGCATATGGGTTGATTTATTTCTTACCTTAAGGTAGAAAGATGATATCTAAGGGTTATCTCTATCATCTAGTTCAGTCTAAGGACTCTAGGCTTGAAACCGCATCTCTTGAGTCAGTTTCCAGAAGTATTTCCAAACGATCTTCCCGGGTTCCTCCCCGAAAGGGCAAATCGGCTTTGGAATGATCTCTTTTTTTCAGGATACCTAGCAATTTTCTATTCTCTTTAGAATTGCTGACAGCAGAGCTTAAGGAATTTAAGAGATCAGTTGTGGAAGACCTCTAGATAAGGGTTTCATCAGAACCTAGTATTTCACTATGGGGTGTACCAATTATGTTCGTAAAGAAGAAAGAGGTCTCTCAGAATGTGCATTGACTGTAGAAAGTTGAAACGAGGTCACAATCAAGGAATAAGTAGGCCCATCCCTAGGATTTATTACTTGTTTGACCAACTTCAGGGGGCTATCATTTCACAAGAAGGACTTCAAATCGGGTTTCATCAGCATAGATTCGAGATAGTGACATTCCAATTATGCCTTCAGAACTCGGTATGGTAATTTTGATTTGATTATGTTGTTTGGATAACAATGATCTTGAACTTTCATGGATGTGAATGACAGATGTTCAAACAGTACTAGACGGGTTAAGTATGTCTTCATTAATGACACATCATTGAATCTAGAGTGGAAAGAACACGCAAGTCATTTAGAGTTGTTCTGCAGATTCTCAAATATCGCCAGTTATTCGCTAAGATTAGTTAATGTGAGTTTTGGTTGCAATTTGTTACTTTCCTTGGTCATATTGTATCTAGCGAAGGGATCCACGTAGATTCAAAAAAGATAGAAGCAGTGAAACAATGGTCCAGACCTACCTTTGCTATAGATATCAGAAGTTTCTTAGGTCTAGAAGGTTATTACAGAAGGTTCATGGAAGGATTTTCATCCACAACCTCACCATTGACTAGGTTGACTCAGAATATGGTCAAGTTCCAATGGTCAGATGATTGTGAGAAAAGCTTTGCAATATGGAAAAATAGATTGGACTACGGCCTCCGTCTTGACTCTACCAGAGGGGTCAGATGTTAGTAGCTGTATGCGATGCATCCAAAGTTGGCCTTGGTTGTGTGTTGATCAAAAGAGATACCTGTTATATCTTATGCCTAGAAAGTTAAGTACATGAGAAGAACATCCAACCATCACTCGACTGCACCAGCACTGGTGTTTGCACTCAAGATATGGAGACACTACGTGTTTGGTGTTTATGTAGATGTGTTCACCGATCATAAAAGCCACAGTATGTGTTCCCCCATTAAAAGTTGAATCTTCGCCAGAGGAGATGGATTGAGTTCCTTAAGGATTATGATATGAGTGTGAATTATCATCCTGCAAAGGCGAATGTAGTGGCCGATGGTCTTAGTAGATTATCTATGGGTAGTGTAGCCTGTGTTGAAAAAAAAAGAGCTAGTGAATGATGTTCACAGGATTGCTCTCTTTGGAGTTCTCCTTATGAGAATATCAGACAGTGGTGTAACAGTTAAAAATGGGGCAGAATCGTCTTTGGTAGTTGAGGTTAAGAAAAATCAAGAGAGTGATCCGATCTTGCTTAAACTGAGAGGAGGTTTTCTCCCAAGGGGGAGATGTTGTACTTCGCTACCAAGGTAGATTGTGTGTTCCTGATGTGGAAGAGTTGAGGCAGCATATTCTTCTAGGAGCTCATAACTCCTGGTATTCTAGTCATCAACATGCCACTAAGATGTACCACGATCTGAGAGAAGTCTATTGGTGGAATGGCATAAGGAGGGATATAGCAGAGTTTGTGAGTAAGTTCCCCAATTGCCAGCAAATCAAGGTAGAACATTAGAAACCAAGAGGTATGACTCAAGAGATCGATATTCCTACTTGGAAGTTGGATGCAATCAATATGGATTTCATCACACGGTTACCTCGTACTCACATACAACATGTCTCAATTTGGGTGATAGTTGATAGGATGACTAAGTCTTCTCACTTTTTGGCGGTCAAGACTACATATTCGGCAGAGGACTATGCCAAGCTTTACCTTACTGCAATTGTGAGGTTATGGGGGTTCCTTTGTCTATCATCTCAATAGAGGTCATCAGTTTACCTCTTATTTCTGGAAGTCATTTCAAAAAAAAGGTCTTGTTACTCAAGTTAATCTTACTACAACATTTCATCTACAGAGGTGTGCAGGCAGAGCGGACCATTCAGACCTGAGAGAATATGTTGAGAATTGTGTTGAATAAATTCCAAAGTAGTTGGGATGATCACCTCTCCTTATTGAGTTTTCTACAATATAACTAGCATTCCAGTATCAAATGGCCCCTTATGAGGCTTATATGGGCGTAGATTGATATCAGTGTTGGTTGAAATAGGTAAAACAACTTTGATAGTCCAGATTCAGTCCTTTATTGCTATGTGAGAAAGTGCAATATTAGAGATGACTTAAGACAGCCCAAGTCATCAGAATCTTATTGTAGATGTAAAGAAGGGAATTAGGTTCCAAGTTGACAATTGAGATTTCTAAAAGTCTCACCTATGGAAAGGGTGATGAGATTGGAAAGAGAGGGAAGCTCAGTCCTAGATATGTAGTCCCTTACGAGATACTGAAAATGAGTGACAAGGTGGATATCGGTAGAGTTGACCAGCAAAATAGCAGATTACATTGATCTCCAAATCGCACCTCTGAGAAGTGCGTTGGGTGACTAGCTCTATAGGCCATTAGAGAGTGTGCCGGTGAAAAGAGAGTCTTTTATGAGGATATACGAGTTGATATTCTTGAGAGTCAGCGTTAGAAGGTTGAGAAACAATGAAGTCACTTCAGCAACGGTTTGATGGAGGAGTCAGTCCGTAGAGGGAGTACTTGGGGAAGCAGAAGCAGCATGAAAGCCAAGAACCTTTAAACTTTTTCCTTCGATCCACCCAGTTGAGGTAATAGTTCCTCTTTAGTTTTACAGTCATTCATGCGTAAAATATGTTTTAGAATCATGTTCCCTCATTTTGTACATTCATTTTTAGCGTAATTGCATGTACCAAGAACTCAATTCAGTCAGAAGTTCTCATTGTTTAGTATTGGGGTTTGCATCTCTCTCCTTTTATTTCAGCTAGTTTATTCTTTATTCAAGGACGAATGTTCCCAATGGGGAGATAATGTAACACCCCGTAGACAAAACAGACCAAAAATTAGTTTTTCAGAAAAATCTGCAGGTGCTACTAAGGGGGCATCGCCGAACCGTAGCCTAAACTACGGTCCGTCCTGCACAACCGTCGATGAGATCAGAATACCTCCCAAATATTCAGCCTATCCCACCATGTTTCACCCAATTCTCGCCATAACCTAACTACCAATCATCCCCCACACCACACAACAAATCCCTCCCCCATCCACTCCTTCCCACCACTACTCCCCCACCCCCACACTTCACCACCTTAAATACCTCTTCCACATCAAACTAAAAATACTGTTCTCAATCCCACCGACCTTACAACCTCCCTCCCCAACTCAACACCCCCCCTGACATCCCTTATAATACCCCACAATACATTCCACCCCGCCACGTCACCCTCGCCATCCCCAGCCCTCCCTCTTCGTTGCCCTTTCCACCGTCAATACCCCACCCTCGCGATACACCCCGGACAGACCATACCGTGGACCCCACTACAAAACCGTCCGAACACACTCTCTCCGTTCTTCGAAAAATGGTTAAGTCTTGGACGACGGACGGACTTACGGTCAATAGGTCAAACGATTGTCCATAGTCCATGACCATCGATCAAGACTCCCTTCAACCACTCTCTTACAGGAGCTAATGATGACCAACATGGTTCGTAGGTGACCTACCGTAGGTGAAAAATTTGCAGCAAGTTAAAAGGAAATGTAGTTGGGTCAACTTAAAATGCTCATAACTCTTAGTGAAAAATGAATTAGGTATCCCATTACCTACTCAAAGATAGATAATTGAATTATCTTTCCATAGTCACCGACCTTGCAAAAATCAAACCTCCGAGTAAAACGTTATGCCAATTTTAGTAAAGGCCTATCGAACAGGCCGTCACGACGGACCCAATGAAGGGGCGTCGGGCGCATGACGGACCATCAATCCTGGCCGTCGTGAGGCCCGACAGAAACCTTGCCTGGGGTTTTTTGACCTTTCCCACTCTGTTTAAACCATAAGTTACGTCGTTTTTACCATAAATCGTCAGATTTTAGTCAGTTTTAGCCTAGAAACATAATTAAAACATATTCAAGTCAAATCATTAAATAAAAACTTAGAAAATTAGAAGCAAGAGAGGAGATAAAAGCTCAAGAACCCTAGTTCAAGAATACCACAAGCTCCAGTAAATCCAGCCCCGAAACTAAAGTATTTTTTCATGGATTTCATCACCAGGTATGTGGGATTTCATTAGTGGGTTCCTTTAACCCATTGGGTCCTTAGCTTCAATTAGTTCTTGATTCTCTTATCATGATTAAACCTAGGTTTTCTAGAACATTGATATGACTTCGTGAATTTATTAAATATATGTTACAAATCAATTATCATGTTATTACTCAAATTATCGCTCATGAATTTCAGAACAATTTTTGTATTTCACTTTAGTTCATAAATATACATTGCTAAGTCATATATTGCAGACACTTCAAGATATACATGCCCTGTTATAAATGCATAATTACTAGATTAATTGTGACGAATATAGTTGCATGTTCAGAATTTTGCCCTATCCAGGTATTTACAGAAAATTCAAATATAATTCAGTAATTTAAAAATCATGAGAGTAGCATATAACGAGTTGGACTAGGGTTTAGAGTCCCAATAGTCCCAGAACTACATAAATAGCAGGTAGGTTGATAAATCCCATCTGTGGTAATCAATTTAGTGATCACGCTTGCATGCCTGATACCTTTGGCAAGGTATATTGGGTCCTCTCGAGGGGGCGGATACATCGGACTCCACCATTAGCTATGTGGTTATATTATCGGTATAGATAGCTCCCATAGTTTAGTCAGACTCTTGCATAACCAATTTATCGTAAATTCAGTATAAGTTTTAGCATGTTATAAATTGGTCATTGCATCAGTTAGGTCAGAATATCAGCACATCCCGTTTCAGATTTATTATACTTGTTTTTATGCTTGTTCAGTTTAGGTTTAATTAGCTTTATTCTATCATACATGTTAGTACCTTCATGTAATGACCCAAAGGTGCGCTACACTTCTCGTGATGTAGGTTCAGGTTTTAGCATCAAGATTCATGCATAGATTGATTTCTCGATCTCCAGTTCAGCAGGATTCGTGGTGAGTCCATTCTCCGAGGTAAAATAGTATGAGTTTTATTTCAGTCTTTAGTCATTTATTTCAGTTTTGCTAATTAGTGGGGCTTGTCCCAGTATTTCTAGTAGTCTAGAGATATTTTAAGAGATAGTTAGACTCAGCTTAGTATGGACTTAATATTTCTTTGTATTAAACTCATTGTTTTCAAATATCTCAGTTATAGAATATGGGTATCCCCCATATTTTCATTTTATGTATGATTTAGCTTCCGGAACAGTTTATTATATTTAGTATGTTCATGATCATGCCACCAGGGTTAGGTTGGGATCACTTGTTGTCCTAAGTTCCGTGTACGCGTCTTGTGGGGTAGCTCGGGGTGTGACACATACCTCCAAGTTTCCATAACTATGTTTCTACCATAGGACCTAGCTAGTGGATCCACCTAAAATTCTATATTGATTCATGTCTAACCTTGGCAAGTAAGATACTCTCTCTTGGGGTGAGGGGATCAAACTTTATTCCATGTTTGGCTTACATAGACTTGTTATCGATTATAGTTAGGATTTCCCTAAAGTAAAGTTGACAATGGTAGTAAGGTAATGAATGATAACTAGGTTAACCTAAGGGATTTTTCTTACTACAGGTGAGGGTATGGGACTTTACTTATGTATTCCATAATTATCTCTTGAAGTGAGGTCTAGGAAGGTGTTGAATATGCATATGTCTCTTATGCATGACATTATGGTATTAACCTACTTTTTGTGATAATATGCATAGTATGAGTCCTATGGTGACTATTTGATGTGGTCTCATCTTATATGCATAATGTTGGTCTTATTAACTATATGAAGAAGGTCTTACTTGGCATGTATGTAGTTTACTATACTTGTCATGTAGATATCAAAATTAAATGATGCTTATGGTCTCTTTGTGAGATTACTTAGTATGTGTGAGGTTATAGTGCTTCACGTGTATAATGCACCAATAGGCTTAGAGTGGGATTGTTAGTAAGGTCTTATTATTTCCTTATGAAGTGATGTCCAAGTATGCTATTGTTGACTATTGCCTCTTATGATGTCATTGTTAGTGTTAACTTTCATGTGGTCTTAAGATGAGTCTTTTATATGGTCCATGAAGTATGGTGGGTCATATGTGAAATGTGAGTCTCATGTTATGTTATGTAAATTGAGTATGTATATTTTTAGTTATCAATGTTATGTGAGTGTTCATCTTGGTGGACTTAAGGTGATTTAAGTGTGATGGTGGAAATGGGACACTATTCATGTATTGCACCACGTATCACTAAAGAGTTACTTAGTGGTTAATGACTTAAGGTAAAGTAAGATAATTTTATGAACATGGTTAATGGCTTTAGAAGAAATATAAGTATCTTGGTGTGCTTACATGGATACTGTCTATACAGATATTAGGTGTGTGAAATGTTTTTTGTAATTGTGCCAATGTTTATGAAGATTCTTTCAAATGGCATATTGCATGATTTCAAAGTAAAATGTCTATTTTAAATGCATATTTTTGCATGGTTGTCATACTTAATTCATTCTTGTACTAACACCATTTTTCTTCATATTTTCACACAAAGTGTAGGTGGTGGTGACTAGAGGAAGTCTCTTAAAGTGAAGGGCTTGGATTGCTTCCCCATGTTCAAGAAAAAGGATCCTTATATTTGAAGGATTTCCTATATTATGTTTCATTCAAAGTATATGCAATAGCTTTGATATAATGTTATAATTATAAGGGCTCCGTGTCTGCCTAATGGATAATCCTCTTCAATGTTGGGTAATTACCTCCTCGCGGTTTCCTCACGACACGATAGAACACCCACAACGTGCATTCTTAGAGTGTTTCCGGATAGCACTGGCATTATGACTGATGATCTCTATTATTTAACATTATACCTGGTCTCTGCCGCCCCTTTTTTTGTCCTTTTCCCCCCCTTCTTTTTCCCTTTTCCTTTTGTGTATATATCTATATACTATTATATATATAGTGATTATTATATATGTATATATATAAAGTTTAAAAACTATGCTAAATGTACTATGACATGAGATGAATGATAAATATGGGCTTGTTGAAGATCTTCAAGAGATTAAGTATGTCATGTTACTTCAAGGGGGTGCTACCTGGTCGTGAAAAACGTGGTATAGGAGCATAAGGTTATAAGAAGTGATTTTAGGGTCCAAAGTTTCAGATTGCCACGTCTAGTAGAGTCTCCTTCATCGGTGGTGCATCGCGACACATCTATGAGCAAGATAATATAGGATGATAGAGTTTCCCATCTTCACTATTCTCATGTCGTGCCATAGGAATTAACTCTATAAGATCTCTCTATTATGTTTTTTTGTCCGGTGGTCTTTTATATGTGATTGCTTGGATGATATGGGCATCTCTATAGCTTGAGGGGGGGGGGGGGGGGGGGGGTGGGGGGGGGGGGGGGGGGGGGGGGGGGGGGGGGGGGGGGGGGGGGGGGGGGGGGGGGGGGGGGGGGGGGGGGGGGGGGGGGGGGGGGGGGGGGGGGGGGGGGGGGGGGTGGGGGGGGGGGGGGGGGGGGGGGGGGGGGGGGGGTGGGGGGGAGGGAAAACGTGAGTTTTGATGCTTATCTTTGTCTTATGTTTTGATGACTATCTTTGAAGGTGAATTTTGGAATACTTTGATGATGTGATATCATTTATGGCTATATATGTTATTTATGAGAAATGACATGTTATGTGAAGGTTTATGTTATAGTATGGTTATAGCTTCTTAAATGTTTCTATAGTTGAATTGAGCTTTTCTTTATTTGAATGGCAAGTTGTAAGAATTTTGTATGATAATAGTGTAACATTATGTCTTAATCTTAAATTTCTTTGAATAAAAGTATTAAATAGTAAGGATGCATATTGCCTTTGTATAGGTGTGATTCTTCATAGCTGCCTTGAACGGATTGGAGTTTTTTTTGTATACTCTTGATTGTAGAAGTGATGTTAGAGTGCTTACCTTGTAAGGTGATTGTGGGGTATACTAGTTAATGATAGAACCCTTATGGTTAGTTAATGATTTCCCATGTTAACCTATTCTAAGAGTGGGAGAATAGGGAAGAAAAGAGTTTTTGTTCCAGAGGATGAAATTATGTTTGCCCTAAGTTGACATAGAAAGTGGTATGTATATCTTAGTACATATGAAGGGAAGAGAATTGATGGTGACCTACTTGTGAAGTTATTACATGTCTATTAAGATTGATCTAAAGTATGACTATTTGAGGAAGTGCTTAGGTTGTACCTAGGGGTAGATTGTTGGGAGTTTCCTCCAAAAAGTGATGATGTAGGTTGAAATGACCTAGAAGCTACCTTAGCCTATTGATGAAAGAAAGGAAAGAGATCTTTATCGTCAAGTGTCCTCTATTGTTTCCTTATGTTCTTCATGATCCTTGGTATTCATGGTAAAGTGGAGACCTTATGTAGTTTGGTCGTATGACCTTTATTGTTATGAGTTTCCTTTAGGTGTTGAACTTAGAGGAATGATGATGCTTAAGGAATTTCCCTTTAATAATTTAGTTAGTAGACTCCCTTATATAGGACTAGAAGTACGAACCCTCAATGATGTAAAACATTCTTGTATGATGAATACGTATGTTTGGTCTTGAGTTACCTTTACATTGTTAATTAAGGGAAGAAAGGGGTTAGGATTACCCTAAGTGGGGGATAATGTGTGTATATTGTAAGATTTTGTGTAACCTTGATGTTCTTATGTTGAGTTCTTTTGGACTTCCCTATGTTGACAATCACTTTAGGTGATGTTGGTGAAGGGTTTTCTTAATCTTAGATAGCAAGAGTTTGATGATGTGCTTAGCTATTACGGTTGGTAAGATAAGGTTATTCTAAGGTTCAATTAAAGTTTCTCTTAAATGGGTTTACCCAAAGTGGGGAATGATGATGAGAGTAGTAAAACTGTAGATACGCCTATCTTGTTCTTTTATTTTTACTCAATCTTGAAACCAAAGATTTCCTAGTAGCTTTTTCATGATGGCAGTCTTGCATAAAAGTATAAGTTACATGTTTTCTGTATGTTAAGTGTGTATTAATTGACACTATGTTAAGCATGTTTTGAAGGTTCTAAATTGCATGAAAATGGATTTTGATCTAATTCATGTCTTGTCCTGTTGATTGTGCATCTTGGTATGTTAGTTGTGCATTAAACTTCATGAGATAAGCTAAGAACCATGCTTGATGTCACTTATAAGGTGTGATATTTTAGTCTATCAATGAGAAATTGAGTATCCTTTAAATGAAAATGATGAATCGTTTGAAAATGTGTGACTTATATGACTTGGGAAGTATTAAGGTAGGCTCACTCTTCAAAGTTTAAGGTATGTCTAGATAGTATTCTTGATGTGTGCCTATAAATTGCAAGAACTTTCCCTAATTGATACTTGTTATAAAGATAATTGTCATGCTCAAAATTGAAATTCTTAGAAATGAATTCCTATTGTTGTGATGTGTGTGGTGTTATTTACCATTTTGAATTCATTAGGAAGGAAGTACGAGCATGCTTTGGTTAAAGTTGATAATTTCTTATTTTAAATTTAATTGACCTTGTGTAGTGGTTGTGTATGAGCTCATGAGACATGTAAATGTGTTGACGAGGAGGTTATTCCTTCATAAACATACCTAGGCATGGTAAGGTTTATTATGGACTACATGGCATTATGTTTAAATGATAACGATACTTTTCGATTTACTTGACTCAAGTTTTGGTGCATTGAAGTATGAGTGCTTATTTGCTTCTTGATTGGTGTGAATATTCCTATATGTAGCTTCAAAGTTGTTGCATAATGAGCTCTTAATGAAATGTGATGTAAAAACCATGTTATTATTAGGATAAGGTTGTTACTTCCATGACCATGACAAGTGGCTATTATTAGGATAAGGATGTTACTCCTATGAACATGAGAAGTGTCTACGAGCTTGATGCATCAAAGAGTAAGTGAAGAAAGGTTTTACTTGCTTGTTTTGCATTGAGCGCAAAAGTGGGTTGAAGTTGGTTTTCCTTGCAATTTTGGTGCATTGAGTTTTATGTGATAATATGTTGAATGTTATGAGATGCTCTATGATTCATTGACTCCTAGAAACTGTTTTAAATTGTTCCAACTGTAATTCGAGAATTAATGTTCCCAAATGGGGGATATTGTAAGGTACCTCAAAATGAACTAAGGTATCTAGAGCCTCACATGTGTCTAAAAAGGTTAAAAAATGTTAATAAAGTTTATTAGAACTTTTATAATGTATTTGAAGAGGTTTGGACGTCAAACCTCCAAGACGTTCAAAAGTTCGTCTTTTAATGTGCTAGTGTGCCCTTGTATGTTTGCCTTGTTTTTGTATGTTGTTTGAACTCAAAAAATATTAGTGGTGACACTAGAACCTTAATAGACATGTTAAAGGTCAAAAAATTTGGGTATTAGTCAGCGAGGACCACCCTTAGGACCCCGAATGAGGACCCAAATGTTCGACAAGGAAGACGTCCAAGGCAGCGTGCAGTAGCAAGATTGAACCAGTCACGTGTCGCGCGCCTGGCACTGAGTGTGCCTGTACGTCGAATGCCCTACACGAGGTTCAATACTTCAAAAAGTATGTTAGGCAAAATCAAAGTCTGCCTCCCCAATGCACAGCCACTTCCCAGGTTTGGTTGCGTTATTTTAGGGTGAAGTTTGACATTTGTAAAAGTCACAATAAGTATGGGGGTGTTTTAGTATATCTTGTGGAGATGGTTATAAACTATTTTTATGACTTATTTAACCCCTTTCACAAGTCAAAACCTCAACACCCTTAAGAAATCAAAATCCCAAATCTCTCTTCTCTTCCAAATCCTCTCAAACCTCCATTGGAGGGAAAACTCAAGGTTCAATCTAGGGGATGATTTTCATGGTTTCTTCTTCAATTTTTTCATGGAATTCTCATGTAGTAAGGTATTGGTATCCTTCCTCCTTAGTTATTAATTCATATAAGGAGTTCCTTCAAAGGTTTTTCAAAGAGAATTCATGATCGAAATTGTAATCCTTAAATCTATCCATGGGTTTTTTGTCAAATTAATTTCAAAAGAATTCTAGTGTTGAATACATGATAAATTACTAATTTTAATATTATATTCAATCAAATGTAATGAAGAACCCATGATCGTCTTCTAAAATTATGAAATAATGTGGCTCATTTAATCTTTTATTAGATGATGATTGAATTATATTTAGTTTCTAATAAATTTATTAGATCTATATTACTTTATGTCAATTGATGGTGAATTGTTGATGAGTGATCAATGATGATCAAGGTTTAGGGATTGGGTAAATTGATCTATATTCCTCTACTTTTTATTTACTTGATGAAGTAGTGTACCTAATGTGTTCTTCAAACGATAATGTTTGAAGTATGATTTCATTTGAAGTAGGATTTCATTTAGGTACTGGTACCGTTATAAATACTATTTTATATAACATGATTGATGTTGACTTTTAATGAACTGTGTTCGTCAAATCATGACCACAGCTTGGAGAATTATTATGGTTTGTCCCTATTCTCTCTACTTTTCCTTACAATTGCTAGATGCTTGACCTTGTATGGCATTGTGTGATATGGTCCACTTATGGTGGCAGTGTTTATTTTATTGTCATTATATATGTTATGTGACCATGTCCTTCAAATGAATTGTGTTATAAAATTGTCGTAATGATGATCGTTGAAGTGAAGTTATATGCTTAGTCTTCAAATGTTAATTCATGATATAGGTTTCATTGATGATTTGATGTCAATTGAATGAAGTAGTTAGGGTTAGTTTTTGTCTATATTCTACCATTGATGAAGTACTAATGGTGATTTACCCCTACGTATGTACCCCTATATGAATGTGTATTATCCAATGTTAGGAGTCTTGAATACAAATGTTGAACTTTTCTTGTCTGCTATGATATAATGTGGTGTGTGGTCTATTTCCTTAATGTGAATTGTGGTCTAAGAGGAGAGATGACTCGATGTGATGTTGATAGCCATTATGTGATCACGTTGACCAATGTACATGCATGTAAACCTCATGCAAGCTTATAAGTGGTATAGGTTCATAGTGTCTAATGAAAGGATACTTCTCATATGCTACGAGATGTAATACTATGCATGTAAAGTGTAACGACCCAACCCGATGGGCCATGACTAGTGCCCGTTTTGGACACCCACATACAAACCTGCTAAGTATAACCAACTGAAACTAAGACAATATGGAATTTAATCAAATCAGCCAACCCCAACTCATATATAATAAGATAAAGAGGACCGGTTTCTAGGAGCATAGAACCATTCACCGTACAACTATGCGAGCCGACAAGGCCGCCACTATCCAAAGCATAATAACATATGTAAATATCGACAAGGCTGACACTACAACATACTACAAGGAGGTACGCACCGCAAGGCTGCTCCTGTACAAGCTGACCTGCCAAACAAACCATTCCAGACCATTATCCCACAACATATATACAACCCACATAATGTCCACAGACCTCTACGAGTACAGTAGTGACAACTCGAAGGGACAGGCCCCGCCATAATCCTAACTAGCAAAAGACTACACAAAAAGTTATGTAACCCTCACAACTGGTGCTCCGGAACCGTGGAAGCTCTTCCAATCACCGAGTCGATCGCTTATGCGGAGGATCACTGAACCTGTTCTGTCTACCCTGCGGGCATGCCGCAGGCCCCCCGAGAACGGGGGGTCAGTACAAACATGTACTGAGTATGTCAAGCATAGTAAAGTAAGATGACAGATCCCAATATGCAATTCGAAACAACATATCGCTAACACACAATGTACCCTTTTAAGTGAAAATCAATGCATATCTTTAACTATAGTTGCCCAGCTTCCCTAGTAAGGGCTCGCCAAAATAATCATCACACTTCATCTCCGGCATCATCATCAGCATAACCCTCCTCATCACCAATAATATATATATATTTAATATCTACCCTGCCCCTCTGTGAGGAACTCGGTGACATAATGCAAGAAAACTCCTGCACAGAAAAACATTACCCCGCCCAGGACTTTGTGAATGATAAATGACTCTATGCACGAGTAGAATATATGATACCATATGCCATTAAAATCATTGTTCTCATAACTCAATAGAACAATCAACGTGAACCACCAAGGAGTATTACCAAAGATTAAATGTTTATCAATATTAATAACCTTTAATACGATATGGAACCGTAAAATCTCAATGCCTCTAAGAAGCACTACATAGTATGAGAGCTCATCATAGCCTTAGACAGGTAGCCATATATAGAGGAATAATTGGTGGAAGCAAGACTATACGTCACGCTCGACGCTCTAGAGGGATAAGTATCAAACCTGTCCTCTATTATGCTTATTTTTAAAAGTACCCATGCCAAACAAGAAGAAGGGACATCGTTACAACATACCCGTATAATCGGCCGCACGTCCACTATTTACTGCTCAAGCATTAATCTTAACCACACGCAACAATCGTGCGCAATTAGAATAAACTCGCGCTTCTACTTTCTTATAAGCTAGCTAATAATCTAACGAAATTCGGCAGCACTTCCCCTATTTTCCCCTTACTTCGTCCCAATCCGACAACACCCCAAATTAACCTGCAGCAATACCATAACCATATAACCCCACTAATCATATTAAAACACCCCCTCCCCAAAAAGTTCCGTCTCGCACATAGCATGCTAAGCACGACACACGAGCCGTGCGACTCATTTTTATAATTCAACAACCCATCTACCTTAGGTAGTATTCATCCTTTGGGGTATATACTCATAATCACATCTTAACATATACATAATGCCAAAACAGATTTTCCCGCAGTTTTGCTTTAATCAAAAACAGCCCAAGCACCACACGACCCACTAATAATCCGATTATGGTTTCGCTCCGTTCATACTTAGCACATTCAATAACTAAAACCAAACTTCCTAACACTGGTCAAACCAGCCCCCCTTCTTAATATTAATGGATAATTAACAAAGGTATTCTAAAGAATGACACACCAAACAAGGAATCTCTAACCATATTTGCCGCTCGCTGGCCAGAGGTTGCAATTGTTGGTTTCTCCATTTCCACCATGGCTTCCCAAGTCCAAGTGGTGGAATAAGAGATGATTAGTGCAGCAATGCATTCACCACTTTATTTAGCTGGAGTGGATTTTCCTCCACCTCATTTAACTATTATGAAATTGTGAGGCAGCCCCCCCTCTACAAACACTGTCCACTACCACATAAGGCCATCTCCACAATCTGATCCCTTTTAATTTTGTTGCCTGGCTGTGGGGGCCCACTGTATTATATTAAGCCTCATCCGCACCAATTATGAGTGGTGGGGCCCACTGTATTAAATTAATCCAAATCAACCACTATTAATCCCTCACTTAAGTTAATTGCCTTACATTAAGCCAAATCAATACTTAATATCACATTTGGAAATTAACATCCTTGCCTAATATTTCTTTAATAACTTGGACTTAAATAAAATCTCATGCCCGCCGACTTAACGTCTACTAGAGTCATGACGCGCACTACGTATATAACAAAAAAATACTATGGCATAACAATCCTTCCCCCCTTAAGGAACATTCGTCCTCGCATGTTAAGTTTAGCCTCTTAACAAAATAAATTCCAGCTAGGTCTCTCTAACAGTTATACTATCAACCTGCCATTCCGTAACCTTACAGATGCCTCACAAGTCATCAAACTTACTCATAATCTCGTGTCTCAATCATATAGTCAAGCTAGGAATTGAATTACCTACAGGTATGGGGAACAATTAATGATAACTTTATCTTCATTTCGTCCTTCATCCTCCGCTTCCCAAGTCCATCTCCTCCCTATTGTTATTTTTCCACAACCTTTGACGGAAGCCACATCCTTAGTAAACGTAACCTTCTATCCCTGACGATCAAGTATAGCTACGGGTTTCTCCTCATATGACAACTCCACTCCTTCTCCTCGGTTACCATAGAACATCATCCAAAAGAAAAAAAAAAAAAAAAACCCCCCCCCTAATGGGGAAATACTCTAAGGATCAAATACATTTACGTAGCATCGATACAATGGAAGACTGATGTCCACCCCCACGCCTCCAATCAGATGGTAGATCCAACTCATAGCAACCTTGCTATCCTATTGAACATCTGTAAGGGACAACAATGTATCTATCTCGGACTGAGCTTCCCCTCCTCCGAATCTCATCATCACCAGCCCCTCATGGGTATACCTTCAGGAATACCAGTCACCAGCTGAACTACAAATCTCGATCCTGTATCTGCATATGACTTTCACTCGACTTGGGCGCTAATAATCTTCTTGAATACGCTCACCTGTCACATCTTCTGAATCACTTCCGCCCATTAACTTAGTTCCATCGCCAACATCAACCAACCAATGGTGCTCTGCACTTCCCCCCTATAGGCCTCGTACGGTGCCATCTGGATCCTAGAATGATAGCTATTGTGTTATGCAAACTCATGAGCGGCAAGTGCTCATCCAACCCCCCCCTTATTCCCTTTGAAGTCCAATAATACAGGCCCCCACCATATCTCTAATGTCTGAATTAGTACGCTCAGCTGCGCCACCAGTCTGAGGGTGAATGATGGGTGCTAAGGTGTCACCTGTGTCCCCAATCCCCTTCTGAACGATCTCCAAAATTTGGCTGTACCTTGATGCTCCTCTGTCTGATATAATGGACGTGGGAACCCCATGAAGGCCTCACTAAGATCTCCCTGACATACTAACCTTGCATATCTTCAGTCCGAAAGTTATCCGACTGGAAAAAAGAAAAAAAAAATGGGCACGATTTCACAACCTATGCACAATACCCATATAGAGTCATACTTTTCCGTTTGAGGCGAGTAGCCTTAATGAAGTCCATATTAATCATCTCCATTTTGCAAGTTGGATCTCTAATCTCCTGTCATAACCACCAGGCTTTTGATGTTTCGCTCTTGACTTGTATGAGCAATTCCCCGGCAACTGAGCAACAAACTCCCCCATATAAGCATCTGAGGTCATGGATACTTTCGTTGCCCTGGTTGAATAGAAGTAAGGCAGGTGTGCCTCTCCCATAACCTGTTTCGTACCCCTTAATATCGGTTACACACAATATGGCCTTCATAATCGAACACTTCCGTCAGGTGTAACCTTAAAGGTGGTTCATTTATTCTTTTTGGAAGAGTTTGCCTCTCCTCTACTTTGCCAAAATAGGGTCCTTGTATTGTTGTCTCTTTTACCGTCATCTATGATTGAGGACTCAGCAACCTCTCGAATAGAAACTCCACTATCCTTCTGAATTAGCAGACGGACTCCAAGGCGGTATATCGCTGAATCTCCCGAACCATTATCCCCTCCTTTCGGGTTTACATTCTGCAGCTACCCTGGACTTATGGCTAAGACATCTGCTCAAACATTCGCTTTCCCCCTGGATGATATAATATAAACATCATAATCCTTTAGCAACTCTAACCACCGCCTCTGTCCGTAAGTTCACATGCTCGTTCTTTTTTAAAAGAATATTGGAGACTCTTATGATCGGTATAGATGTCCAACATGGACAACCCCATAAATAATGCCTCCAATCTTCAAGCTGAACCACGACCGCTAACTCCAGATCGTGAGTATGATATTCTTTCATGCTCCTAAGCTGTCGAGGCATCGTTTATACTTTGCTGCTGCATCAATACCCTCCTAGCCCAACATCCGACATCACAATAAATAACTAGCCGTCTGGTCTCTCCGGAAGAGTTAGGACTGGAGGAGTCAATTTTGTCTTTCAACTAGCTGGAAGCTTCGCTCACAAGCATCTCCACTGGAACTCTGGCTGCCTTTTGATTAGCCTTGCACAGGCGCTGAAATTGAGGCAGAACATTTCCTATGGATCTCCTGTATATCCTGCTTACCCTAAAAAGTTTGGTGTACCTCAAAAGTAGGTGTCGTAGGTCTGGGCCAAGTCTTACCCCACCGGCCTCAATCTTTCCTGCATGTCTACCCGAATACCATCACTCCAAATATAGTCCCCAAGAATGCCACCGACGTCAACCAGAACTCGCACTTAGAAAAAATTTAACATACAACCTGTCAACTTCTGTAGTGCTGGCCTAACTAACCCCTAAGTACCTGTCCTTAATGGTCTGGCATGCCCCTCTTCTGAACATGATAGACCACGAATATCGTCTATAAATACCATAACAAACATATAAGGAATGGTTTAACTACTACCGAGCATTGTACATTGAAAGATCCATAAAAAACCCGCTGGAGCACCGTCTATTCATGTTATCCATCGCACCGCCCAAACAGGTATCAGCCACGCAAACTCATTAATGCTGCGGAGCCTGTACAGCCCGTCTCGGGTCTGGCGGATTCGTCTTGGAATAATCTGCCATCCCTTATACCCGCACCCTGATGTACCTGATGCAATCTATCTTTGAAAAACCCTTTGCACCCTGCATCTGGTCAAACAATCATCATCCTTGGGAGTGGATACCTCTTCTTTATTGTTACTTTTTGTTCAGTCTGGGCCCTTATAATCAATACACATCCCGCAGCGACCCATCCTTCTTCTCATCACAACAGTACCGGTGCTCCCCAAGTGACATATATCTGTCAAGCCCTTTTCTAGCACATCCCTCAATTTCCTCTTTCAATTCTTTCAACTCAGCAGTGCCTTCTAAAAAGGAGGTATAGATATAGGCTGGGTATTGGCGACATCTATAGTAAACTCGATAATCACTCTACTCGTTCTGGAGGAAGGCCATGGAAGTTCCCCTCGTTGAATACATCAGGGAAACTTCATTAACTACCGGATTGATTGAAGAGTCAGTGCCGGGGTATCTGCCTTTAGGTCATGCCAACCGAATCAGATGGTAAAATATGCCTTTTTAAACCATCTTTCCCCGACCTACAGGTATGAACTGAACTTACCTCGGACGGATACTGTACTCCTTTGCTCTCCCCTTCAAACTCTATATCGGTTGTCCCCTAGAAAAATTGAAATTGAACTATCTTTCTCTGCCATCACCATTATCAAACAGCGCCCAACCATCCATCCATGATCATATCAAACTCAATCAATATTTAACTCTACTTAGATCTGCTACGGTACGAACTATTATATATAACTACTGAAACAATTCTTATATACTCCGCGTAGCTATGACAAATCTCCTCAAGTGTATCTAACCTAAATGGTTTCTATCAACTCAGACTCTATTCCCGATCCTACTAGCAAAAGGGTGATATAAAAATTAAAGGTGGAACCTGGGTCTATCAATGCCATCCACACTTCGGGAGAATATTATACTATACTGAGATCGACATTAGGTGACGGCCTCCTAATCCTCCTCCGATTAGTCAGAAGCATATATACGTTCGAGGGGACCGCTAAACTGGAAGCGTTCCACCACATCCTCTACCACAACAAAGCCTGCTGGCCGCCTGAATATCCTGCCCGTAGGGGCATAGCCACATAAAAGATGAACCATTCAATTGACCCTGTAGGCCTGGCCATACCACCTGCACTACCTCTAATGTGACACTCTCTCATAGTAATGGCCTAACGGCCACATAAAAACACGCACCTGTAACCCAACGACATTCCCCATGATTGGCCTACCACATGAGAACACCCGAGGCAAGGTGGCCCTCGACGAGCTTCAAACCCCTGCCCATCTGTGACCCTTCCTGACGCCCTAAACTAGAGCCTCGAGACCAGCTTCCGAATATCCTACGATCCAACCCCCTACCCATGAATCGGTGTTGCACTCTGTGCGGCTGGGAAAAAATCTAACATTCCTGCTTGAACTGCCCGTTTCGAAACTCCGTCAGGATAACCTGCTGATCTAGCCCTCTTATGCTTGCCTATACTATAATCTTCTATCTGGCTGACGTCCCCCGGTGCCGATCCTCTTACCCCCTGTGCATAATTCCTGCACCCGAGCCATGTCCATACCTAGCTGAATAGTCACTGCCATACAACCGTCAATCGATTACTGATCCAATCCCAGCACTAACGATTTAACCCTGCCTGCCATATCAGCCACAATAGTAAGGCGCAATGCCTAGCCCTGAATCAAACGCCGAGGATTACCTCTAACGCTCCGCCATTTTTGCTTCAAACGCAGAATCTATCGTCTCTAGCTCGCCCTACAAAATCTTTGGAGGCAGGAAGTGGCCCTGGAAAGCCCTCCACACCTTCATACATACCGCTGGAGAAGCACCCTCTTGGGGGTAGGGGGGGGGGGGGGGACCGGTGGGTCGGGGGGATGTAATGCTCCCTCCCACAGACTCATACATAATAGCTACATCCCGCAAATGATACCGTAGCCAACTCAACAAACTCGGTCCTCCGAGCCCTTGATTATCCTCAATTTACGCGTGCATCTGACCGAATAAACTCTTTCGGATCATCCTGGGGTCCTTGACCCAGAAACTCTGGGGTTACAACTTACGAAGTCCACGAGCCCTAAGCTATCAGATCTGTCCGCATGATCAAACTCCTAGTCCATGCCTGCGAGCCTTACCTGCACTTAATCTAAGTCATCAACTGAACCGCATCGCTCATGGTCCCTATCCCTCCTCCCCTGAATTGCGGAGCTGGATGTTCAGTGCTGGGGCCTCGGGGGCTGGTGGTGTCCCCCCTCACTGAGGATGCTGCTGATCTAAGCTCCTCTGGCGGTGGCGTGTAGCAGATCTCTCCGATTCGGAGCCATAATACAGGCAAATAGACTGGGCACACGGGCCCCTAGTAACTCCTGTGAGTCTGACTAGTAACTCTGCTAACCGATTTTCCCTTCTAGCAGCGGCTGTCGCTTCTTTGGGAGCATAGCTGAAAACACCGGATTCGTTAGATAGGGATTATCCTTTTAAGATAGCTCCCATCGAACATATCGAAGAAAAGAAATGATGGATCCTAATGTCTGTGCTTCCTTTTTAATAGATGTGGTGCACAACACACCGATAAAAAAGATCTACTAGACACATCTGTAGACACTTTCGAGAGAACGCTCTGCACAAACCTCTTTGTCACGCCCAACCCGATGGGCCTGACTATGCCGTTTTTGGACCCCCCATACAAACCCTACAACCTGCTAAGTATAACAACTGAAACTAAGACAATATGGGAATTTAAACTCAATCAAGCCAACCCAACGTCATATATACTCTAAGAGGACCTGTCTCATAAGGGTCATAACCCATTCACCCGTACAAAATATTGCGGCTCCGACAAGGCCGTCCACTAGCCAAAGCAAATACATAACGTTCAGACGACAATCAGCCACTACAACGAATACACAATGATGTCGCGAGCCTACAAGGCTCCCTGTAACAAGAGACATCCCAAACAAAAATGTCCAGACCATTATCCCCCACATATATATAACAACCCACATAATTCCCCAGACCTCTAGACGTACGTATTGAAACTCGATGGGACCAGGCCTGGCCATACCCATAGACGAGCAAAAGAATACAACAAAAAGTCACGTACCAATGACTTGGGCCTCCGGAACATGAGCTCTCCACTAACCTAGTAGATATCCTAGGCGTGAGGACATCGTAACTGTGGCGTTTTACACCTGCGGGCATGAAACGCAGCCCCCAGGAAACTGGGTGGTCAGTACTGACAATGCTACTGCGTAAATGTAAGCATAATAAGGTAAAGATACAGGAACCAATTGGCAAGTCGAAACAAAATAGCGCTACACATGTACCCCTTTTAAGGTGAAAATCATGCATATCTTACATATAAGGTGCCCATCTCCCTAAGTAAAGGGGCAGGCAAAATAATCCTCACTTCCAACTCCGTCATCATCATCATCATAACATCCTCATCACCAATAATATATATATATAATCTACATACCCGCCCTCTATGTGGATTTGGGAACTCGGTGACATATGCAAGAAACTCCTCACAAACATTACCCGGCCCGGCCCGGTGAAATGAAAAAATGAACTCTATGCACGATTATTACTATTATGATCAACCATATGGCAATTAAAAATCATTTCTCATAACTCAATCGAAACATCACAACGTGACCAGCAGGAGTATTACCAAAGATTAATGTTTTATCAAGATATGACCCTTTAATACGATACTGGAAACGTAAATCTCAATGACTCAAGAAGCACTACCCAGATATTAGAGATCATCAAGCCTTAGACATAGCCGATATATAGAGGAATAATTGTGGAAGAAGAAGATAAAGTCAACCTAGACGCTCTAGAGGTAGTATCACACCTGTCCGATAATATATTGCTTATTTTTAAAGTATGCCAAACAAAAGAAAGAAAGGGACAAGCGTTCCATACCGTAAATCGAGCCGCACGTCCAATATTTTTACTTCTCAAGCTCTTAACTCTCATCCAATGAAACAATCTTGCCGCAATTAGATAAACATCGCGCTTTACTTTTCTTATAAGCTAGCTACTAATATAACTAAAATTTCCGCAGCACTTCCCTATTTTCCTACTTTCGTCCCAAGCCGCACCAACAACCAAATTATCCACGCATACCAATAACACATATACACCCAACGAATCTATTAAACAGCCCCCTCCCCAAAACAGTTCCCGTCTCGGCAACCATAGCAAGCGCACATGAACCACCGATTGATAACTCGTTTTTAATTCGCAACACATCTAACCTTATCGTATTCATCCTTTGGAGTATACTCATAATCACATTTAACATTACATAATGCCAACAGAATTTTCCCGCAGTTTTGCTTTAAATCAAACAGCCCAAGCATTAACACTACACCACTAATAATCCGATTATAGTTTCCGTTCATACTTAGCACAAATTCAATAACTAAACAAACATCCTACGCTAACTCTGGTCACGCCCCTTCCTTAATTTAATGGATAATTACCACGTATTCTCCGATTAACACAAACCAAACTCCAATAAGGAATTTCTTTCTAACCAAATTATTTGCCAAGTTTCTGCGGGCCAGAGCTTTGCAGGGTGGTTTTCTCCATTTCCAATGGCCCGACCCAGTTCAAGTGGTTGAAGAATAAGATGATAATGCAGCAATGCTTTCACCACTTTAATGGTTAAGCATGGATTGGATTTCCTCCCCTCATTTAATGTATGAAGTGGAGGCAGCCCCCCTCTTCACCTGTCCACTAGCCAGCGCACAATCTGATCCGCTTTTACATTTTTGCCTTGAGTGGTGGGGCCCACTGATTATATTAATCCTAATTCAGCCAGCCAATATGAAGTGGCGGGGCCCACTGGATAAATTAATCAAATCAGCCACTAATTATCCTCACTTAAATTTCAATAAATAGGCACTTACTTAAGCCAATCATACTTAATTATCACATTTGGAATAAAACATCCTTGTGGCCTAATATTTGTTTAATAACTTGAAACTTAAAATAAATCTCATTCCCCGGACTTACGTCTACTAGATCATGACGCGCACTACGTATATAAAAAAATATGAGGCATAACATAAAGTATATGTTCCCATGAAGCATGAGATGTATTTTAACTAGGATTACTTGATAGGTGTACGAGTATAGACAATGTATGGTACATTGCCTATACATTGCATATGTGTACCTTTATAGAATAGTTCCTAGTGTAGTATCTCTATTTACATGAATATGAATGCATACCTAAGAAATCAACATGAAAGTATATACATTATGATGTCAAGAATATGATATGTAGAAGTATGAGCATGTATTGTCTAAATGCGTTTATGTGAAAGATCTTCTCATGTAAGTATACATACAAACACAGGAATATATATAATGATGTAAGCATGAGGATATAGAAAAGAGGGAGTCTCTTGAGAGGTATTCTTGATTGTACTCTAAACTAGATTGTTCTTTGATATGTTATATCCACGTGAAAGGTTTTCTCACATGAATTAGGCTAATGAAAGGACACTGTCATCTATAAACGATGAGCTAAGCATATAGGGAGTTAAACCTATTAAAGCCATTTTCATGAAATAAAGTTAATTAAAACTTTTTTTAAAGGGAAGGTAGCTTAGTTCCATGTGATCTTGATGATGAGGGGTGCCCTTTACCAATGTGGGAAAGCTTGATCACCATAGTCCTCACGAGGTGGATAACTACAATGCCTAAAAGGTATAAAGAGGGTTATCCGTATATACCTCCAAGTTTCCATAACTACGTTTCCCCATGTGACCTAGCTAGTGGATCCACGTAAAATGCTAGAATACTGATGTCTTAGCATTTCAAGTAATATACTATATCTTGGTGTGAGGGGATCAAAAAAAATTCCATGTTTGGCTTATATAGAGCTACTGTCGGTTAAAGTTAGGATTTACCTAAAATAAAATGGACAATGGAAGTAATTTTATATGAACCCTAACTAGGACAACCTAAGGTAAGTTGCTTAGTATAGGCGAGGTTATTAGACTTTACCTATGCATTGCACAAGAAGCTTTTTGAGGATTTTTTAGGAGGTGTTCAGTAATGTATATTATATAGAATGTCCCTCTTATGGCATAAAATTATGGGTATTAACCCTAGCTTGTTGTGGATATATGCCATAGTATGAGTCCTATGGTGTCTATTGACGTGGGTCTCATATTATTGCATATAATTGATCTTATTGGACTATATGAAAAAGGTCGTACATGGCATTATGTAGTTGAACTACACTTGTCATGTTGAATGTCCGAAGTGAAATGATGCTTGTGGTCTCTATTTGTAAGTTTACTCAGTATTTTTGAGTTCTAGTGAATTCACATGTACTTGCACTATAGGCTTAGTGGTCACGACCCA
The DNA here is from genome assembly GCA_027704765.1 of Solanum habrochaites. Classification (NCBI taxonomy): domain Eukaryota; kingdom Viridiplantae; phylum Streptophyta; class Magnoliopsida; order Solanales; family Solanaceae; genus Solanum; species Solanum habrochaites. Next base: position 20,337,977 of record JAKWJA010002497.1, read on the forward strand.
CACCTATACCACCCAAAATTTTAGGTGCTTTCTTAGGTCGTGACCGCGTCTTTGACCTCTCGAAGGTGTTTGTACAATCTTTCCATTTCATTCACGCAATAATTATGAAAGTAGTGAGGCCATTAAAACTTTTACACACGACTTCTTATACATCGTTTGGTATTAAATAATAGAAATGCTAAGTCTCACATATGTCATTTTAGACTAAAAATACTGGGGCCACAGCCCCCCCCAACAAATGATAAAAAATACTTAGTCTATTACAATACTTTGAAATAAAGAACTATATGACCGCGTATTCAAGTAGCTATTCAACTATGCTTAATGATATCTGAATCCAAACTTTCCTGACGCTCCTTCTCACCTTTCCCTACACTTTAATCTTGCAAACACGACTGATTGTACAAATACTTGAACTAAGTATGACTTTGTGCATAAAATCAAGAAAATGGACATTTATTGGAAAAAATGCATCTTTTTTTTTAAAACATCATATAATAAGAATCAGAACAACATTTAACACCTTAGAACCACATAACAAATCACATTAACAATTTATCACATTTTTAGGAAAATTTTACAGTAACAAAGTTTACTGTTACAGTGAACTCCATCACTGTTACTGTGAACTCCCTAAACTTCACCTTGGACACTTTCTAGTATCCAATCTTCTCACTAAAAATTATCCTAAGACTCACTTCAGCAATAAGAAGAGAGATTGCCCATACACCCTCTCTGGGCACACCTAAATGATCCTTAAGACAACCTTTAACGAGATGTACATACTTACAATACACTAATCACATTAACATGATATCCTCCTACCAAAGATGATTCTAAGGTTCACTAGAGTGAGTTGCAAAGTGACCACCGATACAATCCCTTCGCACAAACTTAATAGATCCTATATACTACCTAATATAAAATCATTCTCACTTAATATATCAACATACAAGTAAAATGACATACTCCCATCCAAAGGTTATCAAAAGACTTACTTAAGTAAATCAAGAAGATAATGTCAATGTTTCACCTCTCCGATATTACCTAAATAACCCTTAAGACTACCTAAGTTTGGATCATGGCTACTTAATCAACCATATCTCCTAACTAAAGTCATTATTAAGACTAATGTAAGTAAGATACGAAGTGACCATTCCTATTCCCCCTTCACACCTTAATTAGAAAACCCTTAACTATTCTAGATAAGTACTTATACATTTTAAATTATTTTCTAACTTAAGTCATTACATTCATTAGTTAATTTAAGATACATTCATAACATAATAACATTCAAGTAATTGTCTTGAAGAATACCTAGGGACTCCCACCAACATCTTCAAAGACTATTGTGCAATGTCTAGATAGCCTCCCATAATTTGAAGGTAGCTACTTGAAGAAAAGAGTTTCATGGATGAAAACAATACCTCAATGAATCTAATTCACCAATTTTATGAATAATCACAACTAAAATCTCCAATCCAAGTTCTTTTTTGAGTTTTGGCTTCAATGGAGTTCTAGAAAATTTCTAAGATATTTTTGGTTTTAAATTTTGAAGAATGAGTTCATCTACATATTAAGGACTAATAAACCCACTTAAAATACCCCTAAGAAACAACCCTTTGTCTTATTTGGACGTGATTCACACCTTCACTTATCAGTGAACTGTGCAGGAACAGACCCTCACAGACGACTGCCCGTTGATGGGGCATCAGTCCACAAATGGACCATTTTGTCCTCTGTTGATTGGGACAGATCCTGGTTAATCGGATATTCGCTCTCTAGGCTAAATAACCATCGACGCCCTGCACCTAGGGGGAATTGACCAGGGCACTGGCCGTTGTTTCCATCCGTATGTGGTACTGCCTTGGGATGTTTTTCCCACCAATATGGGTCCGTCCTCAAAGACCCTTTGTAGGTACTTGGGAAAATTTGACCAGACGTTTCCAACCCAAATATGCTCTTAAATGAGTTTAGGACCTCCCATATAAATTTCATCCAAAGAGAACACGTAAAACATGTAAACCATTCTAAGACACACAAGGTTGTTTCAAGGCAAACCTTTCGAACGTCATGGACATTCTTTGATGTTTGAGCTCCAAACTTCATGAAACTTGACACACTACCTATAATCACTAAAATAACTCATATAATGACATCATAAGATCATGAAACACACATCTAATCACATAAAATTACATGAGCATATAGTTGACCTTAATCGTCAAACGTTTTAAGCCATCCCCTTGAGTGTTTTACTTTGAATCACCTAAACTCTTTATACTGTATCCAATACCACTTTTAAAACTATTTAGTACCTTATACCATATTTTACACACATATTAGTCTATATTTAGTCTGATCATTTTTCTGGTATTACAAATCGTCCCCCCCTTGGACAACATCGTCCATCGAATGACCTTGTCAACTCTCTGAACACTTCCATGAAAAGAGATTCAATTAGAAGCTCATGATCATATAATATTATACATTATACCATACAAAAATATAGAAGAAACATCAATTTCACAAAATCAAGAGACTCATAACACAACAAGAAACTAGAATAAATTTTACAACTCATCATGCCATAAAAGTCACATCCTTCATTTCAAATAGAAAAAAACTCATTTTATATTCAATATTATGCTCATATACATAAGTTCTAACAAAATTTCAACAAATTTCAACCAAAGAATGAGTTAGTCAATTTTTTACAAAATCTTACAATGAGTAGGCAAACTTTACAGTGAATTATGTAACATTTTTCAAAAATGCAACTTTTAGGCAATTCATGATAGAAACATACTAATATACAAGATAAAACCACATATACACATTTTACAACACCATAACTTCATTATATGCACAATGCAAGGAATTGATGAAATTCAATTCCAACAAGACTCCTAAGACAATGCAATATGCAACATATAATCATGCTTCTATGAATTTCTACTCTCAAGCTTTAGTTGAATAGAAGAGATGAGACAATCAACAAAAACTCCACTAATCACCATACTCGCCCACATAGAAGAAATACATAACTTACAAACATCATCATCATCTGGCTTTGCTCCTCTAGTATGGAATGCATAGAAACACCTTTTTTTTAGCATCATCTTTTGGAACATTAGGAGAATTTCCTACAATCTCTAGTAAAACATTCTCTCACTTTGAGTCCATCTTTACCATATCCAAACCAACTCCAGTACCCAATAGACACTCTGCATAATGCTTCTTTTCACAAGTAGCACAAGTAAGCTTACCACCTTGAGAACCACTAACCTTCTTAAGTTTCACCTTAGGAGCACTAGGTCCATCCTGAGTTTAAGCCATCTTCTTGAACCTAGGTTGACTTTGGTGAATTGAACCACTCCTCTTCAAGATTCTAGCAATCCTACCAAATTTAGACTCCTCAATTGATTGATCATACACCATAAGTCTAGGTAGGGTCATAACATCATGTAGGATGGTTGTACGACATTCTTCTTTCACAAGGGGTTGAGAAAAAGGGGGGGGAGAGAGAAACAGGCGGACAGTGGGGAACGTTCTTAGAGCACGGCGGTAAACCGCGCCTACTCATCTAAGACCTAGTGACCTACATCCCCCTCTTAGATTGCCACAAGTCTTACTGGACAAAGCAAAGACACCTATAGAACTTCAAAGATTACTCTTCACCACTCTATTTCCGTGCTTTAAGAATTAATGAAAAGGCCTCTACCTTTCCTCACTCCTCCAACGGGAAAGTCTTTCTAAAAAGCCTACTTAACTCTTTCCCACTTTAAAGACCCGACTCAACGACCTTTTATCTTTTCCATTTTAGTGTTCCACACTTTGAGCAGCCTCCCTCAATTTATATAATATAACTCCTCTTTCTCCTAAAAAGTCACCCCCATGGCAGTCACACCTTCTAACATACCTCCGGAGAACCTCTTGGGGATCCTCTCCACCTTAGATTTAAAAAAAGGGGAAGATAGGAAGAGATTCAGCCTCACAAAGTCTCTTAATCTAGATGTCATAGTGCTCCCACAAAAAGTGCTCTCCACAACAATTAAACTCTATGAACCATACCAATATCCACATGGGTAGTAAAATCTATGGCTAAAGAAATTAATGTCTTTCTAATCTCAGCAATAGTCATTTTCAAGGGGAAAATCAGACCTCATTAACCTTGAACCTCCAATAGAAACTTGATCAACTTGAGACCCTTGAGGAACTTTCCCAACTTGCTAAACATTAGGAGGAACCTCCTCATCCATGCTTCCTTCTTCAAACCTTCTAGCAGCCACCCTTCTAGTAATCATGTCTTATAAGCACAAGAGAAGAGATCAGGAATAGACACTTACAACCTCAACTCTATAGGAACGATACAAGATTGATGAAGAAAGTTAAACTCTTTTGTCCTGAAATTATCCCCTCTCTCCAATGATGTAACCACTTATACGGGATATCAGCGACTCTACTAGACGTGGATGAGACTTTTTGATTCATAAGACTATTTTCATAACCTATGCTCTAATACCAAGCTTGTCACGACCTGCACCTATACCCTAGAAGATAGGGCATTCCTCAGGTCATGGACCAGTGTACTTGACCTGTTAGAGGTCTTGTATAAGCCCTTCCATATCATTCATCTCATATACAAGTATGAAAAGTAATTTAGAATTAAAAAATTTCACACAAATATCTTAGAACATCTTTTATATTAAAATATTAGAAATGCTTAGCCTAAACATATGCCATTTTTATACTTAAGAACATGTGTGTCATGGCCCAAAAATTACGAATATAGAAATACTTAGTCTTTTACAATATTTTAAAATAAAAGACATATATGCCCTCGAGTCCAGTGATGTATACTTTCCAACTGTTTCTTGAACGATCTCTGAATACAGATTTCCTTCCAATATCGCAAATCCTATCAATCTTTCACCTACACCTTTAGAATATAGCAAATGTAATGAAATTAGTACAAACACTTGTACTAAGTATGGCTCAATGCATAAAATCATGAAAATAAAAATTTATTTGAAATATGTATGTTTTTTATTTAAACCTCATATGATAAGCATAAGAAAAACATTTAACACTTTAGAAACACATATGAAATCACATAAAAAATTTATCACATTTTTAAAACTTTACAGTAACCAAGTTCACTGTTACAACAGTGAACTTTTTCACTGTTACAGTGAAGTCCCTAAAATTCTATCACATCCGAAAGGAACCCCCTAGAAGTAACATGTCGTACTTGACCTCTTGGATGTCTTATACAATCCCATAGTTATCATTCATTGCATTGTCATAGGTAAATTTAGCGGAAAATATAAAACATTCTTAGAACATCATATTCTAGAAAATTACTTCATATATATATAAAATATCGTCATACATAGTTAAAGACTGTAGTCTCTTTTTTCATCCTAGACATAACATAATAAGAGTAATTAAAGGATACGACCATTATAACATAATATATAAGTACAATAATAAAAGTTTACAGTAAAAACATGACTTAAGAAACCTTGGACATAAGGATTCCTTTCCTTGATCTTGGGTATTAACTATTAAGATCTCCACCATTTAAGACCTCCTTTAAGAATCCATAACCTACACTTTGCGCAAAAAATAGAGAAGAATGGAGTTAGTACATGAATGCACTAAGTATGACAACCATGCAAAAATATGCATTCAAAAGGGACATTTTCTGAAATCATACTTCATGAATTTTTGAGTAAATCTTCATAAAAAATTTATGTAATTGCATTTATATCATTCACATACATCATATAGACGTATTCAAAGGCCAAATATCTTAAAAGATCACAGATAAAATTTAACCCATATTTGGTGTCACTTTACAGTCAGTTAGTTCTACTTTACAATGGGCATATTCTTCTTTGCATTAAAATTCCTCTTTTAACTCCTTAACCTTCCAAGTGATCCCTTTAGTGATACTTGGTACAATGCATCACCTTAAGGACACAAGGGATCAATCATACATCAAATGCATAAGCCATCACCTACCATGATATGAAAAGTATAGTACAAATATACACATTTATGTCAAAACCATAAGAACCATATAGTAACTCTTAGTCTTTATGCAATATCTTATGTTTAAACTTCACATAGAACCTTATGAAACCTTTATCATAATCAACAATATAAATAATAGTGCAATGTAATGTGAAGCCCCTATATGTGGAAGCCCCCTAACCATCAGGCACCTACATTAGTAACCTACATGAGACCTCACATTCATAAACATCCCTTCATACATCAACAAGTAATTGAAGACAACTTCATTCATGTCAACAATCTTCATCATATAGTCATTCAGACCAACATAGTACATACACGAATCAGACCATATCATAAAGACTCATACTATGCAAAATCTTCATAAAAAGTAGACAATTCTACCATGCGATTCATTAAGACATAACCAATCAAGACATAACCTTAATCATACACCTTAGAACACCTTCCTAGAACTCCCTAAGGAGAAACATATGCAATTAGGTGGGTTCATTACTTCTACCTATCCTGAGGAACCTCCCTTAGGTCATCCTATTCAGGGTCTTAGTAATTAACTTCCATTGGCCATTTTACTTGAGGAAACTATAGCCTTAACCGACACTAAGACCGTGGGTGCTAAACATGGAATTCGGTGTTGTAGAGCCTTACACCAAAGGAAGGTTTTCTTATCTAGCGATGTTAGAACATTAACACATTCCAGCATACTATTGAATTCACTTGCTAGATCCTATTTGACAAGAATAGTTTATGGAACTTTGAGGCCATCATGGAAAAACATAAACTAAAGCTCTACCGGGGGCCGGTGTGTTGTGGGGGGTGGGGAGGTGAGTGTAGCGGCACCGGGCTCCCTGTGAGGCTTACGTGACCTACCTTCCTACAAGGGGAAAGGGACACCCCTCATTTCACGGTTCTAAGCTAAGCACCCTTTAATAAAAGCCTTGATTACATTACTTTTTAAAACATAGGATTTAGGAGTTCACTTCCCATAAGCTAGCTCATATATAGGTTATAGATGAGAAGTCCTTTCATCAACCTATATCATGTGAGAAAACCTTTCACATGAACATATAATATTCAAGCACCTATCTAGTTGTCACGACCCAAAATAGGATGTGATGGAACTCGTCTTATCCCACCAAGACAAGTCAGCCTAAAACTCAACCTTTACAATAAAATGCGGAAATTTCCGGATCAATTCAAAACACCCCCAAAACCTGGTTGTCACGTGTACAAGCCTCTAAATTATTACAGTTGATTCAAATGTAACACTAGTCTCAAATGAACTTGCTTCTAGAATAGAACAAGGTCATAACTAAGGAGAAAATAAGTCCGCTGAGATGACAAACAACTACCTCACAAATCTCCAACAAGCCTCATACAAGGAGAAGAGAAATATCAAAAAGTCTGGGCTAGTAACCTACTATAAAATTGTAGTATCAAGGGGTGAGGACCAAACCACACAGTACCCAGCAAGTAAACGTCTAAACTCAAGCTAAGGGAATAAAATATGAGTACTCCTTACACACCAACCGGACCCTCCATAACTACAACCTTCATAAAAATCAGCCCAACCTAACAGTTCACAGTTTTTATAGCACCCAGCTCATCAAATATTATTTTAAAAATTTACACATCCTCAACTACAAACTCAATATTCAATCATCACAACTTCAACAAAAAGACACACACAATATCAGCAACATACAAGATCAAGTTCGTCAAATAGAGATAACCAAATATCAAGTACTTCCCAACCACCAATAAAACACATAATCAACAAGAATGAAGAATGTCATTGGATGCAATGCAATATAACTCCATGAAGTGATATGCCTCAAAATACAAATTTCTCTCTCAACCGTATAGACATGATACCCTCGGAAATACATCCAGAATTCACGACCCATGGGGGACTCGCTAGGTCCATATACCATCAAGGACGACTTCCACATGATTATGCGGACGATCTCAACGCACTATCATAAATCAAACAAATTTTGCACAGACGATCTCCACGTGCCCAAATCATAATCATAACTTTTCTATCGCACAGACTATATCCCCGTGCCCAAATAATCATAACTCAATCTCAACACGGACGATATCCATGTGTAAGACCTTTACTCATACCCATCTCATGTTAATGCGTGTGCACAATATGATATCAAATGAAGGTGATAATGCAACATCTCAATAAATCAAATGTCGCTTGACATTAACCCCTCAATTCACCTTATAGGTTCATAAAGAACACATCAACGACCTACTAATCAAATCAATATATTCGTTAATACCCATATACTTTGGGGGGGGGGGGGGGGGGGGGGGCATTCTCGAATTAACAATCCGCATTGTATCGTAAAACCTTCCATTAATATCATCGTACTGTAACCATTTCTCAACACCTCTCATACCAACAAATAACACATCGTCTTTTATTACTCCTTTTTAGCATAAATTCTCTTATATAGACAAGTCAAAACCCATCACTAGCCCATTACTCCCACACATATAACCCGAGGAAAATACAACGCATTTCAATTACCTTTAACACGGCGTTTAGAAACCCCTTGCCTTAAATAAGCAAACTATCACTCCGGGATTTGAGCTTTTTGTTTTTGTTGAGCTTCCAAACCAATGCAATTTATTCAAGTAGATGGTCACAATAAGATTTCGACACTAACAACACTCATGTTATATAAGTTTATCTTGAACCTAAAAGCTTACCTAAATTTATTATTAAGTTCCTAAGTCTTGATGACCATTAAATTGTCAATTCTTATATTTTTCAAGTTTCAAGCCTATGGTTAAATCATAATTTCTCGAAAACTACAACGCTGATAACTTTCTTATTATATGGTACACTCGATATTGTATTCCATGTATCAATATATTAAACTTGAATCTTAATATGAAAACTATAAAAAAAATCAAAAATCAATTACATTTAAATTTCCAGAAGCCTCAAAGTAAACCAAAACCATTTTCACGCATAATTTTCCATCAATTCACTAATTGCCATGTTATATTCTTGACAAGGCAATCATTAGTCATCACTTCCTCATCATTGGCCATATATTATTGTATTGCCTCAACTTCCAATCACTAATCACAACCACGTGATATAATTTAAACAACAATTCTTTCAATTCTTCTATCTATTCATATAATATTAATGCTAATGATATCACTAAATAAAAAAGAAAATTAGGTAAACAACATTAAGAAAATTTATATAACATTTACTGTAATGGTTAACTTAGTGATGTCGCACAAGTTTCGTTCTTCCTCTTCTATTTGTTCTTTTCTTCTTATTTTTTTTCATCAACCGCAAATTTCAAGTTTCATTAATTAGGGCTTTTAGCATTATTTCTCTTATTTATTTATTTATTTATTTTCTTTTTTTTCACCATTATTATTAGCAACAAAATAATCCTTTATTAAGTTTGAAAATCATGTTATTTATTCTTATAAGTCATAAAAAAAATTACAAAACTATCAAAAAGGTTATTATAAAAAATGGTTAAAATTAATAAAACGACTGAAAGGGTCGTTACATTATCCACCACTAAAAATCATGTTCGTCCTCGAACATAAAGAAGGAGAAGGAAGAATATCCAACGTTACCAAAAGTCTAAGTAGTTACATACCGGTCCCCGTTTCATCTCTTCCTAGTGAATCCTCTCCCTTAAGTAGACATTACCCTCGAGAACAACTAATAAAAACATAGATTTCAAATTAACCTTTGGAAGTTCTATAATTCAAGATTTGCTATCACATCACACACAAACTCATGAAATAAGTATAATCTCAAACACATTGGACCTTAAATAACCATCTATACAAATCCTTTTCCTCATATAACAAAGATAACATTCTAAATCTAATAACCATTTGCTACACAAATTAACTTAAATCAATCACAAACTCACAATAACATAACCATCCGAATCTTATCAAGTATTTACTTGTGACAACATATATTTTATGAGCTTAACTTTAAATTTATCTTTAGACATCAGTACTAATACGAAGAATCCAAACTGTCTAACACAAGACACCAGATCAAGTAACCACAATACTGCGATACACTTAGGCTACACCGAACCTCGATCACCACACTCTTAGACCATTGTAAAATCTTCATACTCTTATAGGTTCCACAAGCAAGGTGTGCTGTAGATTTACTTATAATTCACCTTCCAAACAAAACAAATTATTGTAAAACCGCCATGATCAATTCTGTCCTAAGAAATCATCATATAAACGTGACTAATAGGAATCGTTATGTCGATCCACCATTAAGATTCACCCATAGAGTGAAACACGCGTACTATAAGTAGGGAACATCATACTCCAAATAGTGGCCAAACGACGAAGGTTTGTTACACTAAGAATATCACATAACAAAAAATTGCATATACCTAAACACTTCTTCCATCATGGTCCCACATCAAAAAATTTCATTCCATCTGACTACAATCTCTCAAAAAAAAAATTATTTTGTCCACCTAAATTCCATAAGTCTGATCCCCATTACAATCTGACACATACACGATTTATTAAACTCCAACCTCTTACTACGTTAATAAAGCCACCATTCTTAATACTAACAAACATCCTAACCACACAGTCACTTTCTTTACTCTGAAACCATCACTATATTAAAGTCTTCTCAGCAAACACATTATTGCCTCTAAAAAATTTTAACTATGACTTCCTCTCTTTCCATTCAATCATTTCATGATTGATATGGGTTCCATATAAGGCTAACAACACAAATTTAAAATCATATAGTACCATCCCATCAATATAAAGCTATTAAATCACACCCAAAGTCAATTCCTCACAAACTTTCACATATCATGTTTTTAACTAATTTATACCTACATGTAATCTCATTGCAAACTCCAAAGAATCCTTGTAAACTCCATAATTCGTATACTTTATAACTCATACCTTAATCACCTCATGCTAATCATACGTCATAACAGTCACAGTAATTTTTGATTTTTGGGCAAAATCCTTATTAATCATGTAAAATTGTAGTTCCACCCCATCGAACATCATCATTTTATCTATCAGACCTTAACAATCTAGCTCCTGCATAACACATATAATCTTCCACACGTAGTTGCTTCTTCCCCCAATCAAAAATAAATCTTTAGAAAAGTCAGTCATAAATTCGTAGTAAATTTGTGTCGTATCCATCTCAAAGTCATATCTAAACACAAAACAAAATTTCGAACAACCTTCTACTTTGAACCGATGATGGCTATATGAGATGTCTTATTTCTTAACTTTTCTTAAATCTTTCGATGATGCAAATTTCAAATACATTAAACTCTTCGATACATCAACCTCTTTTTCCTTTCGCTGACTTGCTTACCAGTCTTATTCCTTGACCTATAATCCATGATATTTCTTTTTTATCCTCAAAATCAAAACATTTACATAATACTCTCCCTCCTGTCAGGTATAACAATAAACAAATATCAAATTAATACCAAATATGGTTAAATCCTTCCAATGCTTCAATACCAAATGCATCGATGATTTTCTTTACCTATCAATTCATAACCTTCACAAAACAACACTACCCAAATCTAAACTCCATAATGAAAATTTTGGATTTTTAGTTTCAACTATGTTAAAACCCCATCCCTTTTATCTATCAACAGTAAGCTCTACCTCGAATATTATTTTTAATGAACTATATTAGAATAATTATAGATCTCCTCTCCATCAAACTTATCATTCTTTTCACACATAAAATCAATCATACTCGTTGCAAACATCAAACTTAACAACACAAAAAAACCTTATCATAACACCTCGAGTTAAACGTTTATACACTCATTTCTCAAATCTTATCATAGTCTTTTTTTTTTACCAATCTGAATGCAACTTGGGACCCTATCAAACATGAGTAGGAGGAAAAAAAATATGAAACCACGTGTTCTAAACACCATTATCCTTTCTCTAAATATACATCTTTGTCGCTTTTCCAATTAGAATAAATATACTTGTATGTTCCCTCGTTCTGTAATATTTTACCTTCAACTAATTCTATCTTGTTATGATGGGGATAAGCCTTTCAATTTTGTTCGAGTTGTTTGTCCAATCCCCTTTCATTAACTCCCCGTAAAACGAATAATATGCACCATAGTAGCAACCATAATCTTAGTACTCACATTAGTCTCCGTTCCATACAAAATATATGTTTAACCAACAAATCTTTATTATCTAGATGCTCTCAATCAGAATAATCCACACAAATAATTTATTACCATCTTGGCTTAGTTAGTCCCCTTGTCATCCACCGTCAACCACGAAATTAACCTTTTTTATAAATAGGACACTTACATTCTGTTTATAAGCCAACAAAAATCAAAGACTAAACCAACCATCATTTCCACTTCTTACTAAGATTTTTCAATGACCTTAACACAAGTATTTACTATTTTATAATTCCTTTAACCATAAACCTTGTCATTCTGGTAATCTATTAATCCAATCGCTTGACTTTAAAAAATGACATCACCCCACCGGTCCCCTCATATTATAACCTTAGGATACACTTCTCAATTTAATTCATTAATATCGTATCAATGATCCACCACTTAAATTTTCCTTATACACACGCTTAACACAAACATCTGCAGTGCTCAAATGTGAATGCAACATCAAATCTAATTATATGAGCATGTGATACAACTTATAACTCCTTAACAAGTTCGTATTCACGCTTACAATTGACATATTCATTTTCATATAACACTAGTAACACATCATGACATACAATTAGATCTACCATTAGAACACATCATATTTTCCAAGAAGTTCGTATCCAATTAGCTTGCACATTCCTACCTATCGAATAATTCTAAAAAATTATGTAATTTATTCCATATCTAGCCCAAGCTTTATGTATTCTTTCATAGGTCAAGTCAATATCACAAGTAACACGTTCCATAACTCTAATCAAAACCATGTATGCATTGATACTATTGTAGTAGTCAGATCATAGCCTTCTTTAATATACAGACAATCTATAAAATCGTAGTAGACGTTCTAAAGTCAATTGATGCATCATTATTCTCATCATTTTCCAAGAAACTCATTCATATTATCATAAGTTTAATATTTGTAGTTTCCAAAGGTAAATGTACATTATCTAGCCATCATTTTAATCATTTCGCTTCCAATTGTCGAACCACTCCAGAGTTATTTTATACCAAATAAACTATTTTATTTTTATTATTTTTTTGTTACTTTGGGTAACTAAACCTACTCAACCCCTCAAATATGAATCACACATCCATTCATAAATATTTCATTCAACCATTAATACCATATCGAATTTAATTATCCAACCAATACATGACACACAACTATTTCACGATGAATAACTAACTACGCATGAGTCATCACATAAACGGAGAGTTGAACGAGTGAAGCAAAAGATCAAAACGGGACCTAGTCACACGATAGAGATCCAAGAAGTGAAAATCTTTCCTAAAAGTCATTATAACCTAATCAAAACTAAGTACAGACGTCTGCGTACTGATCTTCAGCTCGACTTAGACACGACTTGTCACACTGAGACTATGAACTTGGTGCTTCTGATCCCTTTTGTCACGGCCCAAAATAGAAGTGATGGCACTCATTCATAATTTTCCCACCGAGACAAGTCCCAGCCTAAAACTCAACCTTTACAATAAATATGGAAATTTCAGAATCAATTCAAAACCTCCCCAAAACCGAGTTTGTCCCACATGTCCACTCCATCTAAGTTAGGTATAGTTTGATTCAAAGAAACGCTAGTCTCAAATGAACTTGTTTCTTGAATTGAAAAAGGTAATAACTATAAAGAAAGATAGTCCACTGAGACGACAAACAACTACCTTACAAATCTTCAAGAAGCCCTAGAAAAAAAGAAGAGAAATATCACAATGTCCGGGGCTAGTAACCTACAAAAAAATTGTAGTAGAAAGGGGTGAGTACTAAACCACACGGTACCCAACAAGTAAATGTCTAAACTCAAGCTCAGGAAATAAAATACGAGTACTCCTTACCCACCAACCGACCCTCCACAACTACAACCTGCATAAAAAATAGCCCAACCTAACAGTTCACAGTTTTCATCGCACCCAACTCATTAAATATTATTTTAAAAATTTACACATCCTCAACTACAAACTCAATATTCAATCATCACCAACTTTCACAAAGAACACTCACACAAATAATCACCAACATACAAGGATCAGTTCCTCAAATCGAGATAAACCCAATATCAGTACTTTCCCAACCACCCAAAAAAACACATAATCCATTAAGATGAAAAATGTCATGGGAATGTCAACGCAATATGACACCAAAGTGATATGCCTCAGAATACCTATTTCCCCTCTCTAAACCGTATATACTATACTCCTCGAATACATCGAGATTTTAATGACCCATGGGGGATCACGAGGTCCCATATACCGACAGCGGACTAATCTCCACATGAATTGTGCGGACACGATCTCCCAATGATGCACCATCCATAATCAAACAAATTTCGCACATTCGATCTCCACGTGCCCAAATCATAATCATAACTTTTCTATCGCACGAACGATCTCCATGTGCCCAAATAATCATAACTTGATCTCAACACAGACGATCTTCATGTGTTTTACTCATACCCAATTTCATGTCAATGCATGTGCACAATATGATATCAAATGAGGGAGATAATTTAACATCTCTATAAATCAAATGTCGCTATCACATATAATAACCTCAATTATCACAATTATACCGGTTCAGTAAAGAACACAATCACACCTACTAAATCAAATCATTAATATATTAGTTAATCCCCATATACTTTGGAATTTTCTGGATCACAATCCACATTCTATAATAATAAACCTTCCCATTATAACATCAATACTCGTACCATTCTAAACACATCTCATACAAACAAATAATCACATCATCTTTTATTACCCCTTTTTATCATAAAAATTAATCTATGTGGACAAGTTAACCCATCACTAAGCCCATTAATCCCAATCATATACCACAAAGAAATACATGCATTTCATACACTTAACAAGGGCTAAGAAATCCACTTGCTTTAAATAAACGAACTATCACTCCGGAATTTGAGCTTTTCCCTTTCATTGAGCTTCAAAACTAATGCAATCTATTCAAGTACATGGACACAATAAGATTTTGACGCTAAAAACACTCATGTTTTATAAGTTTATCTTAGACCTAAAAGCTTACCCAAATTTATAATTAAGTTCCTAAGTCTTGATGACCATTAACTTGTCAATTCTTATATTTTTCAAGTTTCAAGCCTATGGTTAAATCATAATTTCTCCAAAACTACAACTGTAATAACTTTCTTAAAATATAGTACACTCGATATTATATAACATATATCAATACATCAAACTTGAATCTAAATATGAAAACTATTAGACAAATTCAAAAATCAATTACATATAAATTTCATGAAGCCTCAAACTAAGCCAAAACCATTATCACGCATAATTTTCCTTCAATTCACTAATTACCATGTTATATTCTTGATGAGGAAATCAGTAGTCATTACTGCCTCATCATTGGCCATTTATTATTTGATTGCCTCAACTTCCAATCACTAATCACATCCACGTATTTAATTTAAACAACAATTCTTTAAATTCTTCTATCTATTCATATAATATTAATGCTAATGATATCAATAAATAAACAAGAAAATTGGGTAAACAACATCAAGAAAATTGATATAACCTTTATTGTTGTGGTTAACTTAGTGATGCCGCACAAGTTTCGTTCTTCCTCTTCTATTTTTTCTTTTCTTCTTATTTTTTTTCATCAACCGCAAATTTCAAGTTTTAACAATTAGGGCTTTTAGCATTTAGTTCTCTTATTCATTTATTTATTTATATTCTATTATTTTAATTTTTTTCCCATTATTATAAGCAACAAAATAATCCTTTATTAAGTTTGAAAATAATGTCATTTATTCTTATAAGTCATAAATAATTTTGTTACAAAGCTATAAAAAAGGTTAATCCAAAAAATGGTTAAAATTAATAAAACGACTGAATGGGTCGTTACAATAGTTTAGGATACTCTTGAGAACAAATTTCAAGAGCCCCTCTATATACTAGATCATCATACATGTGTGTGTGTATACTTATATGTGAGCAAACCTTTCACATAACACATATATGTCACACATGGTCATACATCAATGCACAAGTCCATGGGTATAACTATATGAGCAATACTTTCAAATAAACACCAAAATATTATGAACATTCATACTTCATGATATCATGTACTTAACATCATAACGTGTAACTCACGTTCATAATATTTCCATACATTCATTTTCATGTATATAGAAGCCTAACCTAGGAACTATGCTATCAAGGTGCACATGTCCAATGCATCAACAAGGTCCCATACCTTTGCCCATACTAGTACACCTATCATGTAATCCTAGATAAGGAAATACATATAATACTTTCATAGTCATAAGCTTAACATGTATAGTATTAGACACTAGTGAACATGAGAGCAACCTTTCATTAGACACTATGATCCTATTCTACTTGTAGTCATGCATGTAGAGTGAGGAGTGTGTGTACATTGATAAATATGATCACATAATGTCTATTCACAACACATTAAAGAATCCACATTCTTAGGACTACAATGCACAACCAAGCATAGACTACATAACACAATTTAGCATAGGCGACAATCTACCTTCATGCTACACATTAACAATCCTAACATTAACTATTTACACCTTCACATAGGGGTACATCGGTAGAGGTCATCAATCCTTAACACTTCATTAACCTCATCTCCTACACAAAATATTTACATAAACATTTACATGCTCATACAATAGTCATACAACCTAGGTCAGAACTAAAATAAGAAAGTAGGCATAAGCTTTACATAGTGTGATCATCATCCCCACATACTAATGCATTCAACCATTTGCCTTCAAGGCCATATTCAACATATATAAATGACAATAAAATAAACACCGCCATATAAGTGGACCTACCACACAAATATATACAAGGCTTCGTCAAGTACAATATTATAGAAAAGTAGAGAGGAAGAGTCATTCTTACCAATTCATCAACCTTTGATCATCATTGACCAATACACCTTTTTCAGAATCAATAAAGTATAGGGAAGTAGCTAAATCTACATTTAATCATGAAAGAAACGATGTACATATGGCAACAAAATCATAGTACCACCTAATACAATACATCACATATATACTACAAAGTAGAAAATTATATCATCAACTAATTTCCCTTGTCTTGTTTATCAATCACATTTCATCAATAATATACATTTAGGACAGCAACTGAAGATATAGAACATCATAGCTAAATCATGCTTCATCCTTCCTAGAATATAGATCACAAGATATACATTACTCTATCAAGTCTATATGATAGAAGGACCTAAATAAGTATTTACCAATTCAATTGTTATCTATTCATATTGAGTCAATCATATCTTTATTATTATCACAATACACATATAAGCATTAGCTAAGCAATTTACCATAATCGAGTCACATAACAACCATCCTGTCGTCAAAATCACAAGTTAATATATGATAGACTAGAAGAACCTTGAATAATTCATACCAAGCCTTCTTTACTTTGATCATAAAATATTTATACCCAAAATTCGACAAGGATAGTGGTAGACCCTGAAAATGACTTAAGTGAAGCTAGAGCCTAACATGTTTTTCATGATGGTATAACGTCCTAAAATGGTTAATAATGTTATTTGAGGCAATATCTAAAATTTTAGGTGCGTTGGAAGTCAAACGTTAAGAGACCACCAAGACGTTCGACCACTAAAGCCATCTATGTGCCTCATATATGGTTCTATGTGTTTATATGTTATTAATGATGTTATAAGATTTTTTATTGAGTTATAATGGTTATTATAGGGTCGTTGTTGTAAAGTTTTCCATTATGTTTGTTCAACACGTCCATGAACGTTTGCAAAGGTTTGCCTTGCACTTACCTGTGGTGCTCTATGCATGAAGTCCCCGTCTAGTTTTTACGTGTTCATTTTAGATGAAATTGATGCAGGAGGTCATAAAATCATATGTGAGCATATTTCTGTTGGAAACGTAATGGAAAAATATCCCCAAGGACCATCCATGTATCCTTGAGGAAGGACCCAAGTTGATGTCCATGAAAGCCCAACCAACGGATGGCAATCGACGTCCAGTGGGTAAGTCGACGCCCCATTGGTTAGGTATCATCAATTCGGAACTCTTCATGGGAGAGGAGGGACCAAATACAAGCCCTAGTCCCATACGACGGACAAACATGACAATCCGTTGGTTAAGGGATGGGCCGTCGACGGTCCATCCATCATTTGGGTCTGTCCCTGTACAGGCCATTGTAAGTTCAAGGGGTGAATTGGTAAATTTACCCCGCTTTCCAATAAGTCTTTGGATGATTGGTTTGATTGGTTATGGGTATTTAAGAGTATATAAGCCATTAACTCTCATTTAAACCCCAAGAACTAAATCAAAACACATTCCATCCCAAAGTTTCTCCATAAATCTCCATGAGTGTTCAAGGTTAAGATTGAGCTTGAAGATTTTTCTTTATGTACCATGATTTCACGGTTCTTTCACTTCTTTTTCCATAATTTTAGTGTCTGTGTAAGGCCTCTTTAAAGTAGTTTTAATGTATTTTTCTTTGTGTTTGCAAGAAAATCTTCCAGAAAGAAAACGCTGAAGATGTGCTGAAAAATGCAAAGAAGATGACCTACAGAGCCATTGACGGTCCGTCTACCCGTTGACGCGCCGTGGGTGGCAAACGTCGCCAGGAAGATTTTATGCTTCCAAGGAAATCTTGGGGAATTCTTTATAAGTTTGAGGCTACGGAAGGAATGATGGTTCGTCGTCTCATCGATGAACCATCCTGGTGATCGTTTGGTTTTAACCGAATGTAGCCTTAGTACCCGATTTAAAAAGATTCAAAGTGTGGAGCATTGAAGGCCATCGAAGGACCGTCGTCTTGGTCCGTTGATGATAACAGATAAATGGAGAAGAAACCAAGTTAAAATAGAGTTGAATTATGGACCGACAGAGGTATCGACGATCCATCGTTACCTCGACGGTCTGTCAGTCAGTTCATCGACGCAATACACGTTTTTGGATATATTTTCCTTATTTAGGTTTCCATTTATGTTTAGAATTATTTTATTATAAATAGGACCAATAACCTTGTTTTTCGGGTTACACTCTTGGTTATTTTTCTGATTTATAATATTAGTTGTTGAATATTGGGTTTTGGAAAATACTTTATTTTTCTAGAATCGTTTATTAAAGTATTCTCTCAAATTCAAGTGATTTTCTTGATTTTCGTGTAATTATGAACATGGGTAACTAAATCCATAACTAGGGTTGTGGGAACCATGGGTAATTAACAAAGTAAAACTAGCTAATATAACAATTCTGGAATAGTTTCTTGTTGTATTGATTATTCCTTCGCTTAGAAGACTTTTTGACGAGTGCACGCGTTAGAACTCGGCTTGTTTCTACATGTCGGACTATGGAGGTAGATAATAAGAAAAGAATTATGAACGTTCATTGAGTATATAGTGTCTAATAGACTAGTGTCAATTGGTGCGAAGTAATGACCAAGCCATACATCGAATGATGCTTAATATGTGTAAAAGGTAAGGTTTAGTAAAGTACACACGTAGTAGGACTAAGGTGAGGAGTGAAATTCACTAGTTGCCTGACCAAGGAATTAGGGATACATAACTTACCACTTTTCATACAAGATACTAGGATAGAGTTGTTATAGCTAGGGTTACAGTGTGACGAACCTATGAGGAACATTTACACCCTAGGTTCTCTCATCATTTGATAAACATCAAATATTTGAACTAGCTACTTGATTACTTAAATTTAATTAATTACTTTTGTTGCACAAAATCCCCACTTCAATTGTTTGTTTTCGGAAAAGACTTCACTAAATATAAGTAATCGTAGATTAAAGTTATGTCTAAACCATTTTCCATGTGGGATCGACAAAAACCTAACATTTGGGTTCTTTACTTGATACAACTACATAACAATCTTAAGGGAAGTATAGTTTGGGCGTATCAATTCTTCAATAGAGTTTATCCTTCGATTATCATTGGGTTCTTCTAATAAGGTATAGGAGTCCTTCATATAAGTCTTTCTATCACATTAGATCCAATTTCAAAGATGATTTTCATTGATTTCAAAAAGATGAAAAATTCCTAATTCTACTCTAAGTCTTGGGTTCTTTCATGAAACATTTTCAAACACTAAGATATGATAATATTAAGGTTTTCCAATGAAATTCTCCACGAACCCTTGAATAATCACAACTAAAATCTCCAAGTCCACGTTCTTTTTTTGATTTTTGGGCTTTCAATGGAAGTTTCTAAGAAAATTTTCTAAATATTTTTGGTTTTAAATTTTGAAGAATGAGTTCATCTACATATTAAGGACTAATAAACCCACTTAAAATACCCCTAAGAAACAACCCTTTGTCTTATTTGGACGTGATTCACACCTTCACTTATCAGTGAACTGTGCAGGAACAGACCCTCACAGACGACTGCCCGTTGATGGGGCATCAGTCCACAAATGGACCATCTTGTCCTCTGTTGATTGGGACAGATCCTGGTTAATCGGATATTCGCTCTCTAGGCTAAATAACCATCGACGCCCTGCACCTAGGGGGAATTGACCAGGGCACTGGCCGTTGTTTCCAGTCCGTATAGTGGTACTGCCTTGGGATGTTTTCCCACCAATATGGGTCCGTCCTCAAAGACCCCCTTTGTAGAGTAAACTCTGGGAAATTGAACAGACGTTTCCACCCAATATGCTCTTCAAAATGAGTTTAGGACTCCCTAAATAAAAAAATTTCATCCAAGAGAACCGTAAAACATGTAAACCATTCTAAGACACACAAGGTTGTTTCAAGGCAAACCTTTCGAACGTCATGGACATTCTTTGATGTTTGAGCTCCAAACTTCATGAAACTTGACACACTACCTATAAGCACTAAAATAACTCATATAATGACATCATAAGATCATGAAACACACATCTAATCACATAAAATTACATGAGGCATATAGTTGACTTAATCGTCGAACGTTTTAGCCATCCCTTGATGTTTTACTTTTAAATCACCTAAAACTCTTGATACTGTATCAATACAACTTTTAAAACTATTTTAGGACCTTATACCATCTTTACAAACATATTAGTCTATATATAGTCTGAATCATTTTCGAGGTATTACAATCTCCCCCACTTGGACAACAGTCGTCATCGAATGACACTTGTAACTCTCTGAACACTTCCATGAAAAGAGATTCAATTAGAAGCTCATGATCATATAATATTATACATTATACCATACAAAAATATAGAAGAAACATCAATTTCACAAAATCAAGGACTCAATCACACATACAAAGAAACTAGAAATAAATTTTACAACTCATCAATGCCATAAAAGTCCACATCCCTTCCTTTTCAAATATACAAAACTCATTTTATATTCATATTAATGCTCAGATACATAAGTTCTAACAAATTTTCAACAATTTCAAACCCACAGACATGAGTTAGAGTCAATTTTTTTACAAATCTTACAATGAGTAGGCCAAAACTTTACAGTGAATTATGTAAAATTTTTTCAAAAAGGCACTTTTAGGCAATTTCATGATAGAAACATCCTAAGATACAAGAGAAAACCACATATACACATTTTTCCAAACCACCTCTTCATTATATGTGCACAATGCCAAGGAAGTGATGAAATTCCAATTCCAACAGACTCCTAAGAGACAATGCAATAATGCACATATCTCTCATGCCTTTGCTCTCCTTGATTTCTACTCTCCTCATCGCTATTTTAGTTGAAAATAGAAGAGATGAGAACATCCCCAAAACTCCACCTAATCACCATACTCGCCCACTCTGGTCGTGCAGAAATACATCACTTACACACAATCATCATCATCCTGGGCTTTGGGGGGGGCAGAATACCTAGTTTATGGACTAATTTGACATCGAAACTACCTGCAGTGATAGGTGTCTCTATTAGCCATGCGGTAATCAGCGGTGTGTGCACAGGTGATACCGTGACAGCACTATTTCTCGTCATCGATCTCTAGTAAAACAATTTCCTCTCAACTTTGAGTCCATCCTTTACCATATCAAACCAACTCAGTACCCAATAACACTCCGCAAATGCTTATTTTCACAAGTAAGCACAGTAATAGCTTACACCAGTATACCACTTAGAAAACCACTAACCTTCCTTAAGTTTTCACCATTTAGGAGCACTAGGTCCAGTCCGTGAGTTTAAGCCATCTTCTTGCCACCTAGGTGAGTTCACTTGGTTGGTGAATTGAACCACTCCTCTTCAAGTTCACAATCCTCACCATATTTTTAACTCCTCAAGTGGATCTGACTCACAGTGTAACCACCTAAGTCTAGTAGGTTGCCCAAGTACACACATCAATGTAGGAAGTGTGCGTACCTATCAATTCATTCTTCACAAGGTTGGAAACACCCATCACAAACCTACTCATCTAATACCTAGGACTTAACACCAAGGATGGACAAAATCAAGACAACCTAGAGAACTTCAAAGATTACTCTTCAACACTCATATTTCCTTGCTTAAGATTAATGAAATCCTCTACCTTTACCTCACTCCTCTCACGGGGAAAGTACTTTCCTAGAAAAGCCTACTTAAACTCTTTCCACTTTAAAGGACCCGACTCAAACGACCTTTTATCTTTCCATTTAGTGTTCCACACTTGAGCAGCCTCCCTCAATTTATATTAATATAACTCCTCTTTCTCCCTAAAAGTCACCCCCATGGCAGTCAACACCTTATACATACCATCTAGGAACTCTCGGGGATCCTCTCCCACCTTAGAGTTAAAAAAGATAGGAGGATTCATCCTCTCTCAAAGAGCTCCCCTCCCTCGTTAATCTAGAATGTCAATATGTCATATCCCCCCATAACCTCCACAAGTTAACGTCGTTCGTCCTCTGGGTTGAAGCCTACATATCCACATGGGTAGTAAAATCTATGGCTAAAGAAATTAATGTCTTTCTAATCTCAGCATTAGTCATTTCAAGGGGAAAAATCAGAACCTCATTACCTTGACCTCCAATAGAAACTTGATCAACTTGAGACCCTTGAGGAACTTTCTCAACTTGCTAAACATTAGGAGGAACCTCCTCATCCATGCTTCCTTCTTCAAACCTTCTAGCAGCCACCCTTCTAGTAATCATGTCTTATAAGCACAAGAGAAGAGATCAGGAATAGACACTTACAACCTCAACTCTATAGGAACGATACAAGATTGATGAAGAAAGTTAAACTCTTTTGTCCTATATCCTCTCTCCAATAGATGTGTAACCACTTATACGGATAGTCAAGAACTCTACTAGACGTGGATGAGACTTTTTGATCATAAGACTATTTTCATAACCTATGCTCTAATACCAAGCTTGTCACGACCTGCACCTATACCCTAGAAGATAGGGGGGGGGGGGGGGGGGAAGAGGGGCATTCTCATGTCATGACCAGTGGTACTTGACCTGTTAGAGGTCTTGTATAAGCCCTTCCATATCATTCATCTCATATACAAGTATGAAATGTAATTTAGAATTAAAAAATTTCACACAATATCTTAGACATCTTTTATATTAACTATTAGAAATGCTTAGCCTAAACATAATGCCATTTTTTGAATACTAAGAACATGTGTGTCAGGCCCAAAATTAGAATATAAGAAATCACTTAGCTTTTTACAACAATCTTTTTAATAAAAGACATATATGCCCCCCCTCGAGTCCATGTGGGATATACTTCAAACTTTTCTTAACGTATCAGAATAACAAGATTTCCTTCAATATCCTTATCATCTTTCACCTACACCTTTAGATATAGCAAAATGTATGAAATTAGTACAAACACTTGTACTAAGTATGGCTCAATGCATAAAATCATGAAAATAAAAATTTATTTGAAATATGTACGTTTTTTATTTAAACCTCATATGATAAGCATAAGAACATTTAAACACTTTCGAACACATATGAATCACACTAGAAACAATTCTATCACATTTTTAAAACTTACAGTAACCCAAGTTCAACTTTACCGATGAGGAGATACGGTCTGCTGACAAGGCAAGGCGGGGAGTCGCACGTACTGTCTATCCTCCACCCCGGACCCTGAAGTCACGGTCCGCGCCCCTAGCACAGTGCACTTTTTCCACTGTTTATCAGTGCGTCCCCCTAAAATTCTCTCACATCCGAAAGGAACCCCCTAGAAGTAACATTCGTACTTGAACCTCTTGTATGTTCTTTATACAATCCCATAGTTTATCATTCATTTGCATTGTCATAGGTAATTTAGCGGAAAATTAAAACATTCTTAGAACCCTCATATTCCTAAACATTACACTTCATAATATATCAAAATACGTCAGACAAGTTAAAGACTGTAGTCTCCTTTTTTCATCCTAGACTCACATAATAGAGTAATTAAAGGATACACCGTATAACATAATATATAAGTACATATAATAAAAGTTTACAGTAAAAACATGACTTAAAACCTTGGACATAGGTATTCCTTTCCTTTCTTGGTTATTAACTATTAGATATCCACCATTTAAGACCTCCTTTTAAGAATCCCCTAACCTACACTTTGCCAAAAAATAGATAATAAATGAGTTAGTACATGAATGCACTAATATATGACAACCATGCTAAAAAATATGGCATTAAAGGACTTTTTCTGAAATCATACT
Source organism: Solanum habrochaites (assembly GCA_027704765.1). Classification (NCBI taxonomy): domain Eukaryota; kingdom Viridiplantae; phylum Streptophyta; class Magnoliopsida; order Solanales; family Solanaceae; genus Solanum; species Solanum habrochaites. The sequence goes on from JAKWJA010002497.1 coordinate 20,362,937, forward strand.
TCATGAATTTTTGAGTAAATCTTCATAAAAAATTTATGTAATTGCCATTATACATTCACAATACCTCTATAGACGTAATTCAAAGGCCAAATATCTTAAAAGATCACAGATAAAATTTAACCCATATTTGGTGTCACTTTACAGTCAGTTAGTTCTACTTTACAATGGGCATATTCTTCTTTGCATTAAAATTCCTCTTTTAACTCCTTAACCTTCCAAGTGATCCCTTTAGTGATACTTGGTACAATGCATCCCCTTAAGGACACAAGGGATCAATCATACATCAAATGCATAAGCCATCACCTACCATGATAGAAGTATAGTACAACATATACACATTTATGTCAAAACCATAAGAACCATATAGTAGACTCTTAGTCTTTATGCACATATACTTATTTTACTTCACATAGAACCTTATGAAACATTTACTCATAATCACAATATAAATATATCAGTGCAATGTATATGTGAAGCCCCCTATATGTGAAGCCCCCTAACCTCCAACATACTTAGTAGACCTACATGAGACCACAATTCATAACATCCAATTCATACATCAACAAGTAATTGAAGACAACTTCATTCATGTCAACAATCTTCATCATATAGTCATTCAGACCAACATAGTACATACACGAATCAGACCATATCATAAAGACTCATACTATGCAAAATCTTCATAAAAAGTAGACAATTCTACCATGCGATTCATTAAGACATAACCAATCAAGACATAACCTTAATCATACACCTTAGAACACCTTCCTAGAACTCCCTAAGGAGAAACATATGCAATTAGGTGGGTTCATTACTTCTACCTTCTGAGAACCTCCCTAGGTCCATCCTATTCAGGGGTCTAGTAATTAACTTCCATTGGCCATTTTTACTTGAGGAACTAATAGTCCTTAACCTACATAAGACCGGGGTGCCTCAAACATGGAATTCGTGTGTTGTAGAGCCTTACACCAAAGGAAGGTTTTCTTATCTAGCGATGTTAGAACATTAACACATTCCAGCATACTATTGAATTCACTTGCTAGATCCTATTTGACAAGAATAGTTTATGGAACTTTGAGGCCATCATGGAAACATAAACTCTATGCCCTTGTTTTATGAGTTTATCCACCTCATGAGGATTACGTGACCTACCTTCCTACAATGGGAAGGGACACCCCTCATTTCACGGTTCTAAGCTAAGCACCCTTTAATAAAAGCCTTGATTACATTACTTTTTAAAACATAGGATTTAGGAGTTCACTTCCCATAAGCTAGCTCATATATAGGTTATAGATGAGAAGTCCTTTCATCAACCTATATCATGTGAGAAAACCTTTCACATGAACATATAATATTCAAGCACCTATCTACTTGGTCCACGACCCAAAATAGGATGTGATGGAACTCGTCTTAAATTCCCACCAAGACAAGTCCCAGCCCTAAAACTCACCTTTACAATAAATCGGAAATTTCCGATCAATTTCAAAACACCCCCAAACCTGGTTTTGTCACGTGTAACAAAGCCGTCTAAATTATTACAGTTTTGATTCAAATGTAACACTAGTCTCAATGACTTGCTTCTTAGAATAGAACAAGGTCATAAACTAAGGAGAAATAAGTCCGCTGAGATGACAAACAACTAAAACACCTCTACCTCCATCCTCCAACAAGCCTCAGACAAGTGGAAGAGAAATAATCCCAAAAGTCTGTGCTAGTAACCTACTTTAAAATTGTAGTTCAAGGTGAGGACCAAACCACACAGTACCACGCATCAAAGTACACTTCGAAACTCAAGCTAAGGGAATCAACTAGATTACTCCTTAACAACACCAACCGGACCCTCCCTAACCTACCCACCTCATAAAATCATCCAACCTAACAGTTCCAGTTTTTTTATAGCAAGCACCCCAGCTTCATCAAATATTATTTTTTAAAATGTACACCTCCTCAACTACAAACTCAATATTCAATCATCACAACTTCTCAACAACAAGACACACACAATATCAATCAACATACAAGATCAATTTGTCAAAAATAGAGATAACCAAATTCAAGTACTTCCCAACCACCATAAAACACATGAATCAACAAGAATGAAAATGTCATTGGAGCAATGAGATATAACTCCATGAAGTGATATGCCTCAAAATACAAAATTTCTCTCTCCCGTATAGACATGATACACCCTCGGAAATACAATCCAAATTCACGACCCATGGGGACTCGCTTAGGTCCATATACCTCAAGGAACTACCTTTCCACATGGATTATGCGGACGATCTCACGCACTATCATAATCAAAACAATTTTCGCACCGACAATCTCCACGTGCCCAATCAGAATCATAACTTTTTCTATCGCACAAGACTATATCCCCGTGCCCAAATCATCATAACTCAATTCTCAACACACGATATCAGGTGTAAAATACCTTTACTCCATACCCATCCCATGTTAATGAAAGGCGTGTGGCACAATATGAATATCAATGAAGGTGATAATGCAACAATCTCAATAAATCAAAAGGGGGGGTGTCCGCTATGACATATAATCACCAATCAATTAATCAACACTTATATTGTTTCAATAAAGAACAACAATCACACCTACTACTAATCATCAATTTATATCAAGTTAATACCATATACTTTTTTGGCATTCTCGAATTAACATCCGCATTGTTAGTAATAAACCTCCCTTATATCCTCGTTACTTGTACCATTCTCAACACTCTTCATACACACAAATATCCAACGTCTTTTATTACTCCTTTTTATCTAAAAATTAATCTAATATGGACAGTTCAACCATCACTCTTAAAGCCATTAAATCCCCAAACATATACCACGAGGACATAACACTCCTTTCATACCTTAACAAGGGTTTAAAATCCACTGCCTTAAATAACAAATATCAACTCGGGATTTGAAGCTTTTTGTTTTTGTTGAGCATCCAACCATGCAATCCTATTCACGTAATGGTCCACAATACAGATTTCGACACTAACACACTCATGTTATATAAGTTTTATCTTGAACCTCAAAAGCTACCTAAATTATTATTAAGTTCCTAAGTCCTTTGAGACCATTAAATTGTCAATTCTTATATTTTTCAGTTTCATCACAAAAAGCCTTGGGTAAATCAGAATTTCTCGAAAACTACAACGCTAATAAACTTTCTTATTATATGGTACACTCGATAATTTGATTCCTGTATCAATATTAAACTTGAATCTTAAAATCAAAAATCAATTACTTTAATGTCAGATTCCTCAAAGTAAACCAAACCATTTTCACGCATAATTTTCCATCAATTCACTAATTACCATGTTATATTCTTGACAAGGCAATCATTAGTCATCACTTCCTCATCATTGGTCATATATTATTGTATTGCCTCAACTTCCCAATCACTAATCACAACCACGTGATATAATTTAAACAACAATTCTTTCAATTCTTCTATCTATTCATATAATATTAATGCTAATGATATCACTAAATAACAAGAAAATTGGGTAAACAACATTAAGAAAATTTATATAACATTTACTGTAATGTTAATAACACCTAGTGATATGGTCGCACACGTTTCCGTTCTTTTCCTCTTCTATTTGTTTCTTTTCTTCTTATTTTTTTCATCACCCGCAAATTTCAAGTTTCATTAATTAGGTGCTTTTTAGCATTGATTTCTCTTATTTATTTATTTATTTTATTTTCTCTTTATTTCTTTTTTTTCACCATTATTATTAGCAACAAATAATCCCTTCTTACGTTTTGAACATCATGTTATTTATTCTTATAAGTCATAAAAAAAATTACAAAACTATCAAAAAGGTTATTATAAAAAATGGTTAAAATTAATAAAACGACTGAAAGGGTCGTTACATTATCCACCACTAAAAATCATGTTCGTCCTCGAACATAAAGAAGGAGAAGGAAGAATATCCAACGTTACCAAAAGTCTAAGTAGTTACATACCGGTCCGTATTCATCTCTCCTAGTGAGCTCTCCCTTAAGACCATTCCATCGAGAACAACTAATAAAAACATAGATTTCAAATTAACCTTTGGAAGTTCTATAATTCAAGATTGCTACACAATCACAACATCACAACTCATTATTAAGTATACATCTGCAAACACATTGGACCTTAACATAACCATCTATACAAATCCTTTCTCATATAACAAAGATAACATTCTAAATCTATACCAGTTGCTACCACAAATGAACTTAAATCAATCACACACTCACAATACATAAACCATCCTAGATCTTATCAAGATTTACTTGTGACAACATAATATTTTAATGAGCTTAACTTTAAAAATATGATCTTTAGATATCAAGTACTAATCAAGAAAGAATCAAACTTATCTAACACAAGAACAACAAGATCAAGTAACCACATAGCTAGCGATACACTTAAGCTAACAGAACCTCGATCAACACTCTTAGACAATTGTAAATCTTCATACTCTTATATAGGTTCCCACAAGCAAGGTTGTGCATGTAGATTTACTTATATAATTCACCTTCCAAACAAAACCAAATGTATTGTAACCGAAATGATCAATTCTGCCTAAGAATATCATCATATAAAGGGACATAATAGGATCAGTTCATTCGATCCACCATTAAGAATTCACCCATAGAGTGAAACACGCGTAATATAAGTAGGGAATCATACTCCAAATAGTGGCCAATACGAAGAAGGTTGTTACATAAGAATATATACAGTAACAAAATTGAATAATACTAAACACTTCTTCCATCATGTCCACATCAAAAAATTTCATTCATCTGACTACATCTCTCAAAAAAAAATTATTTTGTCCACCTAAATTCCATAAGTCTGATCCCCATTACAATCTAACACATACACGATTTATTAAACTCCAACCTCTTACTACGTTAATAAAGCCACCATTCTTAATACTAACAAACATCCTAACCACACAGTCACTTTCTTTACTCTGAAACCATCACTATATTAAAGTCTTCTCAGCAAACACATTATTGCCTCTAAAAAATTTTAACTATGACTTCCTCTCTTTCCCATTCAATCATTTTCATGATTGATATGGGTTCCATTAAAAGGCTAAAAACAACACAAATTTAAAATCATATAGTACCATCCCATCAATATAAAGCTATTAAATCACACCCAAAGTCAATTCCTCACAAACTTTCACATATCATGTTTTAACTACAATTTATACCATCATGTATCTCATGGCAAAACTCCCAGAAATCCTTTGTAACTCCAATAATTCAGTATACTATAAGCTCATAACCTTAATCACCATCAATGCCTATATCATACGTCATAACAGTCAAAGTAATTTTGATTTTGGCAAAATCCTTATTAATCATGTAAAATTGTAGGTCCACACCATCGAACATCAATAAGTTATCTATCATAATTTGAACAATCTAGCTCTGCATAAGCACATAGAATCTTCCACACGTAGTTGCTTCTCACCCAATCAAAACTAAATCTTTAGAAAAGTCAGTCATAAATTCGTAGTAAATTTGTGTCGTATCCATCTCAAAGTCATATCTAAACACAAAACAAAATTTCGAACAACCTTCTACTTTGAACCGATGATGGCTATATGAGATGTCTTATTTCTTAACTTTTCTTAAATCTTTCGATGATGCAAATTTCAAATACATTAAACTCTTTGATACATCAACCTCTTTTTCCTTTCGATGACTTGCTTACCAGTCCTTATTCTTGACCCTTAATCCCTGATTTTCTTTTTTATCCTCAAAATCCAAACACTTACATAAAATCTCCTTAGGTATAACAGTAAAAAAAATACTCAATGTTATTAAATCTCAATTATGGTTTAAATCCTTTCCAAATGCCTTCATACTCAATCGATCGATGATTTTCTTACCTTAGCAATTNTTTTTACCCTAATTAGCATATAATTAGTATAAAGATGGCAATAATAACCCACTAATTAACTTAAGGTTACCTCTTTTAACCCCCAAGTAATTAGACTTATTAACATTAACCCACCACTTTATAATTAAAGCAGGAAATAGTCCAAAATGCCCGTTAAATAAATTAACAGAAATCCGACCCAGCCTGGGATTGCGCAGCCTGTGACGGGCCGTCGTGCCTGCGAAGGTCCGTCCTGCTGTCCGTCACACGATACAGAAACTTGATTTTTAGTGAATGGCCTGTGACGGTCCGTGTGGACACGACGGTCCGTCCTGCCATTCCGTCGTGATGTTCAGAGAGTCTCTCTCAGTACCAGATTTTCTAATTTCTAAGTGTTTTGGAACGAGACCCCCTCGACTGTCCGTCGTGCCCATGACGGTCCGTCGTGGGGTCCGTTGTCTCAGCCAGTTTTCCAGAAATAAAATCTGCTGCTCAAAACGACTAAACAGGTCGTTACAATAGATACCAATTTACCCATCGTTCATCCTCGAACGATCACAAGAAGTAAAACAAGAGTGAAAAGAAGTACCTGAATCTATAAAAGGTGTGGGTATCTTTCTTGCATATCAGCCTCCTTCTCCCAAGTGGCCTCTTCAACTGGTCGATTCTTCCATTGCACCTTAATGGATGCAATCTCCCTCGATCTCAACTTGCGGACTTCTCTATCTAAGATGGCAACAGGCTCCTCCTCATAAGACAGATTTTCATCAAGTAGAACCGAATCCCAACGAATGATGTAGTTTCCATCCCCATGGTACCTTTTCAACATAGACACGTGAAATACCGGGTGCACTCCCGAGAGTGCTGGAGGCAAGACTAGTTCATAAGCCACCTCCCCTACTCGCTTCAGAACTTCAAATGGACCAATATACCTTGGACTAAGCTTACCTCTTTTACCAAACCGCATCACCCCTTTCATGGGCGAAACTTTCAGCAAGACTTGCCACCTTCCATGAACTCCAAGTCTTCTAACCTTTCGATATGCATATTCCTTTTGCCTACTTTGAGCCGCTAAAAGCTTTTCTTGAATAGATTTTCCCTTCTCTAATGAATCCCTCAAAGGTCAGTGCCCCAGGTCTAACCTCGAATACAATCAAACCAACCAATGGGAGACCTACATCTCCTCCCATACAATGCTTCGAAAGTAGCCATATCAATACTTGAGTGATAGCTATTATTGTAATGAAAACTCCGCTAAGGGTAAGAAGTTTATCCCAATGACCACCGAATTCTATCACACATGCACGAAGCATATCCTCCAACACTTGAATCGTTCGCTCAGACTGACCGTCGGTCTGAGGATGGAACGCAGTACTAAGATCCAACTGTAACCTAATTCGGCATGCAATTGTCTCTCTCAAAACTTAGAAGTAAACTGCGTACCTCTATCTGATATGATGGACAGTTGAACCCATGCAATCGAACAACTTCTGAGATGTAAAGTTTGGCTAACTTCTCTGCATTATAAGTCACCTTGACCGGAATGAAATGAGCAGACTTAGTTAATCTGTCCACAATTACCCAAATAGAGTCAAACTTGCCCAATGTCTTTGGAAGACCAACCACGAAGTCCATTGCAATTCTCTCCCACTTCCATTCAGGATGGGCATTCTCTGAAGTGTTCCTCCGGGCCTCTGGTGTTCATACTTTACTTGTTGACATTTGGACATTTGGCAACAAACTCAACAATGTCGCGCTTCATTCTACTCCACCAAGTGTTGCCTTAGGTCACGGTACATCTTGGTTGCACCAGGGTGTATAGAATATCCAGAACTATGAGCCTCTGTAAGAATAGTGTGGATCAATCATCAACACGGTACCATACCCTTCCCTTGATTCTCAAAACACCTTCCTCATCCATTATTGCTTCTTTAGCCTCTCCTCGCAACACCTTATCTCGGATTCGGCTTAGTTTCTCGTCATCAAACTGTTTCCCCTTGATCTTGTCAAGAAAAGAAGATCTCGCCTCCACACTGGCCAACAATCCTCCCTTCTCATTTACTTCTAACCTCATAAAGTCATTAGCCAGAGTCTGAACCTCCCTAGCCAATGGGCGTCTAGAAGCTTGCAAGTGAGCTAGACTTCCCATGCTTCCCGCCTTTCTACTTAAAGCATCCGCTACGACATTCGCCTTCCCCGGATGATACAAAATAGTGATGTCGGAGTCCTTCAGTAGTTCCATCCATCTCCTCTGTCTCAAGTTCAAATCTTTCTGAGTAAAGACATACTGTAGGCTACGATGATCCGTATAGACCTCACACTTAACCCCATATAAATAGTGTCTCCATTGCTTTAGTGCAAACACTACCGCGGCCAATTCCAAATCATGAGTTGGATTGTTACGTTCATGCACTTTTAATTGTCTTGAAGCATAAGCAATCACATTCTTCTCTTGCATTAGCACTGTACCCAAACCCGAATAGGATGCATCACAATAGACAATGAAATTCTTACCTTCCACTGGCAAGGTGAGAATTGGTGCAGTAGTCAACAGAGTCTTGAGCTTCTGAAAGCTTTCCTCACACTCATCCGACCATACAAATGGAACATTTTACTTAGTCAAGTTCGTCAGTTGGGAAGCAATAGAAGAGAATCCCTTGACAAATCGGCGGTAGTAGCTAGCTAACCCAACAAAGCTCCTTATTTTTGACACATTAGTAGGTGTTACCCAACTCTTCACTGTCTCATTATTAGAAGGATCCACCATCACTCCATCCTTAGAAACCACGTGCCCCAAGAAGGACACAGCATCTAGCCAAAACTCACACTTAGAGAACTTGGCATAAAGCTTTTTCTCCCTCAACATTTCCAATACCATTCTCAAATGCTCCTCATGTTCCTCCTTACTTTTAGAGTATATCAGTATATCATCAATAAATACGATCAAAAAGAGATCCAAATATGGCTTAAAAATCTCGTTCATCAAACTCATGAACGCAGCAGGGGCATTCGTAAGACCAAAAGACATCACTACAAATTCGTAATGCCCATACCTGGTTCTAAAAGCAGTCTTTGGCACATCCGTTGCCCGTATTTTCAATTGATGCTAGCCGGATCTCAAGTCAATCTTAGAGAAGACAAAAGCACCTTGTAACTGATCGAACAAGTCATCAATGCGAGGAAGAGGATACTTGTTCTTTATGGTTACCTTGTTCAACTGCCGGTAGTCTATGCACATCCGAAAACTCCCATCCTTCTTCTTCACAAACAAAACCGGAGCACCCCAAGGAGATGCACTTGGTCTAATGAAGCCTTTGCTCAACAACTCTTGAAGTTGGGCTTTTAACTCTCCTAACTCCGCGGGAGCCATTCTATAGGGGGTATAGAAATGGGGCGAGTACCCTTTCAAGATCAATACAGAAGTCAATATCCCTATCTGGTGGCATACCAGGAAGATCTGCAGGGAACACATCACATCACGAACTCACGGACCACCGAAACTGACTCAATCGAAGGTACTTGGGTAGTGTCATCCTTGAGATGTGCCAAGAAAGCTAAACACCCTTTACTAACCATTTTCTTAGCACGAAGAAAGGAGATGATACGCACCGGATTGGAAGTGTAGTCACCCTCCCACACTAACGGATCTGTCCCAGGCTTGGCTAACGTCACCGTTTTAGCATTACAATCCAAGATCGCAAATTGCGGAGAAATCCAAGTCATGCCCAGAATTACATCAAAATCAACCATTTCTAAGATAACCAAATCTACATAAGTGTTGCTCCCCACAAAGTTCACCAAACAAGACCTATATACCTTTTCAACTACCACAGACTCACCCACCGGAGCAGAAACACGAATAGGCATATCAAGTAATTCACAATGTAATTTAGACCATTAGAAAATGAGGAAGATACATAAGAAAATGTGGATCCAGGATCAAACAATACAGAAGCCATGCAATCACAAACCAGAAGATTACCTGTGATGACAGCATCAGATGTCTCCGCCTCCGATCTCCCAGGGAAAGCATAACAATGGGCCCTTTCGTTTGTTTGTCCGTTGCCCCTACCATGTTGTGATGTAGTGGCTCCAGTTTGCCCATCACCCCAGCCGTTTTGGTGACCACCATTACCTCGACCACCACGTCCTCCAGAATAACGGCCTCTACCATGACCACCTCTACCTCTAGCTATTGGGGGTCTATAACTCTGTTTGGGACAATTCCTCCTAATATGTCCAGTCTCCCCACATCCATAACACTCTCTAGAGTCAAGCATAGGTCTCTCAGAGAAGTGTTGACCGATCTGAGGTGGACCCCCAACTACAGTCTGTAGTGAAGACTGAATGGGTCGAACTGAGTAACCTCCGAAACCCTGTCCTCTAGAGTAAGAACCATTAAAATCACCTCCCTTTCGAAACCTCTTTGATGTCGATGCCATGGTGAATTCATCTGGCTTCACTCCTTCCACCCCTACCACGAAATCTACCACTTCTTGGAAGGATTTCGCTGTGGCCGCTACCTGTAAAGCTGAAATTCGCAACTCTGATCTCAACCCCTTCACAAAACGGCGAATCCGCTCTTGTGGACTGAAACATAGTTGGGTGGCATACAGGGATAATGCACGAAATTTAGCCTCATATGCAGTAACCGACATCCTACCTTGCTCTAGGCTCAAAAACTCATCCCTTTTCCTATCCCTCAAAGTACGGGGGATATACTTCTCCATAAACAAGCTAGAAAATGATGCCCAAGTCGTAGGTGGCGCCTCTGTTGGTTGACACTCAACATGTGACCGCCACCACATTTTGGCGTTCCCTTGAAACTGATAAGTCACAAACTCAACACCAAACCGTTCTACTATACCCATCTTGTGTAGTAGCTCATGACAGTCAACCAGAAAATAATAAGCATCCTCATATTCAGCACCCTTGAAGACTGGAGGCTTCAATTTCAAGAACTTACTGAAAAGTTCATGCTGATCATTTGTCATTATAGGCCCTGTGGTCAGTCGAGGAAACGTGCCTATTTCCAATGAGGCATCCATGCGGGGAGACATAGTAGCGGCATGTTGTACCTCCGGAACCGGAGGTGTTGGTCCAGAAAACACGGGAGGCGTCTGGCCCTGATCAGATAACCCTCTAAGATAAGCAAGAACCTGATTGATCATCTCTGGGGTAGGTTGGGGTGGAAATCCTTTATTCTGTACTTGTTCATTTTCCCCTTCCTCACCCTCTCTTACCACTTCCTCAGTCGGTGGAGGAGTCACCGCCCTAGTACCAGATGGGCTAGGTGCTCGTCCTCTTCCTCTAGAGGACGTCCTCCCACGGCCACTTCCACGACCTCTTGTCACTACTTCTCTCTGAGCTACAGCCCCAGTGGCTGGCTCAGACGCACCCTGTTCCGCCGGTGCTGGTGTTGGCGCAGTCGTTGCTCTAGTTCTAACCATCTGCGAAATAGAGTGAAGATGGTCAGATACCAATTTGTATCACCTAGATACCAATTGGATCCAAGTAATAGCACGAAAGAAGAAAAGAAAGAATGGAGTTTTCCTAAAGTCTTATAGCCTCTCAAAGAAAAGTAAAGGCGTCCCCCTACCGTTCCTTAAGACTCTACTAGACCTGTTCTTGTGTTATGAGACCAACGAACCTAATGCTCTGATACCAAGTTTGTCACGACCCAAATCGGATCGCGACTGGCACCCACACTTATCCTTCTATGTGAGCGAACCAACCAATCTAAACCTTACATTTCAATGTAATATCAACAGAAAGTAATGCGGAAGACTTAAACTCATTAATAAAAACCAATTTAATAACTTCTAAAATTCAACATCTATTATTATCCCCAAAATCTGGAAGTCATCACCACAAGAACATCTATGATCAAATTACTAAATTAAGAGTATTCTAAAAAGCTAAAATAACAAAAGCTAGTCCATGCCGGAACTTCAAGGCATCAAGACATGAGGAAGAAGATCCAGTCCAAGCTAGAAGCATTAGCTCACCCTGATATCCGGAGTAATGAAGACTGGCTAGAGTTACTGTTGAGTCGAAGATGACGGCACGTTTGCTGCACTCCATAAATAAACAAGAAGAAAACAAAAAAGTAGGGGGTCAGTACAAACACAAGTACTGAGTAGGTATCATCGGCCAACTCAAAATAGAAAGCAATATATCTCAGATAACATCATAAAATCAACTAATATTCTTAACAGGTGATAGCAACAAGTATAAACATCATTTATAAGTACCGCCAAGTTCACTCATGAGGACTCAAGCCTCAATACCATACTCATTTGGGAATTAGGTTCATTAGATTGAGTATATTAACATCTTTCCAGATTCATTATCTTTTTTCCTCTTGTGTCGGTACGTGACACTCCGATCCCTCATTAGTCTTTATTCCTCTTGTGTCGGTACGTGACACTCCGATCCCCTACTACTATGTGTCGGAACGTGACACTCCGATCCCCTAATTCTACGTGTCAGTTAGTGACACCCGATCTCCTAAATCTACGTGTCGGTTCGTGACACCCGATCCCCTAAATCTACGTGTCGGTTCGTGACACCCGATCCCCTAAATCTACGTGTCGGTTCGTGACACCCGATCCCCTAATTCTACATGTCGGTTCGTGACACCCGTCCCACTAATCTCATTCTATTAGTAAATCAAGCCTTCTTTTATATCAAGGCATCATCATTTAACAAGAGATTAGGTTTTTATCAAGATTTGGGATTCAATAGATTCATCATGCTTGTTTCATCACAATCATATATATATAAAATCACATCATGCATACACACAATTAAGCATATAGAAGACTTTATAATACTACCCAACACATATCATTCGCTGTTAAGAGTTTACTACGAGTAGCATAAAAACCATAACCTACCTCCACCGAAGACTAGTGATCAAGCAAGAATTTCCCAAAGCCTTGTGTTTTCCTCCTCTCGTTTGATTCCCCCTCTTTCTCTTTGTTCTTTCTATTTTCTTATTCAAACCCTCTTTCTTTTACCCTAATTAGCATATAATTAAGTATAAAAGATGGCAATAATAACCCACTAATTAACTTAAGGTTAGCTCTTTTAACCCCCAAGTAATTAGACTTATTAACATTAACCCACCACTTTATAATTAAAGCAGGAAATAGTCCAAAACGCCCCTTAAATAAATTAACAGAAATTCGACCCAGCCTGGGATTGCGCAGCCTGTGACGGGCCGTCGTGCCTGCGATTGTCTGTCCTGCTGTCCGTCACACGATACAGAAACTTGATTTTTAGTGAATGGCCTGTGACGGTCCATCGTGGACACGACGGTCCGTCCTGCCATTTCGTCGTGACGTTCAGAGAGTCACTCTCAGTACCAGATTTTCTAATTTCTAAGTGTTTTGGAACGAGACCCCCTCGACTGTCCGTCGTGCCCATGACGGTCCGTCGTGGGGTCCGTTGTCTCAGCCAATTTTCCAGAAATAAAATCTGCTGCTCAAAACGACTAAACAGGTCGTTACACTTAAAGTCTTGTAGCCTTAGATGCATCCAATCATATCGTGCCTTTGGATGTATGACCATCTTCAAGTGGTCAAATCATTCTTTTAGGTTTTTTCACAAAACAAGTGGATCCTTAACTGTCAGATATTCGATTTTTAGAATCTCGTCAAGATGATGACGCAAGAATATCATTGCTCGTGCACAATTTTGATTTGATGCCTTATTTTCTTCTTTTATGGTGTCTCCAAGACTCATTGCATCAAGGTGGATTTCAGCATCCAACACCTATGAGAGGTAGTTCCTGCCCAAACGTTGAAGGGCAGTGAACTCTAGTTTTGTAAGATTGGCCATTAAAATTAAAAACAAAAAATTAAATAATACCTCTATTAATTCTTCAAATCTAACCTTCACTTTTGAGAAATTAGAGTCTCGTGCTGATAACGTGTTATAAAACTATAGAATAAGAAGAAGAAACTAGAGAGAAAAGAAGAGAAGACTTGTTATTTCTCTTGATCAATCAATTTACAATGAAGAGGAGCACTCTATTTATAGGAGAAATCTAACTTGGTCCCCAAGTAGGAGGACTCTTTAATCATATCCTAAAAAGGACTCCACATGATAGACATTTACTATAATACAAATACTTTATAACAAAAATCAGATTTTTATTAAATAAACAAAACCTTATTGACTAAGTCCTAAAACTACACTTCTAAGCCTCCTACAACTCCCACTCTCTCACGTTTATCTCTCCAATTTAACGCTCAATCTCTATTATTCTTTCTCACATTTTTTCTCTGCCAAAATAAGATACAAAAGCAGAAAAAATAAACCAATTTCTTCACCATTGAATAACACACACGAAATCTCAATAAAACAAACGTTAATCGTACACTAGGCTAAGTGAGGTTGTCATTCTAGTGGAGTTGATGTTGAGGAGGCTTAGACGTGTTATTTGGTGAAGTGTTTTGGAAGAAAGTCATGATTTTAGCATCAAAAAGGTATGGGCTATCTTCTCTCTTGGACAATTTTCCAAGTTAAGGTTCAGAATATGCATTCTGAAAACTAGGATTGTTCCGCGTTGCATATCCCTGTCACTAACTCCATTTAAATCATAGTTTTGTTATGTTAGATGGTACAGAACTAGGGGAGAAACAAGTTTTCGTGATGATTATGTGTTTATATATATGTTTGGAACTATTTGGCTTATGTTGATGTTTCCGAAAATGTAACTATGTGTGTATGTTTGTGTTAGCGTGGCTATTGTTCATGGTTTAGGACTTGAAATGGCATGATAGTTCTTTATACTTCATGTACACATGTTGATGTGAATGTGATGTTCATATGAGTTGAAATGTGGCTGAATTGAGGGATAATCTCTTGGATAAAAAAATCCATGAAGACGCACCTAAAACATTCGAAATGCACTACGAAATTCCCCTAAGAACTATAGTGCAACTTGATGAAAGGATTCTGTAAAATTAAAACAAAATTTCCAGCTTCTATTGATGAATTTCGGTCAGCAAAGAGGGTTCAAAATGTTGAAAAAAATGGATTAAAAAAAGTGAAGTCATGGAGGATTGAACTCGTGACCTCACCATGTTAAAAACTATGAAAATAAAGAAGTAAAAAGAAATGTGGTGAAGGGAATTCGAACTGTGGTATTGGCTGGAAAAAGTAACTTTAAACAAAAAAAATAAGAAAATAGTGGAGTGGGATTCGAACCAATTATCTCTCAATAAGATTTAAGGAATATTAAAAGAAAAAAAAATGAGGCGTGGGAATCGAACCAATGACCTCTAGGTTGTGAAGGAGTGTCAAAGGAAATGAAAGAAAAGAGATGTGAGGTGTGGGAATTGAACCCACGACCTCCTAGGTGGATTCAGGAAGAAAATTACAAGAAATTAAAGAGGGGATGTGGGGGTTCGAACCCACAACCCCTCGGCCAAAGGAGATAAATTAAAAGTAACGAAAATAAAAAGTAAATGAGGTTGTGGGGGTTTGATCCCACATCCTCTTAGTTCTATTCAGCGAAAAATGAAGAGAGAAATTAATGGAAAAATAAAATGAATGCTTTGGGGCTCGAACTTGGGTCCCCAAGAAGTATGGATCAAATAAATTGAATGAAAAAAATGTAAGTGTTGTCCAAAGGATTCGAAACTGGGTTTCCTTGACCAAATAACGTATTGATACATCAGTCATACGTGATTCAAATATTCAAGAATAATGCTTCAGATTTAGATCGAAATCAAGATCTTGGCATGCATACAAGATGCATAAGTCTTGTACCACATAATCTTAGGAAGATATGAATCACTTCAACGAACTATGAACGAAGCCTCATGGCTTGTATGTATAGACCCATAAGTCTAGCATACGTCAAAAAATAAGTTAACCTATGATGTACGCAATAAAATGATGAAATGAACAAAGAAATTATAAAATGAACAATGAAATTATGAAATCCTAGAAGGGTTAAGTAAGAGTGTAAAACACACTAAATGGCCAAGTGCATTGGAATATGATGAAATGAACAATGAAATGATGAAATGAATAAGGAAATAATGAAATGAACAGTGAAATGATGAAATTGTAGAAGGTTTAAGTAAGAGTGTGAAACACACTAAATGGCCAAGTGCATTGGCATATGATGAAATGAACTTTCACATAAAATGGGGTGAGTAATTATGAAGAGCAAATGTGCTAATATTAATGAATGTGGTGACAACATGATATGAGGCTAATGTAAAATATGAGAGAAATCTCAATTGGGCCTAAATAATGTTACAAAAACGTACTCAACTATGAGAGTGTAAAGTTAATGAAGAGATTAGTCTCTATCAACACTTAAATGAAAGTATTGAGATTAACACACGTTATACTTGTCACGACCCAAAACCGAGCCGCGACTGGCACCCACATTTACCCTCCTATGTGAGCGAACCAACCAATCTAAACCTTATCATGTCAATTTAATATCAACATAAAGCAATGCGGAAGACTTAAACTCATAAATAAAAGACAATTCAATAACTTCTAAAATTCAACATCTATTAATTCCCCAAAATCTGGAAGTCATCACCACAAGAACATCTATGATCAAATTACTAAACTAAGAGTATTCTAAGAAGCTAAAACAAATAAAAGCTAGTCTATGCCGAAACTTCAAGGCATCAAGACATGAGGAAGGAGATCCAGTCCAAGCTAGAAGCATTAGCTCACCCTGAAGATCCGGTGTGACGAAGACTGGCTAGAATTACTGTTGAGTCGAGGATGACGGCACGTTTTCTGCACTCCACAAATAAACAAAAGGA